>CM067348.1:1305252-1410252 GCA_034190875.2 Urechis unicinctus | reverse complement strand
CTTTGAGGCTAACAATATTATATAGGATCTAAGCAAATGCAACTAACGCGGCCCATAAATGTTCTGCCAGCCACCCTACCGTTTGACAGACTGTTTTATGTAGCAAGGGTACTGTGGTTCCTATCATTCCAAGGAGTGCAGCTGCAGAAAATTTCTGCAAGTTTGGTCATATCTCGGGCAAGGGCCTGCACATGTTTCTTAATCCACTCCTTAACACCTTGCCTGTCAGCCGGTGTCGGGTCGGTGCCGGTGTCGGGAGACCTGCCTGCCAGAACAAGACCTAGGGTCTTTATGGCCATCCCAATCGCAGAGAAGATAGAGGTGATTGTAACCCTTTAATCTGGGCACAGGGTTCAGATACTCTCGGCTAGTGTTGTGTCATCATGAAGGTTGATTCGGGTCCGCGGCCCTTCACAGTTTTCATTTCCAAACTTCACACGGACACGCCGCTCCTCGTGCATCTTCCTCTCGACGTAAGCATCATCTGGCAGCTCCGCCAGTTTACTCTGCCGACTGGCTATATGCTTGTCTATCTAACTAATCCGCGCTATGTTGATAGCCTGCTCACACCTCAAGGTCTGCATAGTCTTGTCAAGCCTCATAAGCTCCCGGATTGTCTGCTAGACTAATTCTGTATACCCACGTCTAATATGACGTTATGAACGTTCTCTATAAATCTTGTTTCATCTGCGCCACCTTGCTTTGTCGAGTCTGGTGGACTTCTTATTTGTGGTTCCAAATTATCTGCGGCTTCACATACTGCTTTGTCAACGCCTTGGAGGGCTGCAACTGCCTTTTCAGTTCAGGAATCCCCACAAATGCGCGGGCAACCTGTACGCCGTACTCCTTAAATGCAATAGGCGCAAAGAACTTGTTACGGTCGTTTCTTTAGGTTAAAAGCTTCCATTCGTGGCCCCATATAATCAAAAGTCCAACTCATCTGAAAACACCCTACGGGAGAATGATGTGATACCGACTAGGGAAGAACTTGATGCAGTACGCCAGCCACTAGCGGTGACCAAGCACGCAAAACTGCTTCTGAACATACCACATTGTTGCGATCGAAACCATCTGGCTCTTGACCACGGCTGTGTCATCGGTTGCCGGGTTGGGCATTATTGTCTCTGCAGTATACCAATATGTTAGACTTCGCCAGTGTATATTAGATCAGCACGACTGATTACAATAAATATGAATCATTTCAGCATCTTTGCATTGATCAAATATTGGTAGGTTTTGCCAAGCTCGGCAACATAGCCCTGAGAGGACAAATCCCGAAACTTTACTTTACGCCAGGCGACCTAGGCATAGCTGTTGCGGAAGTAGCCCTAACCATGGCCACAAAGGAAATGCTAATTAAACAAGGCATTATACCAACTGATATACAGAAGGCACTCGATAGCAATGCTTTTTTGGGGTCCCCTTGTCAACGCCCTTGAATTCTGTTGGAGCTACTTTTTATTCTCCGAGTTAGAAAGCACCCAAGTCGATGCGATCTTGATCGCCATTATTGCGCAATCGAGCAGCGTCAGTCTGCACAGGCGACATGTACATGCCGAGCATACTTACCTGGATGTCACCGACGATTCATATGAGTACTCCCTGATCACAGGCAAAGCCGTCACCTCACTGCTCTCAGACTTTCCGACTTTTGCGTTCCCTCGGATGGACGTGAGGTGACATTCATTATCCTGGGTATTGCTGTGATTTGATTGGTCGCCTACAGACTCGCCAAATAAAAATGAGTCTGTATCTCCTTTACAAATGAGTCTCTGTATACAGTATCCTTAGGCCATCACCATACCTGCTTTTTCATTGTGTTATCATAGAAGTCATACATAATTTGCTTCGAAAGATCAAGTATGCACAAACCAATGCATACTGGTCTGTCAAGGACACTGACCCGCTTTCTTAGGTTTTAGATTGTTTTGCCACATACAGTGTTGTTCATCATCTTGTTCAGGTCTTTCTCAAAGTTGCAGATGGTAACCTATTGATATCCATGATCATGCGGAAGTATGGCACCATCAGTTGCAGTCCAGTGGGTTCGTCGTCTTGCGGGGCCATACATATAGCAGTAGGCCTGGATAGAACTGCTTTGATATTGCGTTCTTCAGGCCCTGTAAGAATTTTCAACAGTATTCGGTCCTCTAAACGCTACAGGGTTGTTTGTATGGCCACCACACCTCACCACTGCATACCAAGGTCTCATGTTGCTCCGTTTTCCTGGTGTTTGATCCTCGTCAGTCTAGTGCAGGGCTTGCAAGTTTGACTGTCAGTACCTCAAAGTCGGCTTAGATGATGTTGCTGTCGGGAACCTGCTTGTGCCAGTTGTGGAAAGACAGCTTTTTTCCCCTCCACTGGCATCTCAACCCCAATTGCAATTTGCAGCCTGGAGCAAGACCTCTCTGGAATATCCGCGTAGTAGATCAACATTCGAGAGACGACCGTACTTTCATTTGTGTTTATTCTGGCCCTTCTGGTGAATGCGGGGAATGTTAGCTGATATATTGTAATATCACATCCATATCCTTTAAGAGAATACAAGAGCAAGGCTAGGTGATGATACCTGCCGGTTACTCAGACCTTGATAGCCTGGATATCAGAGGTGTCCTTGGGCATCGATGCCAGCGAAATCTAAGCCGTCGTTCTTGTCGCACTTAGCCATTCTTCGGGGTCGTTTGAGCAGAGCTAATTGGCCACCGAGGGCAGTTGTTATACCACATTGATTATGGTCTTATTATATTCTAGTTCTGAAGACAGTTCAATGTATGAACAGCAGGTAACGCGAGACGTCTTGCCATAGAGTTTTGATTTCTTCAAGCTCCCAGTATGTCCCTCTGTTAGTCCACTTATCTAAAATTTCAGAGACGACCGCATTTTTATTTGCATGGCCTGGTCAATCCCGTCGGAGGTGAGTAGTGCAGGTTCAATATACTCAGTAACTTGGTTGCCTTTAAGAGATTAACCCTAAGAGCAAGTTTGAACTTGATACCTTCAAGCCGGTTAATCTCAGAGCTTAGCTTTGCACACCTTGCTAGATAATCAGAGTGTCCTTGCCAAGTGAATGTTCCTCTGGGACATACATAACCCAACTCCTAAAGAAATTCTTCATGTTCCCTTTTGCTTTGCTTTTTGAAAACAACCCGGTGCGCAGGCCCTGGTTTTTTTTCTTTGCGCAGGCACTGACGGAGCAGGCGTTGGCTTTTTCGGCGCGTGCGCTAGCTTTAGCGGCACAGGCGCTTGTGGAGCAGGCACTGCAGGCGCTGCAGCACGTTGTCGGTGGAACTCTTCTAGGGAGTCTTTCTGACGCTCTCAGACCACTGTTGATCTGGCATAGACAGGTTCCATGCCAGTCTCTCCGTGGTTCGTCTGTGCCTTCTCGGCTAGTGGCAGACACGGTTGGTCCATTACTGTACTTAGTATATCTATTTGTCTAATACGAAAAATTTTCGTTTTCCAAACACCACGCATCAACGCAGGAGCCTAGTGCGTTTTTTCTCGCTTTCTGGCGTAATATGGTATGGTTTACCCGATTAAACCCATAATCCATATACACCCGTAGTTTATTCATTGTACACTACAGGCAAACGGTACAAAAAAGAATTACAACTGCATGCTTCATGTTATACCTGAGTAAGTTACCGTAGCAAATCTATGGGCAGCAAATCTATGGGCTCTTTATAGCAAGTACTACAGTTGTCGATTATGAACCATTTAATCAATACTACTGCTATATGTGCTATTATTCTTTGTCAACGGCAAGCACTGGGTGCCGCGACCCATGCAGTGAAGGTGGTGCTGCGGGTTCGGGGCAGCGCCTTTGGGCCGGAAAAAGGGATAATTTGCTATACAAATCATATATATACTGAATATGGTTATGCATGTATATATGTATATATATATATATATATATATATATATATATATATATATATATTTTATATATATATATATTTGTATATATATATATATATATATATATATATTTATAATTTGCTATGTACATATTTTAGATATATATATATATATATATATATATATATATATATATATATATATATATATATATATATATATATATCTCTTATATATATATGTATATACAAAGATATTCATATAGAGATATATATAAATATATATTTATACATATACATAACTCATATATATATATATACATATATATATATATGTATATATATATATATATATATATATATATAGATATATATATATATATATATCTCTCTATATATATATATATATATATATATATATATATATATGTGTGTGTGTGTGTGTGTGTGTATACATATGTTCTCATATATAGCTCTTACTATATCTATTTATATATGCCTGCGGGTGGGTGCATATATATGTATATTAATGATATAACATCATGTTTTCAATAGATAGTAATGCAACTAATATCAATAGCTTATTTTAGTTCCAGGCTTACGTACCAAACCGTTGTGTGTGCCAGACACTCCGGAATACATCTTAGATGACCCTATGACAGTATTGGAGGTCCAAAACGACAGTGTAGCTGTTTGTAGTAGTTCTTCCTGTATTGGCAAATGCAATCCTGACTATCCACCGACATTTAGTGAATGTCACTGTGATCAGCTGTGCCTCATATATGGAGATTGTTGCTTAGATTATGAATCCATTTGTCTAAGTGGAATGAATCATTCCGATGATACGGGCATTGAACAAAGGAATGTGGTGAATGTCAACAACATCAAGAGACGACTTCAGACGTATGAGGAAAGCACATTACAATGCATGGAGATATTTGATGGTGGAGTAAGTTGCGGTATATGGGTTGAGTCAAAGTGTCCCTCACATCTACCCTACAACCTCGAACTATATCGACAACGCTGTGAGAACCGAATTGAAGATCTGGAGAGTGACGTGTGGGGCTGGACTCTGGTGGAAATCGATAATGTGCTGTACCAAAACGTGTATTGTGCCATTTGCCACAGCAAAATGAATTCTTCCACCGGCATCAACTCCCAATACTGGCAACCAAGGTTTACCTGTTCACCGAAAGATATTCCTACAGTGACCGAATTGTTTAACGCAGGGCTACAAATTGATTTATTTAGATTTTTCATTGCAAATTGCACATTATCGTATAATGTCCAGATATTATGCACTCAAAGCCGCCAAGCGTGCGATCCTCGGTCAGATAGAAGATTATCTTCATCAGGTGATCATAGATTACACCATCTCATGACGCTCTGTTCCCTGTATAGGTCCGTGGTAGCCACTAGGTCGAACGAGCAGTTGTGTGTGTACAACAATCCCCATTGCGCTCTGTATTCTGGAGTTGACAATTATAAATGCTTTCAGCATTCACTGCCTTTTAATTTCAACCCTCTGCCAAGTTTTGCAATGCTTGTAGACGTATCTATGCCCGTAGCTGCTGGATTTACTTTTCATCGAACCTTACATTGTTTTGTCGGGAAAGTGTACGATAGCTGGAAAGGAAAGTGTGTACAAAATGCTTGCCCTAATAACACCATCGTTATACAAAACCAATGTCTAGATTACGACAATATCGTCCATCAGTTGAATGTAGATTCACTGTGGAGGACGGTGACAGCTGTTTGTACACTGCATTTGAATGAAAGTCAACAATTGTCTGAGTTTTCTGACCAGTTTTGTCCAGCTTCCACAGCATCATGAGTTTCCTGTTAGATTATTTACCCAAAGTATCCATTGTGGTTTTAACTAAGAACCCTGTACAAACTGAGAGAGTTGTAGATATAACGTTCTTGGACGAGAGGCTGATCAGTGTGAATATAACTCCCCTGTCTAACCAGACGATTACGCTGCTGATAAAGAGTAGGTTGGCTGAAAATGAAAACAAGCGATTCCTACCTCTCAGATTCGTACACTATATGAAAACCATTCTCAGCGGGTTAACAAAAGCTCTGTTGCAATTGGGCACTCCAATGTCAATACACTTATTGAACCATGATTTAGCAAACACAAGCTATGATTGTTCTAATGGTGTTCTTGTGGAAGAGGATGAGTTTGACCTGACACAAATGACCTTAATGTCGCGTGAAAATTATTACAGCATAACCGTAAAAAGAACATCAATGACATTTAATGCTTTAGTTATACCAATGATAGCAAGAGCACATAACTTATCAAATTCCATGGCACTGGAACATAAAATGTTTGCCCTCGTATGCGAACCCCCGATTTTGAACTGTGCGGCCAGTAGAATATCCAGAGAAGCCTATACTCTGCAGGATTCGGTCCTTGTGCTGAAACATGCTGGCCGCACGTTGCAAGCAGGTGAGGGGTTTTACGCATTGTTACCCAGTGGTGAAGCAGTTGTTTGTTCCCATATGATAACTGGTTTGACAGAAAACAGCCCCATTTCTTATAGTCAAGGCATACTAACATTAGTTGGTAATGTTTTGTCCATGATTTGCATAGCCGTTACCCTTGGTGTCTACGTCACCCTACCAGACTTAAGAACAGCTTCGGGCTGTGCACTCATGGGTCTCTGTGCTACATTGCTTGTAGCCCAGATTCTCTTCCAAATTTGTCCTCTGTTCACAGGTATTCCTAAACTTTGTGTAGCGTGCGGTGCCGCAATGCATTTCATGTGGCTATCGACGTTTGCATGGATGAATGCAATTGCTTTTGATGTATATAAGACATTTACTGTTCTTCAAACGCCCGTATCTGGTTCGAAAAAGCAGCTCTACAACTACATATACTACAGCTTCATTGCTCCTGGGCTTGCCGTTACTCTTTGTCTGACTTTGAAGTCGACTACGAATCTCCCCATAGTTTATGCCACAAGCACCGCGTGCTGGCTTGGCGACCGCTATGCTCTGTTGTTTGCGTTTGTTCTGCCCATATCTTTTGTCGTTATCGCCAACATGGTGTTATTCGCCATAACAGTAATTTACATGCGACGATACAAAGCGGAAACAAGGATAGCTAATAAATCCTCACCAGATGTTTACATATATCTTCGACTCTCTGCCATCATGGGCTTTACTTGGACATTTGGGTTTTTGGCAACAATCGAGAAACTGGGTTTCTTGAACTATCCATTCATTGTTTTCAATACGCTACAAGGAGTATTCATTTGTATCTCGTTTTGCTTCACCAAGCGTGTCTTGATCTTATTTAGAAAGGCCAAGATCCTTGTTTCTCATGATACATCAGCGACTGTCATTACTGACAGTGCGCCTAGAAACTTGAGGTTTTAAATCTAGGGGATTATCCCGTTCAGCAAAATGAAGTGGAATAGCTGCGTATGCTATACAATGTTCCGATGGGGTTTGTTGCAGTGAGAACTCCTCTATCATAGCGCTGCTAAAAATATTTCAAGTCATTTCCTCACACACCCTCACATATATTGATGATTTGCATAATCTCTACTGCAGGTATATTGTATCACCTATTTATATGAATTGATATCATGCGATACCTGATAATGTTCTAGTCCATTTGAAGAGATTGTGTACACATAGCAATGTTAGATATGCCTTTACTGTACGATAAATCGTTGTTTCATTCATTTTGTGTAACGATACTGAAAATGGGTAACAATTGGCTGCAAACAGTTATATCTTTTCACAGTAACACGCAGTGTGCACTGTGCATTTTTCTGCTTGGTGTTGTTGCCTGATACGAAGACTAATTATTGTGCCTTTTCCGTCTGATTGCAATGAACTTTAAAAGGTTGGTGGTCTGCTTCCTTTGTCATGACTTTCAATGCGTTGAATTTGTGGTCGATAATTGCATATGTTGCTATATAGCATGATTGAAATTGATTCGTGTTTCTCTGGTAGAGGTGTGATCTGACTCTAGGGTAGAGATGTAAGAAGAATTTGAGGTAAAGACGTTAGAAGACTCTGAGGTACAGATGTAAGCTGACTCAGAGGTAGAGACGTTAGCTGAATCTAAGTCATTTAAAATATGACAAGTACACCCCATAATCGATGTTGTTGCGTTCTTATAACCGCATTAATGCTATAGATGCTATATCCGTTCTCAGAAACTAGATAGATAAACAATAGTTATATCAGTCCACAGATGTATACTTGCGTACATAATGTGTGCAGTTAGTATTGTCTCGATTAACACCACTGTAGTTACACTTACCGTGTAGGTTATCACATGAAATATGGTAGTCGATGCGATGTTGCTGGTGGATTCATGTTCATTGCTACGAGTTGATGAATTCATGTTTGTCCTACTGAGTGCTTTCTGGTAATTTGTGAAATAAAAAATAAACTGTTCATTTCCGGCTACGGTAATAAGCTCAAGCAATTACATCAAAGTCCGTCCAATGGGATGCTTGACTGCATCAAGGCATGCCTTGGCTTCTATCCATGCGGCGCCATCTCATTGATCACCAAAATCAGCTCGTATTATATTGTGTATCAATTACGTCCGGCTACAAATACCGCCTTCCTTTATTTTATAGTAACCGTGAGAAATTGGCTCAGATGCACCCCTGCATGTGACGGGTCAAAGAAATACCACAGGCATATTTACGTTAATAGGCAAGTATTCAATTCAATAAGTCTTTGATAATAATGCCGCTGTCAATAGCAAGTGATATCTAACATAATAATTCAATAATAGTTTTATACGATACACTAAGCAATAAATCTAATATCATATAGATTGTAAATCAGCACTTCTTACCCCATCTCTGTTAGGCTGGTTCATGACGCATCACACAGCAAAGATGTCATGATTTTCTCATGTCAAATAGGTAGCAACGTGTACGCAAATGTACGTGAAATTGCGCCTAAATTCCGAGGTACCGTCATATTGCGTCAGCGCATCAAACCCGGATCTTAACGACAAAATAAATCAACAATTGAACCTTCCCAATTGAGCACTGCGTAATGTGAGGAACGCAGTATATAGTAGTAAAGTATATAGACGCGATACACTTACAATGTTAATGTAGTATTCCTGACAGAGATGGCACTTATATCTCCAAGCAATATTTCATAAATAACTTTGAACGGAACATTAAAGACTTAAACTGCTACTCATTTACCAACCGAAGCTAAAACAGAGAGTGCTTTTAATCCTAATACGCCTGAATATAGGAATTTTCTTATATGCGAACTCCCGATCTAGACAAGTGATGTTTATATACTGTACCAAGACTAGTACATTTGACAGCAATGTATCCTTGTGAAGAGGCATGTTACACAAGGTGACTCCATGAAAGAAGTAAATTTCGCAATATTGCTCAAAGGTGATAATGTTCATTGCAAAAACACAAATACGGATCTATTTCCCTACAAAGTGGCAGGCCTACGACGTAACAAATGCGAAACAATTTTCGATTGTAGTTCCTTGTTAGATCCTGATTTCACAACGTTTATGCAGGAAGCTCATACCCTGAAGCTTACATTGACTGTAGACCGTAATCTCCACATAAAAGAAACCAAATTTATGAATTCATGCATCCATGATATCTCTCAATAATATTGTCATAACGTTTCTCATGTGTAACTATCTTAATGTTGATAATCTTCGACCCGATTGTGCAGAGCTTTGATCTCGACCTTTGTACTAACTAGATTAACCTCCGTTTTCTTCATCTTATTGGACATCTGCAAGATCAGAAAAAAACGTTGGATTGGCCAGTCTTTTTTATTAACCGCATATAAGTTCTTATTCAGAGAAATATCCAGAAGAAAAAACTAGACAGGTATTATCATGAGATTATGAATTAAGTTGCTCGCAACAAAACTATTTCCCCACACATAAGAAGGTTCACAATAAACACCCACAATAAATTTGGAACGATTGAAAAACATAACAGAATATGCACGGTGGGAGTGATTCGTAGAATGCAACACACTACTGCAGGAGTTCTTAACTGCGCAGCCGTCGTTCACTATGGAAGGTGTCCTAAACCATTATATATATATATATATATATATATATATATATATATATATATATATATATATATATATATATATATATATATATATATATATATATATATATCTGTATGCATACATACCTACATATATGTATATATATATACATATATATATATATGTTCTTATATATGTATTTATATACATGTATGTATATATATACTAATGTATGCATATAAACAAATATATATGTATATACACGCACATATATATATATATATATATATATATATATATATATATTTACATATATATACATGAATACATATATCTATACATATATTTATATATATATATATTGTTTTATATATATATATATATATATATATATATATATATATATTTAAATATACATATTTGTTAATAAATATGCGTATATATACATATATACATATATTTCAATATATATTTGCATAAATATATGTATATATATGTATATATTCTATACATAAACAAACGTATATTTTTATATATACATACAGTATATATGCATATATATATACATATTTTAGTATATATTATATATTTATATATGTATATATACATGTATATATATGTATATATCTATATATGTATATATCTATATACGTGTGTGTATGTGTGTTTGTGTGTGTATGTGTTAATAGACATATTCATGCAGGTGGTGCATTGCTACGAATTCATATATTTAGATTTTCACCAACAATTACACAATATCTTGTAATATCATGATGCTATTGGCACAAATTCAGCAATGTAGGCAGCGAAACATAAATACTTTATCACATAGCTGCAATGAACGAGAGCGTGTTATATTTGTATTACTTACTACATTTACATTGATTCCATGTTGACTGGATGATGGAGAACATGTGCCTATCATTTACTTCTCAGTTATTTTGGTTATAGTATGTTTCCTGTGACCACCTTTGTTAATAATGTATGCAACGAATTCATACATAATGCCCCAGTGATATACCAATGGAAAGATTGACCGACTGCACTCGCTGGGGCTGCCATCTCTTAAAACGCGACCTCTTCGCGGGGATTTTATACAGGTATACACAATGTTAGATGACTCAGATACAATAATTGTCGTTTAGTTTATTCAGCCCGTGGTTCTAAAAAGTCATGACAAAGAGATATTCGTACTACTTGGCAAAACCTATGGGTTGCACGGAGCTTGGCAAAATTAGTTTTTCCCTCGAGCCTCATGGTACAAGGCAAGACAGTGTCAACCAGTTCATATATCTCGTATCGATACAGACTAGATTTGTATTTAAAGAAGAAAGTACGGACTAAGCGGTTTTTGGGCCGGGCCATCTATTACTGTAAGATCCTATGTGGCCGTCTTTGTAAAAACAGGATGTTTTGGATTGACATCACAACACAATGCAATGGAGGCAATAGCAAAACAACGTCAATGCAGACATCATATCTCACCGTAAGCACGTTTGTTTGGTTTCCCATCTTTGAAGATTTTATCGACAGCAAAATTATCAAGCAAACATTATAAGCTTATATTTGTCAGACGTTTTGCACAAACATTTCTTCAAGCATTAAGCAAATCAAAATACAACTATATAAAGAATTGAACCCACAACGCTGCCTGAATGCTCCGATTGTGTATATGTTTCATCGCCCAAAACCCTTCCATCACCTATGTCTGTGCCTATTTCATAGTTCTTATCAATAGAGTTCTATTTTGTCACAGAGAGAATTCAGCTGGCGCTAGAAATTGGTCAATGTACATTAAAACAGTACTGTACATAACTTATTGTATTTATTGCCAAATCAGATATCTGTCATGACGCTTAATATGATTACACTGACTAGGATATCAATGCTGGATTCAATTGGCAAGTTAGGGGAAAAGAATAAAAAGTCAGTTGTCGTAAATTTTCGTCCAATAACAAACGCTGCCATAATTATAATCAAGCTCTATTCTTAGTCGTCAAATATAAAAAATTACATGAAGGGAACCTGGGTTAGTTAACTACCAGGGCCAGTTGCGCCAGTTCTGCCAGTGTTGCCCGTGGCTCCAGTTCTCCGAGAACGGCCCATCAGTCCTGTAGCCCCTGTCGTGCCAGGACCGCCTACGCACCCTGTAGTGCCTGTCATTCCTGTTATCATGGGTTAAAGCAGAATTTATATATTAATGACGCAACCATTAATGCAGATGTAACCTGATCCACCAACAATTAGTGAATTTGAACTCACCATTTATCCCACTGAAGCCGGTACTGCCTGTGGGTCCTGTGGATCCAGGAAGCCCTCGTCCTCCAGCACCAGTTCCGCCACCTGTTGCTCCCGTCCATCCCCTTACTCCTGTGTACCCAGTGGCTCCTGTGAGGCCAGAGTAACCAGGTGTTCCGGCTTGGCCCCTCTCCCCTTGCTCCCCTTGTTCACCCCGAGGCCCTCTCTCCCCAGGACGTCCAGGTGGACACTCGCATGATTATGATTTAATAGTCATAACAATGATATGGACAAACATGTAATATAATATAAAAATTTAGATACCAAAGCTTCGTATATGTTACATAAGGTAATACTATTGTAAACCACATTCGTACAGTATCAACCCTCCTTCTCCTCCCCCAGGACAACTTCCGGTCTCCTTCCAATCGTGCACTTCTTTTACCAGCCATTCAACACGCAGTGCCTGGTCCGCACAAGCTTCCCCTTCTTCGCTAGGACGCACGGGGGCTAGTCCACTGTTATTGACAATAACTTGGACTTCTGCTCCGTCGTTGGAGTCTTCTGGCGATGTTCGTCTCACCGCTGACGGTGAGTATCATGGGAAGCAAAAAGCAGATAAGAACGACCTTATCCATTCTGATCAGGTGACTGAAATCTAGTGGCAGACAGCGAGATATCATGTTGGATATATATGTCGTGACTTAATCTATTGACAAATGTGATTGGGGGTGGGGCTGTTTCTTGCAGTTCGTTGAAAATATATATATTTTACGAGTGATTTATCTTAGTAACACATGTTATCACGACCTAAATGGTTATCACATTATTTCTAACCCGAAGTTACTAGGTAGAATATATACATGCAGCCAGCTACTCTATTAGAGCGTGTATTCTCCATGTTACTAAAATGGACTGTTCAATGACACACCACCACTGGTGTCGCCTAGCGGCTGTAACGTACGGCTTTTGGGTAAACCCCTGTTTTCTCGATAACTCGATAGATATGCTGAATGCAAAAGCATGAAATGCCAGTGTATAACTTTTGGCCCGAAACTGACTGTTCATGCTCACTTTGATAGTAAGTTAGTGTTAGTGATCCGTAGTTGAAATATATGATGATTGGTAACAGATAGGATCTCAAAGACATTGACAGTAAAATTAAAATCTAACTTGGTGACTCCCAATGTTTGTCATTTTATTGTATGGTAAAGATATCAAAGAAGAAAATGTAATATTTTATGCAATTGTCACCGGAAATTATTTATGATTTTTTTTAATTGCGTCGCCTTTCGACCTACTAGGTGTAGGTTTTAGTCAAGGGTGTGGCAACCACACTGGTTAAACAAGACTCGGATGCTTACGCCAAAGGGCGGTCTCTTCTCGGTAGAAAATAATCCCGTCTTGTTGCCTAAATGATTTCATGCTACACATTTATCCCAGAGATGAGGCTTTTACTGCCTTGTCTGGGCCACTAACTTGTGGCAACACTGCGATGTCACTAACGGGGGACTAGATAAACATTACAATCCGAAACCACCAGCATCACGATTTCGTCTCGTGGTTGGTAAAGCCATAGAACCCCAGCATTTTATCCAGTTTGCATTGTAAAATCATTCATTGAGGAGATAAATGGCTTGGTATGAAAGCATAACGATATGGTCCGAAATTAATGAAGCCCTGTAACGGGCCCAGCTGCCATCCTACACCTGGTTATTTCCGTCACGCCAGACACTGTAGCCTACCTACAATGCATTTCCTATAATATGTCAACAATATATGTTGAGTGTTGCGTGGGCCTTTTGACTGTTCCTGATAGATAATGTCATTAATATACTACCATGGATTATTAATTGAATCAACCAAATGTCATTAATATACTACCATGGATTATCATATGTGAATAATATACTAATATGGATTGCTTATTTAACTGACTGATATCATAAATGTATGAACATTGATTGCTTACTGAACAGCTTAGTATGCGAAGACAAACAAACTGGGAAATTTTCACGATATTCAAGTTTATATTATATGCTACTTTGGATGATCTAAGCAACACATTGCGATCACATTGGCTCGAAATTAAATGACTGCCGTAAAAAAACATTTGAGAACTCTATATGTTGTTTCTACATATAAAAACAAACGATGCTGTGTTGTGTTTTTTCCCCTCCTTTCCAGGTGAGACGTTTATTGGCCATAACTCACACACATCATTCCATCAAAGAGGAGACTCAACATGCATGGAGGTTGAAATCACACTCTACATCAGGGAGAACCGTGATTATTCATACATTTTCCGCTGGATCAGCGGATCAGGCGCTGTTTTAGCAATGTATTGAAATACTTTAACTGACATATGGTTACGATTCAACGAAAATGGGCGACCCAGATCATAAAAAGGCTTCTGTTGTGATATTACTATCGATTGAAAAGTCGAATTATTGCCAAAACGTGGAGATACCTACTATGGGGAGCAGCCAAAACTATCAATCATGAGGTTGTACGTCAGCTTCTGCTGCCAATTTACATTCGGCTTTGCTGTGATGCGATGCAATAATTTTTTTACAACGATATATTTTTATGATGTGGAGAATGCCAATTACATAGGCGTCTTACGACCCTGCGGCACCAGTCGCGCCAGTGGCGCCTGTGAAACCTGCAGAACCAGTGCGACCATTCTGGCCTGAAGCGCCTGTGGCACCTGTGCGACCATTCTGGCCAGTAGCGCCAGTCACACCACGCCGGCCTGTAGCGCCTGTGGTACCGGTCCCGCCTGTGACGCCCCGATTGCCAGTGGCACCTGTGGCACCCGTACGAGCCTGCTGGCCTGTGGCGCCCGTGCTGCCAGTTTCTCCGGGGTAACCCGTTGAGCCTGTGGCACCCGTCATTCCACGGCCGCCATCTTTGCCTGAAGCGCCGGTTCCTCCTGACACACGGCGAGTGCACAGTTAGTATATTGGTAGTGTGACATTCAAATATGGGATTACGACCCAAGCGATGATGTGTAACCTTCACGTCGTCATTAGTCCCGCATCGGCTACATGGGATTTTACAAGCAACTGATGATGCGCATGGATTAACCAACCTATTGCTCCGAAGGGCCCAGTACTGCCTGTGGCTCCTGTCGGACCCGGTGCACCATTCCCACTCCCAGTAGCTCCCGTACCTCCTGTAAATCCTGTGGCACCTGAAACTCCTGCGATCCCAGAAGCTCCCGTCGCTCCAGGAGGACCCATTACACCTGGAGACCCGGACTCACCTTGAGACCCGGGCTTGCCAGTTTCCCCAGGTACTCCCCGCGGCCCTGGTGGCCCTGGTGGCCCAGGGGGACAACTGCATGTTCCTGTAAGCATTTATTAAAAACAAAGCTGCGCAGTTATTTCGACATTATATACACTCTGTTTTCTTATGTAACACGCTGGGCTTCTAGCAACTGTATGTGGTGGCAACTCATACATACAAGTAGCGTGTCGAGTTGAATTAGTTTGACCAACATTTGATTATGAACAACACATATTCCCCGTACGGTCAAAAGTGGGACTTAGAGCTCATACAAAGTGTGCTTGCCTACCATTGGAAGAATTCCAGCTACCATTCTGCGTCATTTGGAGCACAATACTTTCCATATAGGCCAGGCGTTGCTCCATCTTAGCGAGGGCTTCTCCTACTGCGTCCGTCTTATCATGGCCATAGTTCACAACGATATTGACACGTGCGCTTGAATCCGGGGTCTTCTGGTCAACAGAGACAATGTCCTCGCACTGGACTGTCACAATAGCAGAAAGCAGGAGAAGGAAACTTGCGGCTTTCTCCATTTTCACCGAGCGAGTAATGTTTCACACCTATTAGAAGGATCCTTAAGTAGCTTTGACAAGTTGTCAGTGAACTCAAAATCGTGATTCCACACAGAGGGGTAACTTTTTGACTCTAGCTTTTACATTATTTGGCTATAATACCTGGATATAACTTCGACGAAAGCAATTAAACAAGTACTATTTCGTGTATTGGTATTCCTTTTTCGAAAGATCATTTAGTTGTAGTTTGTATTGGCACGTGTAAATCGATCCGCTTCTTATTTATTGAAAGTGTCCCCCCCCCAGTCATGTGAGTTTAATAAGAGTTCCCACAGGGAAATTTTTTTACGAATATTGTTGCTACAGTTTTTGCACTAAGTGCGTGACGCGTCTTTAACCCCATGGTAATCATACAAAGTTTTTTGTGGCATTTTTATATCGCTGCACGAATCTTGAAATGTCCCACGATTCGGAGGTTCATGGGAGCGAACCCGCCATTGCCCTTTCATCATAGGTTTTAGTTATTTGCTAGTCTGTCTGTCTGTCTGTCTGTCTGTCTGTCTGTCTGTCTGTCTGTCTGTCTGTCTGTCTGTATGTATGTATGTATGTATGTATGTATGTATGTATGTATGTATGTATGTATGTATGTATGTATGTATGTATGTATGTATGTATGTATGTATGTATGTATGTTGTGTATCTGGGTACACTCTAGTTGATCATATAGGAGAACAGCACTGTAAAACTTGAGACAAAAGCGCCGTATTTATTGCGTAGATTAATCTCTGAGCTCACAACAATGGCATACTACAATTATGAATACAAATGACACTCTCTTGGCAACACAACTTAGCATATTATAAACAACCTACAAAGACGCGTGATGCTCTCTAATTCACCTGGCGATATCATGCCCATTTTCTTACTCGCGAACATCGGTTCGTCTGTTTAGCACCCATTGTAACAGCCTAATGCATGGTAATCGGATGGGCATGGTCAGGGTTATACATCATGAGGCGCCGGTCGTAGATAATGAGGTCGAGGTCATACCATGAGGTCGAGGTCATAGATAATGATGTCCAGGTCATACATCTTGAAAACCATGTCAAATATCATGAGGCTAAGGTCATAAATCACAGGGCCCAAATCATACTTCATAAGACCTTGGTTATACATCATCAGGCCCAGGTCAAACATCATCAGGCATAGTTCGCAGGTGTAAGGTCTAGGTCATACATCATGAGCCCCTGGTAATACAAAATGAGATCCAGGTTATAGATAATGAGGCCCATTTCATACATCATACGACCTATGTCATACATTATCAGGCCTAGGTCATACATCATGAGACCTAGGTCATACATCATCCGGTCCATACATCTTCAGGTAAAGGTGATGAGGACTAGGTCATACATCATGAGGATAGGGAGGCCCGATATCATCGCAACACTCTTCACTATACTACGGTGGAAATGTCCCTAAGATATTCGTATGATGAGATGAACCTTGTTTATCAGCCCAATATGACAACACCAACCAAGGGAACCTAACCGGTCCCAACATAGATCTGTTATTCCTCACAAAGTCTGTTAAACTATAGACTTAAAAATGCACCGGATCCGACTCAATGATTCATCGTCACGCATGGATAGATATAATATAAACGTTCATTATACTGATACCTTTTTTCTTCTGTTCTGTATACCGTGGACCTCCAGGTGTGTGATTCGTGACCCTTACACGCTATTGCAGTAACAACAAACGTGACTGAGAGAACGATTCGTGACCAGTTACCACGAATCCACCTCTGTAAGTACAGTAGTTCTAAAGGAGCTGTTAGGCTGTCGCTATGCATGGCAGGGTATGACGTGGTTTTCCAAAGTGCCCTCTACCTTGCCGTGATTCGATGTGACCTGTTTGTGAGATCAAGATATATCGATGTATGGTGCTGTCAGGGAGTGTTGGCAGTCATTCATGGGGTAAAACCACCACCCAGGGTCTTAGCCAGAGACCCGTCCGCCGTTTATTGGACGGGTTAGTCGTCGATTTGGACTGGCTGGAATTTCCCCCTGAAGCCCGTCCACTCGTCTGCGCCTCCCAGGAATACAAGAATTTAGCCAAGCCACTATAAACAGCTCATTTAAAGACAGGCAGCGACGCAGCACCCTGGCCACTCGTCTACGATCAAAATAAATACTGTCCTGTCTGATAACGCTTTTTATGTAGCATGGGGCTTAATCAGCATCATAATACTTTGACGATGGTGAACGGTGTTACGGGCAGCTTCGCCTCCTCGCAAAACTAGGTCTCAGTCAATGTCGATATTATACCTTCTCTAAAATAATACACGATATGTTCGGGGTTTGTACTGCCAGAGAATGGGTGGGGAATGATCGTATATTGCCTTTGAATTGGCGGGGAATGACCGCGTACTGCTATAGAATGGGCGGAGAATAAATTATTAGTGGCAAGTACAACAAGCCATGTAAATCACTCAACTTTTAGTTTCAAAGCACAACCCACCTGTCGAGCTTGAAGCGTCCTGGCAAACCGGGTCGGCTTTCTCACTGCTACACGATTCGACGCAAGGCTATCTCGCATTTACGCCGGATATATTGTTTTATTGAAAGCACTGCTTGAGGTGATATGGCAACAACCCCAGACTGTATGGTGAGCACGCGCATTGAAAACATACAGAACGCGTATTGGAATTACATACAGCCATACCAAGAAATACATTAATGAAATTTCTACACACAGGCATAAAAACAAACTGTTGGTCCGAAACTAACCGTCAGGCCGCGAAAGAACAACATAAGGATGCTTGGACGTAATCCATTGGTAACATGGGAATCAAATGGGTTTTGGTTGACGTCTTCTACTGTGACTTCGTTCAGCAGCCAGCGTCTGTATCAAAGACCCATAGATGGCCAAACAGAAAAAGAGAAGTGCACCTCACAGGAGCAGTTATGATGCTAAGAGACAACTCAAGAACGGCTCGGGCGTCATGATACATCCCACAAACGGTTATGACATTATGATACAGACGGTCAGGGTGTAATGAGACACATGTCACAGCTGGTTAGGCTGTTGTGAGACATCTCACAGACCGTAAGGGTGTTATGAGACATCTCATAAAAGTGTTGGGTTGCTATGAGGCATATCTGAAACGTGTAGGGTTTTATGAGACGTCCCATAAAACGGTGAGTGTGTAATTAGATATCTCACAAACGGTTAGGATATTATGAGACACATCACAAACTTTATTATGACACATCTCACAAACGGTTAGGGTGTTATGAGAAATTTAACTAACGGATAGCTTGAATGAGACAGTTAGAGATGGTGAGTGTCAAAAGCACATTATGCCACAAACTTGTCCATAATCATAACGTG
This sequence comes from Urechis unicinctus, assembly GCA_034190875.2. NCBI lineage: Eukaryota > Metazoa > Annelida > Polychaeta > Xenopneusta > Urechidae > Urechis > Urechis unicinctus. The sequence continues at coordinate 1,390,922 of CM067348.1, read as the reverse complement.
TCCCTCTCAGTCATGCCCACGAGTGACCTACGTGGCACATGCCAATGTCTATCCCCTCTCTACATGCATACCAAATTTCTTAGGATGTTATGAGAGGTGTCGCGATGGGTTAAGATATTATGAGACATTTCACAAACGTCTGGGGTTCCAAGAGACATCTCTCACAGGCTTACGGCGTTATGAGACATCACTCAAACGGTTAAGGTGTTATGATACATCTCACAAACGATTAGGGTGTTATGAGATTTCTCACAAACGATTAGGGTGTTATGAGATATCTCACAAACGATTAGGGTGTTATGAGATGTCTTACAAACGGTTAAGGTGTTATGAGATATCTCACAAGCGGTTGGGGTGTTATGATACTGACAAACAGGGTTTTAAGAGACACATGTCATAAACGTGAAGGGTGATATGAGATAGGTCACAGTCGGTTAGGGCGTTATGACACATCTCAGGAGCGGTTATATTGTTTATGGGGCATGCATAGTATCGTTATTGCGTCATTAGACATCTCAAGAACGGCAATGATTCATGATATATTCTAGAAGCAGATAAGTGCAACATCATTTAGACCAATATAGCATCTGAAAGTCAACGCTTTGCCTCCGATGGTGAAGTGCTTACTTTGCTTCAATGGGGCGCATTTAGAGCTTACCAAATATACCTTGCGAAGCGCATTTGGTGACTGGCATCGAGTTACTCTTGGGCACTAATTAAGGTGTATAACGAAGGTGATATAGCTAACATAGAATTAGCGCATTGTTCAAAATAACACATTTCATCCCGGCCAACACCAACATGATAACACCTCTCATAATACGAAATACGACGTATCAATTATACACTGAATGACCTTGTCTAGCCATATGTCGTTTCATGACACTATTTGCGACTACTATCTGTCTTGAGAGACACCTGACTGACGCACCTGCCGATCAGTCTTTTATTCCTGCTTCCACGGAAAGAATCTCCCCAACACTGACCACCTTCTCCTCAAACAGGTCCATCTAGCCAGGCTCGAAGTCGTCACGGTATGATTTGTCAAGACTGATAGGACGGGTCTGTCCAGACGAACCTGAATACATACAATGACACCTGATAGCTCATCGTAGCTACATGAAATCATACCGCTAGCATCTGAATACGCACAGTGGTCACCTGAATACATGCTGCAAACCACCGAATATATACTGTAAGCATATAAATATGGTTGGCTACATCGGAATACCTGTGATCAGCAGTAATTACGCCTATCACGTAAATGTATATTTTAAGCACGTCTGTCAGAGAAGAGACCAGAAGGTCATCAACACACGTCCTTCAGTGAAGTCCTTGATGCACTTCAATCAGCGACGGTGACCAGACTGTCCTAAATACACTTCTGTCAACGAGGACGGCCATGCAAGACCACAATTTACTTCTGTTAGCGAGCACAGACAGACAGTCCTCAATACACGTCAGCCAGTGAGGACAGACAGACAGACCTCAATACACGTCAGCCAGTGAGGACAGACAGATGGTCCTTAATGCACGTCAGCCAGTGAGGACATACAGACAGCCCTTAATACACCTCAGTCAGTGAGGACAGACAGACAGTCCTCAATACTCGCCAGCAAGTGAGGATATACAGACAGTCCTCAATACTCATCAGCATGTGAGGACATACAGACAGTCCTTAATACACCTCAGTCAGTTAGGGCAGTCAAACATTCCTCAATACACGAATGCCCGTGAGGACAGACGGACTGTCCTCAATACACGTCTGCCAGTGAGGACAGACTGATAGTCCTCAATACACGTCACCCAGAGAGGACAGACAGACTGTTCTCAATACACATCAGCCAGTGAGGACAACCAGACAGTCCTCAATACTCGTCAGTGAAGACAGACAGGCAGTATTTAATACACGTCCGTCAGTGAGGACAGACAGACAGTCGTCAATAAACGTATGCCAGTGAGGACAGACAGATAGTCCTCAAGCACAATATGATGGATTTCATTGCCGTGGCATCCCAGGCATGCCGTACCGAAGAACATATGACATTCTGTATAGCCATCAATTGATGATATGCCCCATCTTTACATTGATATTTACGTTAATCCTCGCGCAGTCCATCATCTCATAACGCTGCGTTGTCTTTACCAATCGCGAGTTCTCTTTATACCTACACATGTCTGTCATCATGGGGTTTACTTGGGTAGTTTAGTTTTAGATGTACTGGCTTTCTTAGACTATCAATTCACTGTTGTCAATACGCGACAATTAGTAACCATTGACGTCTTGTTTGGCTTCATGTTGCCTTAATCTGATGTAAAAAAGCAAACATCCGTGTTTCCTAAATGCAACAATTACTCCCATTCTTTGCGGTGCGTCTGGGAAAGCTAAGATTTTAAACCAGAGTAAATATCATAGACAGCCTAGCACGATTCAAAATGTTAATATGCTAAATAATAATCGTTCCCTTACATTTGTAGTCCATTCATCTTCCTGGGGTAGTTTTTCATAATCCAATGCTGACATTATGAGTAGTGTATCCAAGCATGACAGTTTGTATGCATTTGTCGAACCATTAATGTGTAGAATTTCAATTACTTTCCCGTCGAGTGTAAGTTAATAGATGGACAAATAATGTTTCTATTAAGCAAATATTGCACATTCATTTGCATAATGTTATAGTAAAGGGTCAAACGTCAATTTCGTCACTTTAATTAGTCTTATCATTTGTGGTTAAAATGTGTATCAATGAAGTTACTTTATTATCAGCAACTGTAGCATATTTCTACATTTTGATGGGTAATTGTATGCTTTTAGTGGGTGAGGTATAGCGAATTGTGAACCGTACAATAAGATCTCCTTACTATGCCATTACAATTATTTGAATAGTAAACTGCGTCCATGCAATACAGCAATGTAGACACCGAAACATAAACACCTAATCACGTAGCTGCAATGAACGAGGGCGTGCTAAATTTGTATTATTCACTATATTAACATTGATTCGATATTAACTGGATGATGAAGAACATATCGATAGCAGTGATTTTGATTATAGCATTTTTCCTGTGACGACGTTTGCTAATAATGTATGTAATGAAAATATTCATACATAATGCTATAGTGATATACCAATGGAAGCGATTGACCGACTGCGCTTGCTAGGGCTGCCATCTCTTGAAACGCGACCTCTTGGCAGGGATTTTATATAGGTATGTACAATGTTAAATGACTCAGATACAATAATTGTCGTTAAGTTTAGTCAGCCCCGCAGTTCTAATAATTCAGATGCAACCTGATCCACCAACAATCAGTATATTTGAACTCACCACTTCTCCCACTGAAGCTGGTACTGCCTGTGGCTCTTGTGGGTCCAGGAAGCCCTCGTCCTCCAGCACCAGTTCCACCACCTGTTGCTCCCGTCCATCCTCTTACTCCTGTGTACCCAGTGGCTCCTGTGAGGCCAGAGTAACCAGGTGTTCCGGCTTGGCCTCTCTTCCCTTGCTCCCCTTGTTCACCCCGAGGCCCTCTCTCCCCAGGACGTCCAGGTTCGCCGGGGGGTCCTCTTGGGCTAGGTGGACACTCGCATTTTCCTGATCATGATTTAATAGCGATAACAATGACATAATATGATACCAAAGATTCGCCAATTTTACATGATATTAATATTGTATACCACATTCGTACAGTATCAACCCACCTTCTCCGCCCCAGGACGATTTCCGGTCTCCTTCAAATCGTGTACTTCTTTTACCAGCCATTCAACGCACAGCACAAGATCCAAACAAGTTTCCCCTTCTTCTCCAGGACGCACGGAAGCTGGTCCATTGTAATTGACGATAACTTGGACGTCTGCTCTGTCATGAGGTCTTCTTGGGGTACATGTTGCCCTGCGATGTTCGTCTCACCGCTGACGGTGGGTATCACTGACAGCTAGAAGCAGATAACAACCATCTTATCCATTCTGAACCGGAGATATTATGTTGGATATGTATGTCCTGACTTAATCTATAGACAAATATGATTGGGGGTGGGACTCTTTCTTGCAGTTCAATGAAAATATATATTTTACGAGTGATTTATCTTAGCAACCAATGGTATCACGTTTCTGCTGCAATCCTAATGTAATATTACTGTCGTAACAATCATTTAATACCTAATTCGAGAAAAAAAAATTACACGCGCACTTTTGGTGAGTTACCCCAGCCGCGGTAACAACGGCACAAAACTTAGTTACTTTCGATGAAAAAAAAAACGTTGTTTGTATTTACTCTCGTGTCATCACATCGACTGATCGGATTTCCGAACACGATGCGACCCCAGCGCACGAAAACCGGAACCAAAACGTCTTGTCAACAAGCAACGAAATAAGATTTACCTGAGCAAAACAGTGTGGATATTGGCGGAACTCTACTGGTCCTGGGTTATACATTGTTATGACCTTTTGTTGAATTAGTAAATGGAGACTACATTTGATTTGTAAAATCATGCTCTTAATTCCAATAGGGTTGTATAGAATTATTACACTTACAAATTTGCATTGTTACTCTAATCATGGAGCAACTACATTGTCCAACCACATGACCTCATGAACGCGATTGGGAGATAAATTACCAGACTAGGTTGCGGTCATGAAAAGACGGGCATATGTGATATCCCTTCGATATTGATCAATAAGGGGGATTGACCCATCTCAATCCATCATTACCAGCCGCACAAGGGATACGTGCGCATTGCACTAACAGCTCGTCTGCAACCGATACTTGCCGTCACGGGCACTTATCTCGCCTCTTGTCAATGTTGACAAATATTCACAACCACTTATAAAACTTTCCTGAAAGGAATCGATGATGCAATGTGTACACGGCTTGATGTAGGATGAATATAGTAGGCTGTCGAGATCAGTTGACTATTCTGAACAAGACCTAAATGGTTATCACATTATTTCTAACCCGAAGTTACTAGGTAGAATATATACATACAGCCAGCTACTCTATCAGTGCGCGTATTCTCCATGTTACTAAAATGGACTGTTCAATGACACACCACCGCTGGTGTCGCCTAGCGGCTGTAACGTACGGCTTTTGGGCTAACCCCTGTTTTCTTGATGACTCGATAGATATGCTGAATGCAAAAGCATGAAATGCCAATGTGTAACTTTTGGCCTGAAACTGACTGTTCATGCTCTCTTTGATAGTAAGTTAGTGTTAAAGATCCGTAGTTGAAATATATGATGATTGATAACAGAAAGGGTCTCAAAGACATTGACAGTAAAATTATAATCTAACATGGTGACTCCCAATGTTTGTCATTTTATTGTATGGTAAAGATATCAAAGAAGAAAATGTTAATATTTGATGCAATTGTCACCGGAAATTATTTATGATTTTTTTTAATTGCGTCGCCTTTCGACCTACTAGCTGTGGGTTCGAGTCCAGGGTGTGACAACCACACTGGTTACCAAAGACTCGGACGCTTACGCGGTCCCTTATCTGCAGAAAATGATCCCGTCTTGTTGCCTAAATGATATCATGCTACACATTTATCCCAGAGATGAGGCTTTTACTGCCTTGTCTGGGTAACTAACTTGTGGCAACACTGCGATGTCACTAACGGGGGACTAGATAAACATTACAATCCGAAACCACCAGCATCACGATTTCGTCTCGTGGTTGGTAAAGCCATAGAACCCTAGCATTTTATCCAGTTTGCATTGTAAAATCATTCATTGAGGAGATAAATGGCTTGGTATGAAAGCATAACGATATGGTCCGAAATTAATGAAGCCCTGTAACGGGCCCAGCTGCCATCCTACACCTGGTTATTTCCGTCACGCCAGACACTGTAGCCTACCTACAATGCATTTCCTATAATATGTCAACAATAAATGTTGAGTGTTGCGTGTGATTCGTGGGCCTTTCGGCTGTTCCTGATAGATAAATGGCATTAAGTTTTGTCCTATTGCATAAAGTTCCATGAATTGTATCCTTCCACAAGCCCGCAACTAGACCTGACCCTTTAATTGCAATATTTATCGTCGCTTTGTAATGGCAAGCAAGGACTATTTTGTTGTCATCATAGTGTAAGTTGACTAAGAATAGCCCCAGGTAAGCATAGTTTGAAAATTTAAAGCACGCTGAACATCGTCCCCAAAATAGATCTAGGAGTGAATATGAGCAAACATGTCCTAGTAGCTTGATGATAAGGTCATTGTGTATTTAAAATGTCTACGAATCACTTTGCATTTATACACCACTAGACATTGCAGCAGGGCTCGGGTGGCATTAACCCACAGCTAGACATTGCAGCAGAGCTCGGGTGGTCATGCATGATATCACCTAATTCGACAGCTTACGACATAAATTGCATTGGTATATTCCACCAGAGGTAAACACTTGAACAAACCAATGTTATCAGTAGACTTCCAGTGATTACTAATTGAAACAACCAATGGCATTATTATACTACCATTGATTATTAATTGAATCACCCAAATGTCATTAATATATAACCATTGATTATTAATTGAATCACCCAAATGTCATGGATATCCAACCATGGATTATCAATTGAATCAACCAAATGTTATTAACATACTACTATGGATTGCTTATTTAACTCACTGATGTCATAAGTGTGTGAACATTGACTGCTTACTGAACAGCTAAGTTTGCGAAGACAAACAAATTGGGAAATTTTCAAGATATTCAAGTTAATATTATGCTGCTTTGGATGATATAAGCAACACATTAAGATCACATTAGTTCGAAATTAAATGAGTGCCGTTTAAATAATTTTGAGAACTCTATATGTTCCTTTTCCCCCTCCCTTCCAGGTGAGACGTTTAATGGCCACAACTCACACGCATCATTCTGTCAAAGAGGAGACTCAACATGCATGGAGGTTGAAATCACACACTACATCACAGAGTACCGCGGATATCGATACATTTTCCGCTGGATCAGAAGATAAAGCGCTGTTATAGCAACGCATTTAACACAAATAGGCGTCCCAGATCATAAATAGGGCTCTGTTGTGATATCATTATCGATTGAAAAGTCGAATAATTGCCAAAACGTGGAGATACCTACTATGGGGAGCCAAAACTATCAATCATGAGGTTGTACGTCAGCTTCTGCTGCCCATAACATTCGGATCTGCTGTGATGCGATGCAATCAAAAAATTTTCAACGATGTATTGTTATGCTGTAGAGAACGCTAATTGCATAGGCGTCTTAAGACCCTGCAGTACCAGTGGCTCCTGTGAAACCTGCAGAACCAGTGCGACCATTCTGGCCTGAAGCGCCTGTGGCACATGTGCGACCATTTTGGCCGGTGGCGCCTGTTACACCATCTGCGCCTGTCACACCATGCCGGCCTATGTTGCCTGTTGTACCGGTCCCGCCTGTGATACCCCGATTACCTCTGGCGCCCTGCCACCAGTGGCACCTGTATGACCTTGCTGGCCTGATGCGCCCGTGCTGCCAGTTTGTCCGTTATATCGTTGCGCCAGTGGCATCCGTCATTCCACGGCTGCCATCTTTGCCTGAAGCGCCGGTTCCTCCTTACACACGACGAGGGCACAGTTAGCATCTCGGCAGTGTGACATTCAAATGTGGGATTACGACACAAGCGATGATGTGTAACCTTAACGTCGTCATTACTCCCGCATCGGCTACATGGAATTTACAAGCAGTTGATAATGCTCATGGATTAACCAACCTCTAGCTCCGTAGGGCCCAGTACTGTCTGTGGCTCCGGTCGGACCCGATGCACCATTCCCACTCCCAGTAGCTCCCGTCTCTCCTGTAAATCCTGTGGCACCAGAAACTCCTGCGATCCCAGAAGCTCCCGTCACTCCAGAAGGACCCATTGCACCTTGGGACTCGCGCTCACCTGGAGACCCGGGCTTGCCAGTTTCCCCAGGTATTTCCCGCGGCCCTGGTAACCCTGGTGGCCCAGGGGGACAACTGCATGTTCCTGCAAGCTTTTATTAACAATAAAGCTGCGCAGTTATTTCAACATAATGTACACTCTGCTTTCTTATGTAACACGCTGGGCTTCTAGCAACTGTATGTGGTGGCAACTCATACAATTAGCGGTGCCAGTTGAATTAGTTTGACCAACATTTGGTTATGAACAGCACATATTCCCCGTACGGTCAAACATGGGACTTAGAGCTTGCCTACCATTGGAAGAATTCCAGCTACCATTCTGCGTCATTTGGAGCACAATACTTTCCATATGGGCCAGGCGTTACTCAATCTCAGCGACGGTTTCGTCTAGTGCGTTCGTCTTATCATGGCCATAGTTCACAACGATATTGACACGTGCGCTTGAATCCGGGTTCTTCTGGTCGTCGGAGACAATGTCCTTGCACTGGACTGTCACAATAGCATTGAGCAGGAGAAGGAAACATGCGGCTTTCTCCATTTTCACAGGGCGAGTAATGTTTTACAAATATGGAAAAGATCTTTAAGTAGCTTTGACAAGTTGTCAGTGGAGTCAAAATCGTGATTCCACACAGAGGGGTAACTTTTTGACCCTCGCTATTGCATTATTTGGCTATAATACCTGGATATAACTTCGACGAAAGCAATTAAACAATTACTATTTCGTATATTGGTATTCCAATTTTACGAAAGGTTATCAAGTTGTATTTTGTATGGGCACGTGTCAATCGATCCGCTTCTTATTTCTTGAAAGTCACCCCAGCCATGGGAGTTTAATGCGAGATACCAGAGGGAAAAAAAAATGTCACGAATATTGTTGATACATTTTGGCACTAAGTGCGTGACGCGTCTTTAACCTGATTGTAAGCCTGCAAGGTCTATTGTGGCATTTTCACATGGGAGCGAACACGACATTTTCCATATCATTATAGGTTTAAGTCTGTATGTATGTTTTGTATCTGGGTACACTTTTGTTGGTCATATAGGAAAAAAGCACTCTATAACGTGAGACAAAAGCGCCGTATTTATTGCGTAGATTAATCTCTGAGCTCAAAACAATAATATACTATCAAAGCGCGCTACAATTGGGAATACAAATGGCACCTTCTTGGCAACACAACACGCATATTATGAACTTTTTTAGAAACGCTTGACGGCCATGAAACGTCCGCGGAACTATTTTTTTTTCGATAAATGCCTCATTTTGGACCAACTGAAAAGTTTTCCATAACAAAATGTATATTATTCTTCTAATCGAACACAGTAGAAAATATGTCTGTAACATTTAAGAGTTGATAATTCGTATCAATATTTCTCGCGTAACGGCCCGAATTTGCCCCAAAGCGATCTGTGTGGTGCAGAGGCGAATCCTAGCCTGCGCAGAAGCGGATGCGCAAGGAGATCGCCCTGACCCATTCCAAGCATTGCATCGAGAGCAGTAGCTAACAACATATGGCAAAATGTTTCCCCGACCCAGCAGGCACATTCACAAAACAGTCAAGACCCATCAAGCTGCCGAGCGAACAAATCTTTCAATACCACGCCAAGTGACTGTTGTGGGTAATCGTTGGAGTCATTTCATGTTAAACAAGGGAATAGACTTCAGTTCTGGTGAAAAGTGGTGTAAAAAGGAGCGTACCAAAACAAATATGGCGCCGAATCTTCGGAAAATGTGACACTGACCAATGTGAGACAATGACTCAAAAGTACCCTAGAGGGACCAAGAAACACGGCTTCTGATTGGAGCATCCGAAATCTGGGATGCTACATCAGTTCAATACCTCATCCTAGCCTAGACTGTTGGCAAGACTGTTGAATATCATTAACATGTAAACAGGGCCCGCAGCCAAGGGGCTTGGGGACCTCGACTAGCTAGGGGGAGATACATGATGTTTTACCTGTGATTGGAGTCAGGGGTGGGGAGAACACATTGCTTTACTGTGCCCAGGGAAGAGATAAGTATCAAACAAGGAGTTATATAACTAAAGAAGGAGTGGCAACGCCCTTTGAAGTCGCCGCAGAGGCGCTAGCCTGTGTGCCCGGGCAGCGAGTGTTTTCACAAGCTCGCGCTTGGCGGTGCTAAATGTACTTCGTGTTGCGACATCAAGCGAGCCAGCGAGGAAACCTCAGGCCTTGACCCGAGGTCAAGTTCGTAGGGAACATAGACGAAATGGCATGGATAAATTTGCAAGTGTCAATAGACGAATTAACAACAGCAGGCGGTGAACTTGATTACACAATGTCATTAACTATGTCCTGTACGTGCCTTGTCATCACATTGTCCGAGTCTGAAGTAAAATATCAGTACTTGCTCGGGAATTGGCTGCCACAACTTCCAAAGACGCGGCACCATTAAACGTGTTGGCATGCCAGGAGTTTTGGTGACACGCGACGCAAATATGACGCGCGACTTCAGCTCTTGGAGAGTTCATTTTGATTTACTCGGAGCACATCACATCTGGTCCGCTTGACAGTGGATATAAGGACGAATCTTTTTAATCGCTTTCTGCCAGCTGACATCTTGTAGTGATACTTCTCAGATTTAAAAATCATCCTGGACCTTTTTCTACCAACTGGAAAGGTTTTTGCCTGCAAAACATAATTGGATATGAAAAGATTAAAAATATGTTCTCGGGACACAGTTACCAACACCTAATATTTATCCATTAATCTTTCAACGAAATTAAATTCATGATTCACATGTGTCTACAAGAGCACTAGACTCAAAGTACAAATTAAATGGGGCTAGACTTATGCTTCAATAATATTGTAGGTTATAGTTAGTTTCATAGAAGTATTCAGACATTGCATAAGTATGCCACCAGTAAGTAATAACACCAAATTATCGCCCACTGTCAGCCATGTTGGACTGACAAATATAGATCGTATTTAGATGCGATAAGGAGCTAAACTATAAGGGAATTTACAATTATAGATAATGGATCCTGTTTGGTTATTGGTTAAGGCATTTGTGCTGCCACCTGGTCAAACAATACAACATAGTTTTTGATTAATTTGAAAAATTCTGGAAGCTGGAGATTCGACGAATTGTTCGAATTTAAGGTATTATCGCTCACGCATTTAGCTCAATACAATAAAAAGTATGCATTTAACAGCTTAATAAACATGACCACCGGATTTGTCTTTGTTCACTCAACGAATACCAAGAATGTTTTTATGTGAATATTTCACAAATTTCAAGAGATCAAAAAATATATGTCGTAGTTCCAAGCCGAAATATGGCGTCTCGATGCGGAATGAACACTTGCAAACTTTAATCGAATAAAACATATTGATTACCCCAAAAAGGGAACTATGTAAATCAGCGTGTTTATCGATATATAAATAATTACCTCGTCGGGCAAATCCATCATGTTTGGTGATACTGGTGAAAGTTTTCCAAAAAGAAAATATAGTTTCTCCAATAGCAGCTAACGCCTCAACTTGCCGAACTGAAATGTGAGCGAGACAGATCTCGTGGCGATCTAGCCGAGGCAGGCACTGCGCGCGTGATCTCTTTGATCTCGGCTTCGTTTCCACTCCTGCTATTGTTTATAACTCCTTGTCTCAACGCATCATTAGCGGAGAGTTAATTGTTGTCTGAACTGTGCGAACCAACAGGGGAAAGCTGAATGTCATTGAACATACGCGTGAGTGCAGTTTCGTTTCGTCGGTTCGCGCAACCGAATGGAGTTAAAAGTAGTTCTAACGGAGCTATTAGTCTGCCGCTATGCATGACTGGGTATGACGTGGTGTCTCCAAAGTGCCCTCTACCTTGCCATCTTTCGAGTTGACCTGTTTGTGAGATCAAGATGTATGGGTGTATGGTGCTGTCAGGGAGCGTTGACAGTCATTCATGGGGTAAAACCACCACTCAGGGTCTTAGCCAGAGACCAATCCACCCGTTTATTTGACGAGCGAGTCCTCGATTTGGACTGGCTGGAATTTCCCCCTGAAGCCTGTCCATCCATCCGCGCCTCCCAGGCCGAATACAAGGTATTAGTCAAGCCACTATAAACAGCTCATTTAAAGGCAGACAGTGACGCAGCACGCTGGCCACTCATCTTCGATCAAAATAAATACTGTTCTGTTTGATAACGCTTTTTATGTAGCATGGGGTTTAATCAGCATCATAATACTTTGACGATGGTGAATGGGGTTACGAGCAGCTTCGCCTCCTCGCGAAACAAGGTCCCAGTCCATGTCGATGTTATACCTTCTCTAAAATAATACACGATATGTTCGAGATTTGTAAGAATAATGACAACTAGAAGGGTGTCATACATTGTCCACGATCTATTGGAGCATCATTCGGAAATGTCTGCCTGGCGGTATCACTTTTTCCACGATCTAATAAACTTTTGGTCTGCACTGGTGGCTCGGGAATCAAGTTCACAAATTGCAGTTGGGTGAAATATCATGCCGACGCCAAGTTTTGACTAAGCTTTTATTTCTCCCGTATGTTTGTGCCAGCGCAGGATGTATCATTAATATGCAATTAAATTTATTTCGAACAACAGTCTGATATTTCACTTAACGCACCCCCACCAGCTTTCGAGCGAAAGTCAACACGTTATGATAATCAGTTGGTCATAAAGTAGAGGACAGGGTTGGGGTGGGGAAGGACGGACAGTTTTCAAATCCTGGCTACGTCCCTACCACCACTAGGTAAACCTTGTTACACTACTTCCTGCCATGGATCAGGTGTTTTTCTTCGTAAAAGTTCCTATCATACGCATTAAATGGTAATGCAGTCAATTTTGTAGGTTTTTGATGCGTTGACTAAACGTCTGTTTGTCGTCCATGGACATCAAGTCAGAGCAAAGAGCTATTTGGGCAAAGCTGCCTGACCCGGAGTATCTCATATCAACACACTCTTGGTGATGCGACTGGGTAACAGGTAAGTATAGGGGACCACCAGATGCTTATTGCGCTCCTCTATAGTGACCTCAAGAGCGCGGAGGTCCTCCTGAAAAGCTACAATGGCTGCTCTTGTGGGCTCGTCGGACCATACCATCTCCGAGAACTCACCCAACCTCACCTGAGACACACAGAGGCAGAACAGGATACGTGTGTGTGTATATAGGAAATATATATATATATATATATATATATATATATATATATATATATATATATATATATATATATATATATAGATATATATATATATATATATATGCGGGTGTGTGTTTCTAGATATATATATATATAGATAGGGGTCGGCTGTTTAGCACCCATATATATATATATATATATATATATATATATATATATATATATATATATATATAGATATAGATATATATATATATATATATATATATATATATATATATATATATATATCTATATATATATATATATATATATATATATATATATATATATATATATATGTGTGTGTGTGTGTGTATATGCGGGTGTGTGTTTTCTATGTGGTTGTGTGTGCTTGTGTATACATTATCATTCACATGTGTGTGGACTGTGGAGGGGTGGAATGTTTACATCAGGACCAATCTCTAATTAATAGATAACCGCCATGGTTATGACGAAACTAAAATGTGACATGCAATTTACCTGGTTTTTGCTTGATTGGGACAATGTGTAGCAAGCGGTGATAATTTCGCCTGTGATGGGTTTGTTGGGCAGTGACGACAAAATATCTCTCATTGTGACTCCTTTCTCTGTAGGCGGGTACGAAGTGAAGCGAGAAGGGGCGTTGGGGATATACCCGTAAGTATCGAGAAGACCAGCGGAAACCGCCGACAGCTGACACGATGACGTAAAAATTACTAGAGTAACGAACTCGATCACTTCGTTGATATCTTCAAAAGATATAACCAGACTGCGCTTATCATGTGGACGAACGTTTGGAAGTCCGTTGTCGTTAAGATCCTGAATCCAGTCGCTAAGCTCGTGGTCCCGCGCGACCTCGGACGAGTTCCAGTAGTGCAAGATCAAGACGGTGCGCGTAAACTTGCGGATGATTTCCCAGAGTGCCAGGGCATCGTCACGGTAGTAGTAGGCCGGAAGTACGTCCCTATCCAGTACCCCGCGCACGCGCAGAGCCTTGGGTATGTGGAGGTCCTTAAGGCTGAAATAACGGTAGCTGTTTCTTAAAATTGACTCATAATCCCGACCGACGGTAAGCAGGCGATGCAAGTAACACGTTCCGTGTGGGTTTGGATTTTTCCTGTTAAGGACGCCAATGGCTAAGATGTGTTTCAAATGCGGCATGAGTAATTTGTGCACAGGATGCGCGGATGGGAGGTTGCGTAGGGTTGCCAAGGCGACAGCTTCCATGACTACCTTTGTATGTAGGAATCTAGAGCAGACGAGATGCACATGAGCGTCGGCATTACGGAGCCACATCTTGGCGAGGAGCCAATCAGGTGCGGCGTCTCTTGGTGTCCATACGGGCTGTTTACGGCCTTGTGAGAGGACGATAGCGATTGGGAGAAGTCGTCCGTCACGGCGTGCGTACAGGAGACAGGTCGGCGAGCGTAGAATGTGCTTCACTCCGCCATTCTTGTCTGAATTTGAGGCAAGTTTATCAAGTTCTGGGTAGGTAGCAATAAAAACACGGCCATTCTAAAAACAGTCATAAACATTCATGTGTCATCCGGACATCTGGGCAGCGAAAACGAACCAAATGCATATGACGATTACTACTTTAAAAGGTCGATAAGGAGGTCATTTCACAATAATCTGATAATATATAGCGTATTTGGTTTCAAAAGCAAATGGCTAAGCGTTGTGGTAACATGTCTGAATAAGACAATTAGGTGCTTACATTGAGCTCGCTGCCCAGTGTATGTCCCGGCTCCATCATCTCACCAATCACGTCCCACTTGGAATGAAAGTCACTAGGTAGCTTCTTGACCCGCTCAATGCGGTTTGGGTGGGCGCCATTGAGGAACTGTCTGCCCAACTCCTCGTCCGAATCCCAGTTGTTCACGGCCTGATCACACAGAGCAACACTGTACGTCTGCAGCAGACTTCAATAATAACAAGCTCAATAATAATGCGTTGATGATCGTTACCCAAAAAGCTAGTGGCGTGGTTACCTATGTCTACGGACAGAGGCGCGAGTGAGCCCTCTTAGCGAGGCCTACAAGCTATCCGGCTTACCTGGCGGAGACCCTCTTTTTGTTTCATCAGGCCAGTCATCAGCTTCCTGTTGTCCTCAAGGATGTTCCAGCCAAAGAGGTTGAGGGAGCGGTTGATGCCGAGGGCCGCGGCATTGCGTCTGAAGCGCTCGTGGAGGTCGTGGTCCTTCTCGCGTCGGAACAGCAGCTCTTGTGGGAGATCAGCGTAGCTGGAGAACAGAGACAGGAATGATGGCGTATCACCATACAACGGGCGTGGAATGACCAAGTATTGCCATAGAATGGGCGGGGAATGACAGTGTATAGCCAGAGAATGGGCGGGGAATGACGGCGTACTGTCAGAGAAAGGGTGGGGATGAGCATATATTGCCTTAGAATTGGTGGGGAGTGACCGCGTAGTGCCATGGAATGGGCGGGGAATAAATTATTAGTGGTAAGCGCAACATGGCATGGAAACCATTCAACTTTTAGATTCAACGCACGAACCCACCGGTCAAGCTTGAAGCGTCCTGGCAAACCGGGTCGGCTTTCCCACTGGTACACGTTTCGACGCAAGGCTATCTCGCATTTACGCTGGAGATATGGTTGTATCGAAAGCCCTGCTTGAGGTGATATGGCTAAATAGAAAAACAGCAACCCAGACCGTATGATGACCACGCACATTGAAAATATACAGAACGCGTATTGGAATTACATACAGCCATACCAAGACAAACAGTTATGACATTTCTACACACAGGCATAAAGACAAAATGTGGGTCCGAAACTAACCGTCAGGCCGCGAGAGAACAACACAAGGATGCTTGGACGTAATCCATTGGTAACATGGGAATCGAATGGGTTTGCTTTGGTTGACGTCTTCTACTGTGACTTCGTTCAGCAACCAGCGTCTGTATCACAGACCCATAGATGGCCAGTCAGAACAAGAGAAGGGCACCTCACAGGAGCAGTTATGATGTTATGAGACGACTCAAGAACGGCTCGGGCGTCATGATACATCCATCAAACGGTTATGACATTATGATACAGACGATCAGGGTGCATGTAATGAGACATGTCACAGCTGGTTAAGCTGTTGTGAGACATCTCACAGACCGTAAGGGTGTTATGAGACATCTCATAAAATTGTTAGAATGGTATTAGGCGTATCAGAAACGTTTAGGGTTTTGTGAGACGTCCCACAATCGGTGAGTGTGTAAATTAGATATTTCACAAACGGTTAGGATGTTATGAGGCACATCACAAACTTTTAAGATGTTTATGACACATCTCACAAACGGAAAGGGTGCTATGAGACATCTCACAAAAGAAAAGGATGTTATGAGACATCTCACAAACGGTTAGGGTGTTATGAGGTATCTCACAAACGGTTGGGGTGTTCTGATACACAACTCACAAACAGGGTTTTAAGAGACACATATCACAAACTGGTAGGGCTATATGAGATAACTCACAGTCGGTAAGGGCGTTATGACACATCTCAGGAGCGGTTATATTAGTTATGGGGCATGCATAGTGTTGTTATTGCATCATAAGATATCTCAAGAACGGCTATGGTTTCATGATATATTCTAGAAGCAGATATTGGTGTGGTGCAGCATCATTTAGACCAATATAGCATCTGAGAGACAACACTTTACCTACGATGATGACGTGCTTACTCAGCTTCAATGGGGCGCATCCAGAGCTTACCAAATATACCTTGCGAAACGCATTTGGTGACTGGTATCACAGAGTTACTCTTGTGCGCTAATAAGGGTTTATAACGAAGGTGATATAGGTAACATAGAATCAGCACGTTCTGCAAAATAACACCCCCCTTCCCGGCCAACACCAACAAAATAACACCCCCCTTTGTAGAAGCAACACCAACATAATAACACCTCTCATAATACGGAATACCACGTTCCAATAATATACCGAATGACCAAGTCTAACCATATATCTTTTCCTGACACTATTTGCGACTGAGAGACACTTGACTGACGCACCTGTCGTTCAGACTTTTCTTCTTGCGGATTTCCACGGACAGAATCTCCCCAACACTGACCGCCTTCACCTCAAACACGTCCATCTGGCCAGGCTCGAAGTCGTCACGGAATAATTTGTCAAGACTAATAGGACGGGTCTGTCCGGACGAACCTGAATACATACAATGACACCTAAAAGCATTGTAGGTACATGAAATCATACCGCTAGCATCTAAATACACACAGTAGTCACTTGAATACATACTGCAAACCACCGAATATATACTGTAAACATATAAATAGGTGTGGTTACATCGGAATACCTGTGATCAACAGTAATTACGCCAATAAACTGTTACCACGTGAATGTACATTTTAAACATGTATGTCAGCGAAGGTCCTTGATGTACGTCAATCAGTGACGATGACCAAACTGTCATAAATACACTTCTGTCAACGAGGACGGCCAGGCAAGACCGCAATATACTTCTGTTAGTGAGGACTGGCAGACAGTCCTCAATAAACGTCAGCCAGTGAGGACAGACAGACAGTCCTCAATACACGTCAGCCAGTGAGGACAGACAGACAGTCCTCAATACACGTCAGCCAGTGAGGACAG
Organism: Urechis unicinctus; assembly: GCA_034190875.2. Classification (NCBI taxonomy): domain Eukaryota; kingdom Metazoa; phylum Annelida; class Polychaeta; order Xenopneusta; family Urechidae; genus Urechis; species Urechis unicinctus. The sequence continues at coordinate 1,373,271 of CM067348.1, read as the reverse complement.
ACAGACAGTCTTCAATACACGTCAGCAAGTGAGAACAGGCAGACAGTCCTCAATAAACGTCAGCCAGTGAGGAAAGAGAGATTGTGCTCAAGCACTATATGATGGACTTCGTTGTCATGACATCCCGGGCATGCCGTATCGACGAACATATGACATTCTGTAAAGCCATCAATTGATTATTTGCCACATCTTTACCCTCCCTGATATTGATTAGATACTATACCTGTGATGGTTATACAAATATCTGAGTCCGTGCCAGCATCCACGTGTCTTCCGGTTTGTGTCCCGATCTTGTAGAGTATCCGGTCTTCCTCATTTAGGCAAATGTTAGTGATGTCCACACCATGGAACTCACGTAGCAACGTCACAAGCAAGGTCAGGTCCTTAATCGAATCAGGTGTGGATGGTTTGAAAGAAGGCAAGCTATTGGTCAGATTGAATGGCACCTTCACCAATGCTTGCTCAGCTACAGGTGTTGTGATGGTAACGATGGCAAAGTCAATCCATGGGTAAACTTCATCGCTCCACTCAATGCAGCAGTTATGCGCGCGTAAGTTAAGGGACATCTTCGTCTCCGTGTTCCTCTCCGTGGTCGTCTCCGTGTTCGCCTCGTTCTCGTCCTCTTCGGAGACCACAGCATCTGGGGGGAAAGGCCGAGTTTGTATCTGCCACCGATATTGCAATGGACAGGCCGTGAGTCGCTTAATGTACTCGTCACGCAGGTAGGATGCCGAGGCAGATTCCGATTTGCGACTTCGTGTATCCCTTCACATTCAGAATATGACTTCAATGTATTCATTTGTTTTCTTTGCATATATTGAATTTTGGTGCACAGTTTATGCATACAAGTGTGTAATGTTTGCTTTACCAGATGGTCTCTTGGTCTGCTTTTTCCGGTAGACCGCTCTGTTTACTGCCATCCGCCGGTAAGAGGCGCATGCGCGCCAGTCGGGGCGCACCAATCAAGCAGGTGAAAGTATACGTGACTTGAGTGTAGTATCGCTGGTCGTAAAACGAGACCGGTTTACGGCGCACGTTTTCTACTCGACTGTAATAACTGTGAAATAACAAGCGGTCTAAATCAACGACAATGACAACTCTTTGCACAAGGATTCACCGCTGAACATGAATATTGTACTACTGCGTCGCTTTATACCAGGGAGCCTTAAATGAAATAGATACAATTAGCTTTCACTAGAAAAATGCTTATTTAAAGGAAAATGGCACTCACTTCATGGGTTGTTTGTAAGTCCAGAGTTTGAGTGAGTCGGCTCCTTCCTGAAATGCTGCCCGGAACTCGTTGAACGTATCAGCGCTGTGGTATTGTGGCACCTTCCCTGTATGCATTATGAAATCTATTGGTTCGCCCGAGCTTGGCTCAGTCAGTCGCAGACAGGTAACGTGACCGTCCAATCTCGTGTCGTTCTCATACGATAAGTTGTTATGCCGCAAACAAACTCGGAAAATCCGACCCGCTTTGAAGACGGGGTGGTCCGGATATCGAGGATTGCTGACCACTTTAACGTATCCACTCCCCCCGACCGGCCGGGGTGATTGTGGACAGAATGCGTCAGTTAAGGTAGTTTTATGAGTTAGATTGTAACCGATCTCTTGGAGCTTGCCACCAAGAGTGCTGAAGATGCCGGATGATTTTCTCTGAGCAACCTGAGACACATCCAATGTTACAATAACTCCAACGTACACACGTCATGCAACAAGAAGTGCTCGTTAAAAAGATTAAGACATGTTTGAGAGCACAATGAGCAAGTTAATACCATTAGATGATAATACGTTTGTGATAATATACGACTAAGTTCAGCGACGACTGTAGTTACGATATGATAAGTTTGCATGACGTCATCAAATTCCACTCGACGCTATATTGCGTTACAATTTGACATACACAGAATTCGCCTTCCACTATGTGCAAATACAAAATTTCAAATCTACCCTCTTTTGAAAATATCCTCCCTTTCGAAGACCCCTCTATGCGTAGGCTAAAATCGATATTGCACCTGTAATATACCTAGATATCAAGTTCATTGACATCGTGCAGGAGTTAATTGCTTTCACTATTTGACCTACTGCAGCAACCTCAACATTTACCTCGAACTGGGTCGCCTTTAGCTGTTCGAATTCAGCTTGACCAATATAACTTGTGAACAACTGGTCGGCTTCATTCTCCCAATCGCTTTCACCACTCCCAGTTTCATCGAGATTGTTCAAACTGATCGACTTGAAAGGTTTTTGGGAACTTTTCTTCCTCATTCGAGTATTCACCTGTAGCGGCTCTTCTTTGTTGCCGCCGTTTTGGAGTGGGAATGTAGCGACCTCGTTGCTGAAACCACTCATTGAATGACATAACTTGAGCTTTTGTAATTGCATCTCATAGCGTGTCTGCTGGAGGTTGTCCAGTGACCTGGAAAAGACTTTCTCCTTCTGTGTTTGGAGCATGTCGTCGTCTCCTCTTGTGCTCTCTCGTTGATCCACAGTAGACATCGTCTGTGTTTGGAGCATGTCACCGTCTCCTCTTGTGCTCTCTCGTTGATCCACAGTAGACATCGTCTGTGTTTGGAGCATGTCACCGTCTCCTCTTGTGCTCTCTCGTTGATCCACAGTAGACATCGTCTGTGTTTGGAGCATGTTGCCGTCTCCTCTTGTGCTCTCTCATTGATCCACAGTAGACATCGTCTGTGTTTGGAGCATGTCACCGTCTCCTCTTGTGCTCTCTCATTGATCCACATTAGACATCGTCTGTGTTTGGAGCATGTCGTCGTCTCCTCTTGTGCTCTCTCGTTGATCCACAGCAGACATCATCGCCCGTCAATGGCGATATCAGCCCCAGAAGACCTGCCATAAAATTAAATCAATGGAGAATATTGTGATGCATTAATAAACAATCAGCATGATCACGTTGGAAAACCACCCTGAAAGTCGGTTGTATAGATCAGGTTATCCGCAATGCGGGCCATGAGAGCAAAGAGTTTATACCTACGCTTAAAGCGTTCACTCAAGCCTTCCACCCGAGGAAATAGGATATCGTGTCATTTCATAATCACCACACAGCATCGCGCAGCTATAAACTCTTTGCTCGAGATCTTCACATGTCCCTGACAAGCCAACAAATGTTTATGTCTACCCCTCCCTCCAAACAGTTACTGACGATCGAAAACCACCATCTATAGCACGGACACAAAAGATTGAGGATCGTAAACTGTGCGGACGCTGTGAGAGGCAATGTATCAAGTTGACATTCATTAAAAATAAATAGTGCACTTGTTACTTTCGCTATTTTTTAGACTATTGTGCGACGCATTGCGGCGGAGGAAAGGCTCTGCAAAACGACATTTTCCCGATCTCATCAATCGCAGTGACTTAAGCGCAGTATTCACGGTAGAGCCACCTTACGATTGCAGTGTATCATAATTTGGGAAGCGACGCAGAGCCTCTCGAAATAAGCCCTCTTAGCTATCTATAAACTCTCTGATGTGAGGGAGCGAGGTGATGGAGTATTCCGGGGCAGTTAGTGAGATAGTGTACGAGTAAGTGAATGAGTGAGTGAGTTAATGAGTGAATGATTGAGCAAGTGAGTCAATGAGTGAGTGAATGAGTGAGTGAGTTAGCGAGTGAGTGAGTGAGAGTGAGTGAGTGAGTGAGTGAGGGGAGTGAGTGCTGAGTGAGTGAGGGGATGTGCTTTTCGGGGCAGTTTGTTAGTGAGTAAGAGAGTGAACGAGTGAGAGAATGATCTAGTGGCTGAGTGAGCGAGTTAGTGAGCGAGTGAGTGAGTGAGCGCGTGGGTGAGTTTGCAAAATAGGGAGTGGGTGAGTGAATGAGCGAATGAATTTGGAAGAGAGTAGATAAATACAAAAAGCGAGTACGTGTGCGTGGGTATGTGGGTGTGTGAGTGAATGAGTTAATGAGCACTTAGTTGTGCGAGATGGGTGAATGCGTCAGCGAGTGAGCGAGTGAGTGAACGAGTGAGTGCATGCGTGAGCGAATGAGCGCGTGCGTTTGAGAGACGTAGATAGTGATAGTTAATGAGTGAGCTAATGAGTGCGTTACAAAGACAGAGATAGAGAGAATGAGTGAGTGAGTGAGTTTGTGCTCAAATTAGTGCGCTAGTTTGTGCGGGAGGGAGTGAATGTGGGAGTGGGCGAGCAAATGGGTGAGTGAGAGAGTGCGCGAGTGAGTGGGCGAATGGGTGCGTTTGAAGGAAAATGATCGATAGATTTTATGAGTGAGTTAATGGGCGAAATTAGTGCGTTTGAAAGACAGAGATTGAGTGAGTGTGTGAATTTTTAAGCGCCTGAATGAGCGAACAATGTAATTGTTTAAAGATAATAATCATAGGAGATAGCGAATGAATGAGTAAGGGAGCGAGTTTAATGAATATATGAGACAGACATTGCGTAAGTGAGAGAAATTGCGATTGGTTAATTGAAAGAGTGATGCAGCGCTTGGCTGAGTGTGCAGTGCTCGCGCGAATAAGTAGTTTAATGACCGATTTGTATAACGAGAACGTAAACGATCGAAAGGGTTAGTGAATGAATGAATCAATTCAAGTCATGGAATGAGAATGAGAGAGAGAATAGAGAGTGAGTGAGAGCGAGCGTGTGTGAGGGAACGACTGAGTATGTATTTGAACATGAAAGAGAACTATCGAGTAACTGAGTGAGTGAGTGAGTGAGATAAGAGTGGAATAAGAGTGAGTGAGTGAGTGAGTGAGTGAGTGAGTGAGTGAGTGAGTGAGTGAGTGAGTGAGTGAGTGAGTGAGTGAGTGAGCGAGCAGGTGCGAGAGAGAATGTCAGGCTATATATGCTCATTAAACATATCTGTAATGAACTTTTCTTATTTAGACAGCATTGCTACTAACCACTCTATTCGGCAAAGCGAATGGGACCACAGTGTTTGATATACGAACTGCGACTCGTTTAAGAACCACGCCAAGCGCCGTCTGGCTGTTTTTCGTCGCTAGCGGCCGTGTCTCGTCAATACTCGCGTCTCACCTTTGTTCTAGTTGTCTCCCAATCACTCCATCCCATCACACTAGTTAGCACAACAGTCTCGGACTCACCCTTCAGAGGTTCGCTTGGTCTGGAGACTCAGGCATATATCTATCTACACACTCGTAAACTAATATAGCCACCTCGATTATCCGGGCCTGGTGGTGTTCCACGCCACGGTTGAATGAATGCTGTAGTCATCCTCGTGACCAGGTCCTTTAAAATTCCTGCCTTAAAAGGCCCAAGGCTGCGAGTTCATACTTGTATAACTGACTGTATTTATTTTACTATGCTAGGGAGCCAGTATCAATAAATATGACCACCCTCGGTATACAGCAACATCCAAACCCGCCCGCACACATAGATATACGAGCCGCCCACACCACAGGCCACAGCTGCATGGTGGCTCCAGTACGAGTTCAGCAGTGCTCAGTAGGTGTTAGCTGATCATGGCTACCTGGAAGCTGCATCATTAATCGTAACATCCGTTTGCACTAGTTATGAACGGGAGGATAACGAGAGGGACGACGAAGTAGAAAAGAATGACAGAACGTAGGAGACAGGGACATTATTAGAAAATCATATAACGAAGTGGGGAGAGGGGAGTATCAGGGTACATATGTGAACATATGTACATGTGTAACTATGGATATCCATATACCTCTACATCAATATATCTGCATATCAATATATTTTATATACAAATATCTACATATTTATATTAGATATATATAATATATATATATATATATATATATATATATATATATATATATATATATATATATATATATATATATATATATATATATATATGTAAAAGCCGTGCGACATGTCTCTTCATCAGGCAGTAATGCTGGATTAGACTTTTCATTGGTATTAAAGTGCCTATCGCACGAAAATGTCATTTTTTTTCGCCAGATTACGAAAATATAACCCAGAAGTACCGATTCTGTCTATGTATCAATTGTCAAAGTGTGCGCTTTCGAAATTCGACTTTAAAGATGAATCTGGCGTATCGAGACGACGAGCTCATGAATATGTCTGATTCTGCTTGTGCACCAGTTCATCGTATAATTGTTGGCATGTAATGAAGTTAATCCATAGATTTCACAACAAAATATGTATTCTCTTTTCCTAACAGTAGACTATACAACATAGCTTTGCAGCAAATATTTCTTCCATATTAGGCAGCAGACATAAGATATCACAAAGTTTTTATCTAATCAAGTGGTTGCAAGGGTTCATGTTTACAAATGCTCCTCCACACGAATTGTAAACAACATACAACTAATTTCGGACTAGCTGCAGTTAATAAATAGAGATGCGCTTTTATTTAAAGTAGGCCTTATCAAAGGCTGATTACAATATTTTTAAAAATTGATGTAGATTGATTCTGAGCTAGAGCATATATAGGAGAGCAAGTACCGCAGCTGTTTTCTTATAGGATTTTCAGTTAGCCCATAAATGAATGTATAACTGGACTTAAGGAAGTGAAGATTGTGGTATTATATTATCATCGTGGTCAGTGTTACATCAGAGTTTCTATGAATGTCGAGGCTAAAACATATTTGCCATACAATATGTCATCCTTTATTACATACATTAATATTCCCATAACTGCATCATGTTACAGGTGTTTGTGTGGCTACTGTCAACCAATGGCAGAGGTGGAAGAATCTGTGTGCTGTGTGGAGATTCCTCGAGTCATGACCTCCATAGAGAACAGCCCAATTCCCATTTGTTGCATAACCCAGCATCCTGGTTTCAGACCAATCTGTTTGATCCCTTGGGCCTTGCAAGTGGGATATTTCTCCTACAGACAACAACACGGGCACATGTCAGATAATGATGTACAACAGTGACGGTTTTTTTCTATTATTTACACACAAATCTGTATGAAGGCTAGTAGTCATTATTTACAATTTCATTATACTTATTGAAACTGGTATGACAAAAAAATATTTGAGCATGGATAAATAAACAATGTCACATGGTTATTTTACAGGCGTTACAGGTATACTGCATACAGACAGTTTGTTCGCTGGTGCTGGGGACATCTTGGACAAAAGATAAGAGTTTCGTTACCAGCCTGTGCTGTTACAACTTCCCAGCACCAGATTATCAAGGATTCCTCTACCCTCCACTCACCTAGGACTTGTCTTGATACATGCAGAACCTACTCTGGTGTGCCTCAATGGCTTGTCGTGGATCTGGTCACACAACATCTGCACACATTGGAGGTGGTGTTTCTGTCTTGGGCAGGGTTGGCTCATAGCAAACCAGCAACAACTCAGCCATCAGGCACTCGACATACTCTGAAACATAACAGGAATCAAGTCACAGCTTGCACACCAGACTGTTGCTTATAACCTTATATCCCCATGGTAATTGAATTTGTTGTTGTTTACATTTTATATATCAGTAAAAATATTCACCAAATGTTGCCTTTGTTGCTGCTTTAGTGACAACATGCCCCTGCTTAAACATTGGGTATCTAAGCTTGAAGACTGGATCCCCAGGTTCTGTTGTCGCCTGTTATCTGATATTTGTGATACAATGAACCAATTATACGTGACCTACATATATTTGACATATCAGCACATGTAAAAAAATTTAATGACTCGCAAATTTCAAAACAAACACCACCATGAAGGAGCACTGTAAAAAGCAACATATTATATCATAAGAATGACACTTGCCTGGCCACCATACCGTCAACTTAACAAGATAATGGACTATTTATTCAATACTAATACAACAAGAAATTCATCGAGTTTCACCCTCTGCTTCTCTCTCTTGATAAAGGCAGGCCTGCTTTTCTTGGACTGGGGTGGGAGGGGTTCACTTACCTCACCATCCTTTCGTGCTTGCGTGACAGCAGAGGCCTTCGCAAAAAGATTAGGCACAGCATCTTGCTTCAAAACCCGCTTACACGTGGTATCCAACCAAGCTCTTCTCTAAGTTTCGGTGCCTGCTCAAAACATTCCTCGGTGAAATGAACCGAGCACACAAAAGAGTATTTGCCTGGGCCGGGCCATTTGTCTCGCGATCGTAGTACCTGGCCAGTCCATTGTTTTTATCAAATCGTCCTTACCAGGATACTTGAACAAGCTCACGTCGTCCCGACAGGTACGCGAGCTGCCCCCAACACAACAACAATTAACCATCGTGTTCAGTCGGTCACAAGATGGTTTAAAACGATAAAAAATCCAAAAAACGAGAAACAAACTTCGACAATGTAAACAACAGGGAACTCCCTGCGTCTCTGAGAACGGGCTTACTTTAATGACGTCACACGCCTGGTCTGACCTAGATAATGGCTGCCACAGCATTTTGTCGAGCGCGCTAATTTGAACGGACATTTTATCAAATTTGGGCCTTAACTGATCAGATGCGACGGTTATTGGACCGGTTTGAGTTTATTGATCACATTATGAATTGATTTCAGCGAAGTACCTATAACTGTGTGATAGGCACTTTAAAGACAGCCACTGCAAACACCATGGCCACAACATGTTTGCAACCACCATCATCTCTTTTTATCTCTCTTTCACCAAACGTCAACACCACACAAAACAAAGCACAAAGTTAATATTGTACCAGCAAGTCTTCATAGGTATATATACTAATTAATGAGATGTGTGACATATCTGTATTCAACTTCCTTAAGTTAAATATTCTAATTATATAAATTAAGTGCACTCACATCAAGCAGACTCTATGGTACCAGATGGGTACAATGTATGGTTGTTCGGACTGGGACTGCTCCCCAACACATGTCCCCCTCAGATAACACCTACAATGATTCGGGAATTTATATTCAACTGCATGTATGTGTCTGTTGAGGAACAGCTAATATCCCCTTTCGCTTTCAAGTGCCACCCTGCTAGGTCATCAAATGAATAAGACAGTAAGCCTCAGTAAGCACAGGTGCATTTGACATGTCGGCCTGCCATGCAGAAAGTTTGTTGGGATCTGGAAAATTGACTTGCTGACCCTCTATGCTAATAGTCCTTCATTCATTGTAAATATTCTCTCCATCATCTTCCCTGACCAAGTCCACAATATTTACGGTGCTGCAGGCATTTCTTACTAATTCTACGAGCTCAGTTTTCTTATAACTCGAGCAAGGGATTCCCCTATCTTTTCAGCTTGGGTACTTTCCACTAAGAATGGGACAGTGATGACATGGTGTAGCAACAGTCACACACGCTAACTTTGAAATGATATCGGGTGAATACTGATGTTCTTGCAGAATACTCTCCAGACGACTGGAGATGAATCTAGTTGGCAACATTTTGGATCACTATTTTATGATAATCTCTGTGTTTGAGAACTGTTTAAAATTTGCTCATAGCGACGTGACAGCGTTCAGATGAACTTAAGTGAAGTTCAAAATACGCTTGACACATTCGGCGACGTCTTTGATGTCTTTAACAGCTATAGAAAGACGCAACAAGAATGCGCGCAACAACGCAGGAACTTAAAACAGCAACTGATAAAGCGCGAACCAAGCGCTGACAGCTTGACAGGCAGATAAACATGTCCCCAATTCCGGTAAAAGTCGCTGTGCTCGACGGTGGCCCTCCTAGCGGCCGCGACGGGAACCCGACTATGTGAAGACCCAAGTGTGCAATTGGTTGAAATATCGGACGACGCGAAATCTTTTACTAAGTTTTTATTTCGCGTGTATGCTTATACCAGCGCAGGATGTATCATTAATATGCAATTAACAACGGTCTGATATTACACATTACGCATGCAAACCCACACAACAACAAACACCCCCCCCCCCCTTCACCCACCAGCTTTCGAGCGAAAGCCAACAAACTATGTTATGATAATCAGTTGGTCATAATGCGCATACAGGGTTGGGGTGGGGAAGAACGGCAGTTTTCAGTTCCTGACTACGACCCTACCACCACTAGGTAAATCTTGTCTCATAACTTCCTGCCATGGATCAGGGATTTTCTTCTTAGAGGTTCCTATCATCCACATTATATGGTAATGTAGTCCATCTTGTAGTTTTTTGATGCGTTTATTAAACGTCTGTTTGTCGTCCATTAACATCAACTCAGAGCCAAGAGCCCTATGGACAAAACTGCCTGGCCCTGCGTATCTCATATCAACACACTCTTGATGATGCGACTGGGTAAGAGGTAGGTATAGGGGACCTCCAGATGCTTATTGCGCTCCTCTATAGTGACCTCCAGAGCGCGGAGGTCCTCCTGAAAAGCTACAATGGCTGCTCTTGTGGGCTCGTCGGACCACACCATCTCCGGGAACTCACCCAACAGCACCTGAGACACACACAGACAGAACAGGAACAGAGTAGTTTGAGTTCACACTGTTTGGCGTCCACCCCTAACGAAGGGTATTGCACAAGAACAATGAAAGAATGCCCTGATATAGTACAGTATAACACAACATACGCGCGCATTTACCTATCGCCTTGATAAACTCGTAAAATGCAATTATATATATATATATATATATATATATATATATATATATATATATATATATATATGCATATATATATATATATATATATATATATATATATATATATATATATATTATATATATATATATATATATATGTGTGTATGCGGCTGTGTGTGTGTGCATGTGTGTGTGTGTACATTAACATATATATATCATGTGTGTGGAGGGATGAGGTGTTTACATCTGCACCAATCCCTTGTTATTGGATAACCACCATGGTAATGACGCGAGATTAAAATGTGCGACGCAATTTACCTGGTCTTTGCTTGATTGGGACAATGTGTAGCAAGCGGTGATAATTTCGCCAGTGATGGGTTTGTTGGGCAGTGACGACAAAACATCTCTCATTGTGACTCCTTTCTCTGTAGGCGGGTACGAGGTGAAGCGAGAAGGGGCGTTGGGGATATACCCGTAAGTATCGAGAAGACCAGCGGAAACCGCCGACAGCTGACACGATGACGTAAAAATTACTAGAGTAACGAACTCGATCACTTCGTTGATATCTTCAAAAGATATAACCAGACTGCGCTTATCATGAGGACGAACGTTTGGAAGTCCGTTGTCGTTAAGATCCTGAATCCAGTCGCTAAGCTCGTGGTCCCGCGCGACCTCGGACGAGTTCCAGTAGTGCAAGATCAAGACGGTGCGCGTAAACTTGCGGATGATTTCCCAGAGTGCCAGGGCATCGTCACGGTAGTAGTAGGCCGGAAGTACGTCCCTATCCAGTACCCCGCGCACGCGCAGAGCCTTGGGTATGTGGAGGTCCTTAAGGCTGAAATAACGGTAGCTGTTTCTTAAAATTGACTCATAATCCCGACCGACGGTAAGCAGGCGATGCAAGTAACACGTTCCGTGTGGGTTTGGATTTTTCCTGTTAAGGACGCCAATGGCTAAGATGTGTTTCAAATGCGGCATGAGTAATTTGTGCACAGGATGCGCGGATGGGAGGTTGCGTAGGGTTGCCAAGGCGACAGCTTCCATGACTACCTTTGTATGTAGGAATCTAGAGCAGACGAGATGCACATGAGCGTCGGCGGCATTACGGAGCCACATCTTGGCGAGGAGCCAATCAGGTGCGGCGTCTCTTGGTGTCCATACGGGCTGTTTACGGCCTTGTGAGAGGACGATAGCGATTGGGAGAAGTCGTCCGTCACGGCGTGCGTACAGGAGACAGGTCGGCGAGCGTAGAATGTGCTTCACTCCGCCATTCTTGTCTGAATTAGAGGCAAGTTTATCAAGTTCTGGGTAGGTAGCAATAAAAACACGGCCATTCTAAAAACAGTCATAAACATTCATGTGTCATCCGGACATCTGGGCAGCGAAAACGAACCAAATGCATATGACGATTACTACTTGAAAAGTTCGATAAGGAGGTCATTTCACAATAATCTGATAATATATAGCGTATTTGCTTTCAAAAGCAAATGGCAAAGCGGTGTGGTAACATGTCAGAATAAGACAATTAGGTGCTTACATTGAGCTCGGAGCCCAGTGTATGTCCCGGCTCCATCATCTCACCAATCACGTCCCACTTGGAATGAAAGTCACTAGGTAGCTTCTTGACCCGCTCAATGCGGTTTGGGTGGGCGCCATTGAGGAACTGTCTGCCCAACTCCTCGTCCGAATCCCAGTTGTTCACGGCCTGATCACACAGAGCAACACTGTACGTCTGCAGCAGACTTCAATAATAACAAGCTCAATAAAAATGCGTTGATGATCGTTACTCCAAAAAGCTAATGGCTGCGTTAAGAGAGCTTACTCCAAGTGGTTGTATGGTTGCCATTTCCACGAGTTAGACTCCTACCTTAATTCGAACTTTTATAAAACTTAACCAAAAAGCACATTGGACCGTGGTTCCGACGAGATCTCGTCTCTTGGATTATGTCAAGGCGACCACAATTCCCCCGCTCCCCGCCCAAATATCCAGCAAATGCCTTGTACTTTAACGGGAAGACGTTATGACGAATAGCACGCGTGCACACAGGTGGCGTGGTTACCTATGTCACCGGATAGAGGCGCGAGTGAGCCCTCTTAGCGAGTCATACAAGCTATCCGGCTTACCTGGCGGAGACCCTCTTTTTGTTTCATCAAGCCAGTCATCAGCTTCCTGTTATCCTCAAGGATGTTCCAGCCAAAGAGGTTGAGGGAGCGGTTGATGCCGAGGGCCGCGGCATTGCGTCTGAAGCGCTCGTGAAGGTCGTGGTCCTTTTCGCGTCGGAACAGCAGCTCTTGTGGGAGATCAGCGTAGCTGGAGAACAAAGACGTATCACCATAGAACGGGCGGGGAATGACCAAGTATTGCCATAGAATGGGTGTATAGCCAGGGAATGGGCGGGGAGTGACTGTGTGTTGCCAGAGAATGGTCGGGGAATGACCGTGTACTGTCAGAGAAAGGGTGGGAAATGAGCGTATATTGCTTTTGAATTGGCGGGGAGTGACCGCGTAGTGCCATGGAATGGGCGGGGAATAAATTATAAGTGGAAGTACAACGAGGCATGGAAACCACTCAACTTTTAGATTCAGCGCACGAACCCACCTGTCGAGCTTGAAGCGTCCTGGCAAACCGGGTCGGCTTTCCCACTGGTACATGTTTCGACGCAAGGCTATCTCGCATTTACGCTGGAGATATGGTTGTATCGAAAGCTCTGCTTGAGGTGATATGGCTATATAGAAAAACAGCAACCCAGACCGTATGATGACCACGCGCATTGAAAATATACAGAACGCGCATTGGAATTACATACAGCCATGCCACGAAAAACAGTTATGAAATTTCTACACACAGGCATAAAGACAAACTGTTGGTCCATTTGCTATTCCGTCAGCGCATTGTCGTATCGAGCGAAGGAAGGACGAACAATGATGTTCATGAAATCCGAATTCAATACAAGGATCGTTGTTAACATATGAACTCGAGACTCGAACCCAAGACATCCTGGTTTCCAAAAGAACCCCTTAAAACCAATGGAAACTAACCGTCAGGCCGCGAGAGAACAACACAGGGATGCTTGGACGTAATCCATTGGTAACATGGGAATCGAATGTGTTTGCTTTGGTTGACGTCTTCTACTGTGACTTCGTTCAGCAACCAGCGTCTGTATCACAGACCCATAGATGGCCAGTCAGAACAATAGAAGGGCACCTCACAGGAGCAGTTATGATGTTATGAGACGACTCAAGAACGGCTCGGGCGTCATGATACATCCATCAAACGGTCATGACATTATGATATAGACGGTCAGGGTGTTATAAGACATCTCACGGCTGGTTAAGCCGTTAGGAGACATCTCACAGACGGTTAGGATGTTATGAGACATCTCATAAAAGTGTAAGAATAATATGAGGCGTATCAGAAACGTGTAGGGTTTTATGAGACGTCCCACAAACGGTTAGTGTGTAATTAGACATCTCACAGACGGTTAGGATATTATGAGACATATCACAAACTTTTAAGCTGTTTATGACCCATCTCACAAACGATTAGGGTGCTATGAGGCATCTCACAAACGAAGAGAGGGTTATGAGACATCTCACAAACGAAAAGGGTTAGATGAGACATCTCACAAACAGGGTTTTAAGAGACTTATATCACAAACGTGTAGGGCGATATGAGAGTGCACAGTCGGTTTGGGCGTTATGACACATATCAGGAGCGGCAATATTGGTTATTGGGCATCCATGGTGTCGTTATTGCGTCATTGGACATCTCAAGAACGGCTATGGTTTCATGATATATTGTAGAAGCAGATAAGTGCAACATCATTTAGACCAATATAGCATCTGAAAGTCAACGCTTTACATCCGATGGTGAAGTGCTTACTCAGCTTCAATGGGGCGCATCTAGAGCTTACCAAATATACCTTGCGAAGCGCATTTGGTGACTGGTATCACCGAGTTACTCTTTGGCACTAATTAAGGTGTATAACGAAGGTGATGTGGTGACATAGAATCAGCGCGTTCTTCAAAATAACACACTCTATCCCGGCCAACACCAACATTATAACACCTCTCATGATACGAAATACCACATTCCAATTATACACTGAATGACCTAGCCTAACCATATGTCTTTTCATGACACTATTTGCGACTACTATATGCGCTGAGAGACACCTGACAGACGCACCTGTCGTTCAGACTTGTCTTCATGTAGACTTCCACGGACAGAATCTCCCCAACACTGACCGCCTTCTCCTCAAACACGTCCATCTGGCCAGGCTCGAAGTCGTCACGGTATGATTTGTCAAGACTGATAGGACGGGTCTGTCCGGACGAACCTGCATACATACAATGACACCTGATAGCTCATCGTAGCTACATGAAATCATACCGCTAGCATCTGAATACGCACAGTGGTCACCAGATCGGCAATAATTAGGCCAATAAACTGTTACCACGTAAATGTACATTTTAAACACGTCTGTCAGCGACGAGACCAGAAAGTTATCAACACATGTCCTTCAGTGAGGTCCTTGATGCACTTCAATCAGCGATGGTGACCAGACTGTCCTAAATACACTTCTGTCAACGAAGACGGCCATGCAAGACCGCAATATACTTCTGTTAGTGAGGACAGACAGACAGTCCTCAATACACGGCAGCCAGAAAGGACAGACAGACAGTCCTCAATAAACATCAGCCAGTGAGGACAGACAGATATTCCTCAATACACGTCAGCTAGTGAGGACAGACAGACAGCCCTCAAAACACGTCAGCCAGTGAGGACAGATAGACTATCCTCAATACACGTCAGCCGGTGAGGACAGACAGACAGCCCTCAAAACACGTCAGCCAGTGAGGACTGACAGACAGCCCTCAATACACGTCTGCCAGCGAGGACAGATAGACTGTCCTTAATACATGTATGCCAGTGAGGACAGGCAGACAGTCCTCAATGCACGTCAGCCAGTGAGGACAAACAGACAGTCCTCAATACACGTCAGCCAGTGAGGACAGACAGACAGTCCTCAATACACGTCAGCCAGTGAGGACAGAGAGACATTCCTCAATACAGGTCAGTCAGTGAGGACAGACAAACTTTGCTCAAGCACTATATGATGGACTTCGTTGTCATGTCATCCCGGGCATGCCGTATCGACGAACATATGACATTCTGTAAAGCCATCAATTGATGATTTGCCACATCTTTACCCTCCCTGATATTGATTAGATACTATACCTGTGATGGTTATACAAATATCTGAGTCGGTGCCAGCATCCACGTGTCTGCCGGTTTGTATCCCGATCTTGTAGAGTATCCGGTCTTCCTCATCTGGACAAATGTTAGTGATGTCCACACCATGGAACTCACGTAGCAACGTCACAAGCAAGGTCAGGTCCTTAATCGAATCAGGTGTGGATGGTTTGAAAGAAGGCAAGCTATTGGTCAGATTGAAAGGCACCTTCACCAATGCGTGCTCAGCTACAGGTGTTGTGATGGTAACGATGGCAAAGTCAATCCATGGGTAAACTTCATCGCTCCACTCAATGCAGCAGTTATGCGCGCGGAAGTTAAGGGACATCTCCGTGTTCGTCTCCGTGTTCGTCTCCGTGTTCGTCTCCGTGTTCGTCTCCGTGTTCGCCTCGTTCTCGTCCTCTTCGGAGACCACAGCATCTGGGGGGAAAGGCCGAGTTTGTATCTGCCACCGATATTGCAATGGACAGGCCGTGAGTCGCTTAATGTACTCGTCACGCAGGTAGGATGCCGAGGCAGATTCCGATTTGCGACTTCGTGTATCCCTTCACATTCAAAATATGACTTCAATGTATTCATTTGTTTTCATTGCATGTATTGGATATTGGTGCACAGTTTATGCATACAAGTGTGCAATGTTTGCTTTACCAGACGGTCTCTTGGTCTGCTTTTTCCGGTAGACCGCTCTGTTTACTACCGTCCGCCGGTAGGAGGCGCATGCGCGCCAGTCGGGGCGCACCAAACAAGCAGGTGAAAGTATACGTGACTTGAGTGTAGTATCGCTGGTCGTAAAACGAGACCGGTTTACGGCGCACGTTTTCTACTCGACTGTAATAACTGTGAAATAACAAGCAGGCTAAATCAATGACAATGACAACTCTTTGAACAAGGATTCACCGCTGAACATGAATATTGTACTTCTGCGCCACTTTATACCAGCTAGCCACTAGAAAAATGGTAAATTTGAAGGAAAATGGCACTCGGTAAAAGATAAATTTCTAAGTTAAGCTAGTGAAGGTCCCCTAGCCTGATGGCTGCGGGTACTGTTTACATGTTACTGATATTCAATAGTCTCGCCTCAGTCTAGGGAAGGATATCGTATTGAACTGGACGAGCATCCCAGATTTGGGATGCTCCAATCGCAAGCCGTGTCTCCCGGTCACTCTCGGGTACTTTGAGTCGTTGTCTCTCATTGGTCAGTTCGACAATTTCCGAAGAACTTGTCCAACCGGACGAGTGATTTTTATGAGCCGGGCACACATTCTACAACACCCCGATTTGTTGTTTCACACGCTGAGTGGCACCGTTAATCACACAGTCAGCGAGAGAAGCAGACACACAACTGGTTCTTTTTAACTGACTATTACGTAAACATTACATACTATCGTGCAGCTAAGCGATTAAAGCGCTTGTTGTGGTGCCAATTTGAACTTTTGGGACGCCCCATAATTCCAGAACACATTCAATGTGTTCTCATCGGGCGCAGACCACAACAATGTACATGACATCACATAAAACCGAGGGTGCGTATCACAAGCCAGTTTCATTAGCCAGACACGCGCAATTAGGTCAATCCGGGCCACAACCTATGCGTTGATTGATAACGAAGATTAACGAACGTGTCTAATGAATATTCGGACGCGCCAGTTTAAGACATTGTCTTGTCGTAGACTCTAGGGCGAGAAGCGTAGCGGAACCCCTGGAGTCTGGGGCGCAGACTGAAGTTAAACACTCACTTCATGGGTTGTTTGTAGGTCCAGAGTTTGAGTGAGTCGGTTCCTTCCTGAAATGCTGCCCGGAACTCGTTAAACGTATCAGCGCTGTAGTATTGTGGCACCTTCCCTGTATGCATTATGAAATCTATTGGTTCGCCCGAGCTTGGCTCAGTCAGTCGCAGGCAAGTAACGTGACCGTCCAATCTCGTGTCGTTCTCATACGATAAGTTGTTATGCCGCAAACAAACTCGGAAAATCCGACCCGCTTTGAAGACGGGGTGGTCCGGATATCGAGGATTGCTGACCACTTTAACGTATCCACTCCCCCCGACCGGCCGGGGTGATTGTGGGCAGAATGCGTCAGTTAAGGTAGTTTTATGAGTTAGATTGTAACCGATCTCTTGAAGCTTTCCACCAAGAGTGCTGAAGATGCCGGATGATTTTCTCTGAGCAACCTGCGACACATCCAATGTTACAATAACTCCAACGTACACACGTCATGCAACAAGAAGTGCTCGTTAAAAAGATTATGACTTGTTTGAGAGCACAATGAGCAAGTTAATACCATTAGATGATAATACGTTTGTGATAATATACGACTAAGTTCAGCGACGACTGTAGTTACGATATGATAAGTTTGCATGACGTCATCAAATCCCACTCGACGCTATATTGTGTTGCAATTTGACATACACAGAATTCATTCGCCTTCCACTATGTGCAAATACAACATTTCAAATCTACCCTCTTTTGAAAATATCCTCCCTTTCGAAGACCCCTCTATGCGTAGGCTAAAATCGATATTGCACCTGTAATATACCTAGATATCAAGTTCATTGACATCGTGCAGGAGTTAATTGCTCTCACTTTTTGATCTACTGCAGCAACCTCAACATTTACCTCGAACTGGGTCGCCTTTAGCTGTTCGAATTCAGCTTGACCAATGTAACTTGTGAACAATTGGTCGGCTTCATTCTCCCAATCGCTTTCACCACTCCCAGTTTCATCGAGATTGTTCAAACTGATCGTCTTGAAAGGTTTTTGGGAACTTTTCTTCCTCGTTCGAGTATTCACCTGTAGCGGCTCTTCTTTGTTGCCGCCGTTTTGGAGTGGGAATGTAGCGACCTCGTTGCTGAAACCACTCATTGAATGACATAACTTGAGCTTTTGTAATTGCATATCATAGCGTGTCTGCTGGAGGTTGTCTAGTGACCTGGAAAAGACTTTCTCCTTCTGTGTTTGGAGCATGTCGTCGTCTCCTGTTGTGCTCTCTCGTTGATCCACAGTAGACATCGTCTGTGTTTGGAGCATGTCGCCGTCTCCTCTTGTGCTCTCTCGTTGATCCACAGTAGACATCGTCTGTGTTTGGAGCATGTCGCCGTCTCCTCTTGTGCTCTCTCGTTGATCCACAGTAGACATCGTCTGTGTTTGGAGCATGTCGCTGTCGCCTCTTGTGCTCTCTCGTTGATCCACAGTAGTCATCGTCTGTGTTTGGAGCATGTCGCCGTCTTCTCTTGTGCTCTCTCGTTGATCCACAGCAGACATCATCGCCCGTCAATGGCGATGTCAGCCCCAGAAGACCTGCCATAAAATTAAATCAATGGAGAATATTGTGATGCATTATTGAACAATTACATGATCACGTTGGAAAACCACCCTGCAAAGAGGGTGAAATTCGGTTGTATAGATCAGGTTACCCACACTGCGGGCCATGAGAGCAAAGAGTTTATACCTACGCTTAAAGCGTTCACTCAAGCCTTCCACCCGAGGAGGATATCCGATATCGTGTCATTTCATAATCACCACACAGCATCGCGCAGCTATAAACTCTTTGCTCGAGATCTTCACATGTCCCTGACAAGCCAACCAATGATTATGTCTACCCCAGGCCAGTTCCCTTGCTCCAAACAGTTACTGACGATTGAAAACCACCATCTACAGCACGGACATGAAAGATTGAGGATCGTTAACAGTGCGGACGCTGTGAGAGGCGAACTGTTTACTCCATAGCGGGCAATGTATAAAGTTGACATTCATTAAAAATAAATAGTGCACTTGTTATTTTCGCTATTTTTTAGGCTAATGTGCGACGCATTGTGGCAGAGGAAAGGCTCTGCAAAACGACATTTTCCCGATCTCATCAATCGCAGTGACGTAAGCCCAGTATTCCCAAGAGCTTTTGTTTGTGTCACGGTAGCGCCACTTTACGATTGCAGTGTATTATGATTTGGGAGCCACTCGAAGTAAGCCCTCTTAGCGTAGCTATAAACTCTTTGATGTGAGTGAGCGAGTGGATGAAGTATACCGGGGCAGTTAGTGAGATAGTGTACGATTAAGTGAATGAGTTAGTGAGTTAGCGAGTTAGCGAGTGAATGAGTAATTGAATGATGAGGGGATGTGCTATTCGGGGCAGTTTGTTAGTGAGTACGAGAGTGAATGAGTGAGTGAATGATCCAGTGGCTGAGTGAGCGAGTTAGTGAGCGAGTGAGTGAGTGAGTGCGTGGGTGAGTTTGCAAAATAGGGAGTGGGCGAGTGAATGAGCGAAAATGAATTTGGAAGAGAGTAGATAAATACAAAACAAAAAGCGAGAACGTGTGCGTGCGTATGTGGGTGTGTGACTGAATGAGTGAGTGAGCACTTAATTGTGCGAGATGGGTAAATGCGTGAGTGAGTGAGTGAGTGAGTGAGTGAGTGAGTGAGTGAGTGAGTGAGTGAGTGAGTGAGTGAGTGAGTGAGTGAGTGAGTGAGTGAGTGAGTGAGCGAGTAGGTGAGAGAATGTCAGGCTATATATGCTCATTAAACATATCTGTAATGAACTTTTCTTATTTAGACAGCATTGCTACTAACCACTCTATTCGGCAAAGCGAATGGGACCACAGTGTTTGATATACGAACTGCGACTCGTTAAAGAACCAGCGCCCTCTGGCTGTTTTCCGTCGTCAATACTCGCGTCTCACTTTTGTTGGAGATGTCTCCCAATCACTCCTAATCCGCTAGAGTTATCACACTAGTTATCACGACAGTCTCCGTCTCATCCTTCAAAGATTCCCTTGGTCTGGACACTTAGGAATAAATCTATCTACACGCTCGTAAACTAATATAGCCACCTCGACTATCTGGGTCTGGCGGTGTTCCACGCCACGGGTGACTGAATGCTGTAGTCAACCTCGTGACCAGGAACCTTAGAAATCCTGCCGTTTATGCTACAGAAGTCCCGAGGCTGCAAGTTCCAACTTGTTGTATAACTGACAGTGTATTTATTCCACGTATTTATGTGAGCCAGTATCACTAAATATGACCACCCGCAGCCTGCAGCAACATCCCGCCCTGCCCGCATACATAGAAACATAAGCCGCCCACACCACAGGCCACAGCTGCATGGTGGCTGCAGCACGAGTTCAGCAGTGGTCAGCTGGGGTTAGCTACTCATGGTTACCCGGAGAGGGGAGTATCACCGTACATATGTGAACATATGTTCATATGTTACTATGGATATCCATATATTTCTACATCAATATACATATATATATCTTCATATTTATGTTTAGATATAAATATATATATATATATATATATATATATATATATATATGAATATATATGCATGTATATGTATTTATTTACTTATTTATGTATATATAAATATAAATATATATATATATATGTATACTTATATATATATATGTATACTTATATATATATATATATATATATATATATATATATATATATATATATATATATATGTGTGTGTGTGTGTGTGTGTGTGTGTGTGTGTGTGTGTGTGTGTGTGTGTGTGTGTGTGTGTGTGTGTGTGTGTGTGTGTGTGTGTGTGTGTGTGTGTGTTTCAGGCGATGTGGTACAGTTAAGGTTAGGTAAGATAAGTATAGGGTTTAACGGCACACCAATACTGGTGTGTAATATGGGGCCTACCAAGGTGGGGATAATACGAATAAGAAATGATAAGGAGAAATCAAGGATTAAAACAAACCCATTCGTATAAATTGAATTATATGAAATTAATGAGAATTGTGTAATCTAAAATCTGATATATAGTCCAATTTCTGTGATGAAACCCAGTATCTTAGATGAATTCACCCTTTCAAAAATTCTGAAAGGGCTGGGGTGCAATGCATTCATGTGGTTTGTTATGTACTAGCTAATCACTGGCCGCCGTGTCCACAGAAGCAAACTTAAAGACAAGAATTCCTTTTACCTGTTGATGAACTTGGCGACGAGCTACCTTTAGATAAAACAAAATTACGATACGTTCATCAGATTCAAAGGAACGTTTTACAACCCCTATGATGACAAAACCTGCCACGAGAGCTGATAAACAAGATTTAATAGATTATGGGATTTCGTTTGTTAATTTCTTTAAGATTTGGACTGATACCACGATTTTTCGACTTGAGGCCCTTGGAAAAAACCTTGGTTACGACCAAAACTATTTCTCCAAAATTTGCATTGCAATTTAGCTACAATATGGTGTAGATTTTTTAAAGATCGAACCATTATATACGGAGATGTTCGGGATTCTAGATTTTCATATTCTCAATGACCTAGACCTCACTATAAAGTCATGGTTAAAAAAAGTGCCTGGGTTCTGCGCGTATTAAATTTCGACCTGTATCGCCAGCCAAATAAAAATTAACAAACAAATCAGACAACATTGCGACACGATCATCAGAATTTCGACCTGCTGGAATGCAGAGAATAAAGATGAACGCCGTCACTCATTCTAAGTCACGTTCCTATATGGTACCGCTATTCAAGACGTTGTCACTCAAACTGAGTCACTTTTCCATACTGGTATCGCTGATCAAGTCGTCGTCACTCAAACTAAGTCGCTTCCCCATACTGGCACCGCTGATCAAGTCACAGCCGAACACCACGCCTTAATTAATCTTCAGTAAGCAGTTTAGAAGATGAGGCTTATGCAAAACCCTGGATCCGCCATCTCATGCAGCTGTTTAGCTGCTGATACCAGCGAGTGTGGTAAGCGCGTTTCATTATAATGTTTTCGCGCCGATATCGACGCGCCGAGAATTGATATGGTTATAGCGTGAGAGCTGCCGACCAGCGCACCGAACCACACACGACCAACGTGGCGATGCTTTACACGAGACCCATATGTTTCTTCAGAACTCACCGTTTTGTGTTCCTCAGAAGATCTCGCGTTGACTGGCGAAACTTGAGTGTTGCCCCCACCCACATGTGCCATTGCCTGACTCGCTGGGTTATGATGGAGGTGCAGGATCTGGGTACCAACACCACCACCCATTCCACACACACACCCGCCCTTCACCCAACCCCAGTCGCTAATTACCCCAAATCCCATAACATCAATCTCTGTGTCGTGTGCTTATGGCAGTATGGGAACCGTTACCTGCAGTAGCACAACCATAAAACTGACTAATAAATCACAGCTTGTAGGTTGGTCGCCATAAGCTGTTAGACGAGGAACAATGATGCGGGAAGGCAGAAGATTTATGGCATCCACAGCTTGCACACCATACCTGGAGTGATCAAGTCTTCTGCAGCTAAAGGTTGATGAATGCTTGTGCTGGAGAAGCGGGGATGGAGATACAAACTCATATGTAAGGCTATGAATTGTATTCTCTCAAATACTACACTTGCAAGTCTCACCTGTAACCGGTACGATATGGAAGGACCCTTATGATTAAATATACCCCATTTCTCATCACCACCACCTTTACTAGCAATATAATAATTAATGTAAATGCTATGATAACACCAGCAAAGTAAAAAATGGCCGATTCAAAAACTCTCGTGCAAGCAACATGACAAAATGAAAACAAAAATATACTAATTAGAAATCTCCAACCAAATCTCTATACGGTCATTTCATCAGTACACCAAGATTGGAACTCGACAGCGATGGACGATCAAGGTGGGCGGTGCTGTCCAGTAGAGAACCGTATCGTCTGCATGGTGTACAGCCAGGCGCGTGACGCATCGCGTGCCCTGCCAGGTCGCTGGGTGAGGCGTCATCATTATCAAAATATCAAATATATTAGTTGCGATAATTTAACCGGTCAAATAACAGTGCAATCAACAGCACTTAATTCCCAGAATGTGTCCAAATTTGTCTGAATAAATGAGCCATAATTATCTTAAATATCACCAATACGGACATGTCGGCCAGTCGGTCATTTACTCTTTGTTTTTCCCGCACGATGATGCGTGTAGTGAGTAGATGTCAGTGCGTAGGTATGAATTACGCAGACATTTAACTGACAATCGCTTGGGTCGAAATCGACCGGTGGACACAATGGTATATTGGGGTTCCCCTAATCAAGTATATCAGTATACTCCATTGAGACGACCCCCGAGACAGCGCGGTGAACAAATGAACAGAGATAATGAGGCATGCGAGACCGCATACCTTGCACGCACTAAATACAATCCTATGGCTACATACACAGGTTCACATGCAGGACCCCAAACACACGATTGATAAAACGTTTCTCCTCTCTGGCCTCTGGTATACATAGCCTAGTATACTAGTAGCCACACCCCCACGCGCACGAATACGTACACAGAGCTGCGCACGTTCTATGGTCTTCCTGGTGAGGTAAAGTTAACGAATCCGAAAGAAATGGTTCTAGTCTTTACTAGTCAAGGTCCCCTAGCCCTTGGCTGCGGGCCCTGTTTACATGTCAATAATATTCAATACTCGCGCAAACGGTCTAGGCTTACAAGATCCCTTGAACTCAACTAGTATCCCAGATTTGGGATGCTCCAATCATAAGTCGTGTCTCTCGGGTACTTTCGAGTCATTGTCTCTGGTTGGTCAGTGTCCCATTTTCCGAAGATTCGGCGCCATTTTTGTATTTTCACGCTCCGTTTTATACCTCTTTTCACATGAACTGAAGTATTTGCTGTTGCATAACTATGAAAATGACTCCAACGGAAGCCCTCGATTACGCGCAACAGTCGCATGGAGTGGTATTGAAAGACTTGTGCGCTCGACTGCTTGATGGGTCGTGACTGTTTTGTGAATGTGCCTGATGGGGTGGGGAAGCATTTTGCTTCACGTTGTTAGCTACTGCTCTCAATGCAATGCTTGGAATGGGTCAGGGTTCGACACCAATGGTTGTCCGCTTGCCCGGGACAAGTGATTTGTCATGTCGGACAAGTGACTTGCCAAGTCATCTTGTCCGATCGGAGGAGTGATTTGTTACGAGCCGGGCACGCATTCTGCAACACCCCGACTTGTTGTTTCACGCTGAGCGGCACCCTTTATCACACAGTCGGTGAAGAGAAGCAGACACACAACTGGTCTCTTTAACTGACTGTATTACGTCAACATACTATCATGCAGATGAGCGATTAAAGCGCTTGTTATGGGGCCAATTGGATCTTGTGAGACACCCCCTAATTCCGGAAGTCGTTCTGTGTGTTCTCATTGGACGCAGACCACAACAATGTACACGACGTCACATAAAACCGAGGGTGAGTATCACAAACCCGTTTCATGAGCCAGACGTGCGCAACAAAGGTCAATCCGGGTCACAACCTTTGCGATTTTTGGTTAAGCAGGGGCTGTCACGAAGATTAACGAACATGTCTAATGAATATTCGGACACACCAGTTTTAGACCTTGTCTTGTTGTAGACTCAAGGGCGAGAAGCGTAGCGGAACCCCTGGAGTCTTGGACGCAGACTAAGTCTTTACAGTGTTTCTGTAAATCTTCCGTTAGAGCTAACATGGTTCTTAGTGACAAGTCCGTTTGTAAGTAGCCTTACAGGACGCTTATATGGACGCCCTATGACGGCTGGTTCCAAAACAATGCGAAGATATGACATTTGAAAACAAACACCTTGAACGTGTACATATGTTTGGATGGTAATTATATAAGTATATATATATATATATATATATATATATATATATATATATATATATATATATATATATATATATATATATATATATATATATATATATATATATATATATATATATATATATATATATATATATATATATATCATCATGTGGTTGGACGCTACAAAATAATTCGTGTACCAACGAGAGATACATCTGTCTGACATTGATTTTTTACGACTGCAGTCGCGTTGGTATCATCTATGAGCAGATGTTTATCTACAAGGCCAGTAGCTGCGCGCATGCGCAGACCGAACTATGTAAATCTGATGACTTTTTGAACAACATGGTGCGCATTCACTCCCGCGTGCGGTGTCACAGTCTTTCGGCACATATATGTCTATGCTGTAACCATAGTCAAGACTTTGCAACGACCCTGTATCAAAGGATTGTATTAACGATGGAGTGATGGAAAAAATAAACTAAAAGACCCGCGCTGTGACTCGGTTCTTGCGAGATGACACACGGAAACGTTGAACCCACTTCATGAACACCTAGCGGACTAAAACCACGTGACTTCAGGTGTTTCAGAATGGTAGTCAGCACACCACGGTTTCTCCAGATCGATATCTAGTTAGCGATCAACAAAGAACGGCACCAACAGGGGTACAACTTAAAGAGACTGTTCAGCGCCATATTTGTAACGAGGTTGCCTAGAAAGCTACTTGGCAACCGCACCGTGGAAAACAAAAGTTAAAAGTTTTCAGACTTTCAGTCGCTACGCGGCGCTGAGGACTCAAAAAATAGATCCTTACTTCGGCTGTCGCCATTTTTGTTGTCGGAAATTACCCTTCCTGCTTGTCGGTCTAATTTGTGCGCAACGATGCCCACAATTTAAATGAGTGACGATTTGATGAAATCTACATCTTGTAACCAAAGCGAAAGTATACACATAGATATAGCGAAGTAAATAAAGAGCGCGAAATGATTTACAGCTAACATTCGTGTGGTTCGTGGTTTTTTGGAGGCACCGTCATCGATGGAACGACACAATTAAATAAAACAGATTTCCACAGTACATCATGGATATTTCCAGTCAAATTATAAAGTTGAAAATTTATCAACACGATCTTCGATCAAGTAAACTTCGCGGCACAAATTAAATATGGTATTATTTACGTCTGCGTTAAACGTAGTAAGGTATTAACAAAACGGTCCCTGGGTGCTCAACATGGGGCTGACCAGCCTCTATAATTTCTTAATCTCGGTGTATATATTGTTCTCGAGATGTGAAACCACTCGTACTAATCTATCACTGCTCAGCGAAAATTGCCCACGAGCCAGGCTACCAAATATTCAAAATTTATTGAAGTGGTACGTTCGCACAGGGCTAGTTTGTAATTTGAGTCTTATAGCAAACTAATGAAGGGAGTCGATATGGCAGTACTGCCGTGCTATCATCTTTTGAACGGTGGATTTCTTGTTCGATTTAGACGATGTATTTTACGGGGTGTTTTTACCCCAGCGTCCTCAGCCCATTGGGCATTGCCATAATACCCGTATGGTGAGGCCTGTCATGGCTCGAGGACTTGACATTGACTGAAAATCTGCCGTCACGCAAAATGAATCATCTGAAACTCTGATCTATCAAATGTTACCTGTTCAACCCGATATTTGATTGATATATTGAAATAGAGTCAGTGAGGTTGAACGAATATATTGTAGGAATGGAGACTGATCTGGTTGCCTGTTGCTCTATAGTCATTTCTGTGTGGCCGCTTGTGAGGAGCGTATATTGGAGAATTGTTGTTGCATAAAGTTGTCTTGTTTGATTTTCAACGCTAAACAGTATTTCTTATGAAGAGTTGGGGTTCAGTTATCTGAGACTATAACTTATTGGTGCCCTGGATTGTCTATTAGCCTTAAGCTCTCTCTTGGTTAAGCAGTAACAGCTCGCTTCTTTACTTAGTGAAATTGGCGGTAATCATAGCGGTACGATCCTGTGAGCGGCGCGGCACCACTCTCACTGCTTGGTCACTCGCCACGGTATCCAACACATACGGCCCAGATGATGAAGGGAACTCTTCTTTTAAGTATAGAACGCACCACATGCTTCCTCGCTCTGACAGAAACTCCCCAGAGACCCCGGAGATAGTGTAGTGCTTCTTATTTTCTGGCCATTCTTGAATTGACTCGATGCAAAAGGAAACCATGTGCAAAAGTTGCATTGATGACCTTACGATAGTCAAGGTCCCCCAGCCTGATGGCTGCGGCGCTGTTTACATGTTACTGATATTCAATAGTCTCGCCTTCAGGTCTAGGCGATGATAATGTCTTGAACTGGACAGGCATCCCAGATTTGGGATGCTCCAATCACAAGTCGTGTCTCTCGGTCACTCTCGGGTACTTTTGAGTCGTTGTCTCTCATTGGTTAGTTCTACAAGTTCCGAAGAACTTGTCCAACCGGACGAGTGATTTTTAATAGTCGGGCACACCTTCTACAACACTCCGATTTGTTGTTTCACGCTGAGTGGCACCGTTAATCACGCAGTCAATGAGAGCCTTACAGGACGCCTATATGGACGCCCTATGACGGCTGATTCCAAAACAATGCGAAGATATATGACATTTGAAAACAAACACCTTGAACGTGTACATATGTTTGGATGGTAATTATATAAGTATATATATATATATATATATATATATATATATATATATATATATATATATATATATATATATATATATATATATATATATATATATATATATATATATATATATATATATATATATATATATATATATATATATATCATCATGTGGTTGGACGCTACAAAAATAATTCGTGTACCAACGAGAGATACATCTGTCTGACATTGATTAGTTTACGATTGCAGTCGCGTTGGTATCATCTATGAGCAGATGTTTATCTACAAGGCCAGTAGCTGCGCGCATGCGCAACCGAACTATGTAAATCTGATGACTTTTTGAACAACATGGTGCGCATTCACTCCCGCGTGCGGTGTCAGTCTTTCGGCACATATATGTCTATGCTGTAACCATAGTCAAGACTTTGCAACGACCCTGTATCAAAGGATTGTATTAACGATGGAGTTATGGAAATAATAAACTAAAAGACTCGCGCTGTGACTCGGTTCTTGCGAGATGACACACGGAAACGTTGAACCCACTTCATGAACACCTAGCGGACTAAAACCACGTGACTTCAGGTGTTTCAGAATGGTAGTCAGCACAGCACGGTTTCTCCAGATCGATATCTAGTTAGCGATCAACAAAGAACGGCACCAACAGGGGTACAACTTAAAGAGACTGTTCAGCGCCATATTTGTAACCAGGTTGCCTAGAAAGCTACTTGGCAACCGCACCGTGGAAAACAAAAGTTAAAAGTTTTCAGACTTTCAGTCGCTACGCCCTTACTTCGGCTGTCGCCATTTTTGTTGTCGGAAATTACCCTTCCTGCTTGTCGGTCTAATTTGTGCGCAACGATACCCACAATTTTAATGAGCGACGATTTGATGAAATCTACATCTTGTAACCAAAGCGAAAGTATACACATAGATATAGCGAAATAAATAAAGAGCGCGAAATGATTTACAGCTAACATTCGTGTTGTTCGTGGTTTTTTGGAGGCACCGTCATCGATGGAACGACACAATTAAATAAAACAGATTTCCACAATACATCATGGATATTTCCAGTCAAAGTTGAAAATTTATCAACACGATCTTCGATCAAGTAAACTTCGCGGCACAAGTTAAATATGGTATTATTTACGTCTGCGTTAAACGTAGTAAGGTATTAACAAAACGGTCCCTGGGTGCTCAACATGGGGCTGACCAGCCTCTATAATTTCTTAATCTCGGTGTATATATTGTTCTCTAGATGTGAAACCACTCGTACCAATCTGTCACTGCTCAGCGAAAATTGCCCACGAGCCAGGCTGCCAAATATTCAAAATTTATTGAAGTGGTACGTTCGCACAGGGCTAGTTTGTAATTTGAGTCTTATAGCAAACTAATGAAGGGAGTCGATATGGCAGTACTGCCGTGCTATCATCATTTTTTAACGGTGGATTTCTTGTTCGATTTAGACGATGTATTTTACGGGGTGTTTTTACCCCAGCGTCCTCAGCCCATTGGGCATTGCCATAATACCCGTATGGTGAGGCCTGTCATGGCTCGAGGACTTGACATTGACTGAAAATCTGCCGTCACGCAAAATGAATCATCTGAAACTCTGATCTATCAAATGTTACCTGTTCAACCCGATATTTGATTGATATATTGAAATAGAGTCAGTGAGGTTGAACGAATATATTGTAGGAATGGAGTCTGATCTGGTTGCCTGTTGCTCTATAGTCATTTCTGTGTGGCCGCTTGTAAGGAGCGTATATTGGAGAATTGTTGTTGCATAAAGTTGTCTTGTTTGATTTTCAACGCTAAACAGTATTTCTTATGAAGAGTTGAGGTTCAGTTATCTGAGGCTATAACTTATTGGTGCCCTGGATTGTCTATTAGCCTTAAGCTCTCTCTTGGTTAAGCAGTAACAGCTCGCTTCTTTACTTAGTGTCCAGTTGAAATTGGCGGTAATCATGGCGGTACGATCCTGTGAGCGGCGCGGCACCACTCTCACTGCTTGGTCACTCGCCACGGTATCCAACACATACGGCCCAGATGATGAAGGGAACTCTTCTTTTAAGTATAGAACGCACCACATGCTTCCTCCCTCTGACAGAAACTCCCCAGAGACCCCGGAGATAGTGTAGTGCTTCTTATTTTCTGGCCATTCTTGAATTGACTCGATGCAAAAGGAAACCATGTGCAAAAGTTGCATTGATGACCTTACGATAGTCAAGGTCCCCTAGCCTGATGGCTGCGGCGCTGTTTACATGTTACTGATATTCAATAGTCTCGCCTACAGGTCTAGGCGAGGATAATGTCTTTAACTGGACAGGCATCCCAGATTTGGGATGTTCCAATCAAAAGCCGTGTCTCTCGGTCACTCTCGGGTACTTTTGAGTCGTTGTCTCTCATTGGTTAGTTCGACAATTTCCGAAGAACTTGTCCAACCGGACGAGTGATTTTTATAGTCGGGCACACCTTCTACAACACTCCGATTTGTTGTTTCACGCTGAGTGGCACCGTTAATCACACAGTCAATGAGAGAAGCAGACACACAACTGGTTCTTTTTAACTGACTATTACGTAAACATACTATCGTGCAGCTAAGCGATTAAAGCGCTTGTTGTGGTGCCAATTTGAACTTTTGAGACGCCACATTGTCCATGACGTCACATAGAACCGAGGGTGCGTATCACAAGATAGACACGCGCAATTAAGGTCAATCCGGGTCACAACCTTTGCGTTGATTGGTCACGAAGATTAACGATCGTGTCTAATGAATATTCGGACGCGCAAGTTTAAGACATTATCTTATCGTAGACTCTAGGGCGAGAAGCGTAGCGGAACCCCTGGAGTCTGGGACGCAGACTAACCTTACGATATCTCATGGAAAATTGCAAGTTACTAAACGAAGCCCGAATCACCATCATTATCAAACACTTCTTCTTCCGTTGTAATCCGTTGTCATCTGCTAAACTTCTTTTTTATGTATGTTGCCTGTCCCGTAATAGACCCGCGCAGATGCAGCATTGCATTATGACGTCTGGTAGCCGAACCCTTCCGCAACACAATGTGACCAAAATAATGAGCCCTCCCTGAAGCAGGTGGCATTAAGATGGTTGCTGTTCAATTTAGCGGCTCCGTGGCGGCTAAATACGCCATTAAATCGAATTTAATACTTGGCCAAAATGTCATTTAAATTTAAAAGGCATGCTTTTCAAGTGAGACCAGATGCGCTTAAACAATTATAGTTCAAACATCGTCCCAATGTGAACCGAACGGCGCCACGTTCAGTCCGTATACACGGTGCGCGTTTTTCTTTCAGTCCTTGTGGTGCGCGCTTTTCTTTCCTTTGCTGTTGCGGCCCATAGCGATTTGCTGATAGTCACTTAGTAGGTAAGGCGAGAACAAACTCAGTTTGCTCCCTTCAGCAGCTCAGTACTTGCATTGACTCGGTGCAGAAGGAAACCATCTGCAAAGGTTACATTGTTGATCTTCCGGTATCTCATGGAAAATTGCATGTTACTAAACGAAGCCCGAATCACCATCATTATCAAATACTTTTTCTTCCGTTGCCATTCGTTGTCATTTGCTAAACTTCTTTTTTATGTATGCTGCATGGGCCGCAATACACCCGCGCAGATGCCGCATTGCATTATAACGTCTTGACTGCTATCCCAAGCCGGACATTTAGAGAGCTCGCAGCGTTACGTCCCACCGGATCCTACTGTTACCTTCAATACAGTCTCACTCCAGCCCACAAGGTGAAACTGTATACCGAGCTTTAATTGCAGATAACGTCCATTTTATAAAATGAGTCTCAATATTTTCTGACTAATCAAACATATTTTGGTTATGTCGGCACAATATATTAAAAGCTTATCGCGGCCGCAACATCATGTGACCTATTTCATTCAGTGACCTACCTTTAACCTAGGCATGTTCAGGCAGACAGAAATGATGTCATTGTTTTACGTCACTATCCCAAGATGCTAACGGACAACTAGTCTATAATCATAACGTCGCCCAATCGTTGAGATAACTGAACGCTTCTCAAAGCGAATGCTAGCTTGTTCACCAAAGAGTTAATAGCTACTCTAAGAGGGCTCACTTCGAGTGGCTCTGTGGTGATCGCTTCCCTAATTATAATACATTGCATTCGTAAGGTGGCGCTACCGTGACACAAACAAAAGCACATGGGAATACTGGGCTGACGTCACTGCGATTGTTGAGAGCAGGATAAATGTCGTTTCTCAGAGCCTTGCCACTGGCAGAACACGTTGCACAATAGGCTTATGAATAGCGAAAATAACATGTACTAAATAAATGTCAACTTGATAAATTATGGACGCCTCTAACAGCGTCCGCGCAGTTTACGATCCGATCGTTCATGTCCGCAATGTGGATAGCAGTTTTAGATTGTCGAAAAATGTCTGAAGCGAGGGAACTGTCAGGGGGATGTGAAGGTCTCGAGCGAAGAGTTTATAGCTGCGCTGAGCTGCGTGACGATTATGGAATTACTCGAAAGACACTCCCGTCATCAAGCGATGATGCGATGAAATCCACAAAATCACATGGGACCGTTGACCCAACGTCTCGGGGCTCGGAGGCTGTTAAAGATATGGAGTCATTTGATTGGCCGAGTCGACTACAGCCCCAAAGTAAACAGAGAATTCCATGTGGTTTTAAGAGACGCCATGACAAGACGCTATGACAATAACGCTTCGGCAAACAAGCGGCGTGTTCACATATTTCATCGGGCGGAAGCTTCGAGTGAGCTCTCTTAGCGAAGCTATTAACATTTTGTGACCACTTCCTCCATGACATGGTTAATATCGACTCGGTGATTGGAAACTGGGATATATATATATATATATATATATATATATATATATATATATATATATATATATATATATATATATATATATATATATATATATATAGATATATATATATATATATATATATATATATATATATATATATATATATATATATATATATATATATATATATATATATATATATATATATATATATATATATATATGTCCCTGATCCTTTGTAGAATCTGCACTTGTAAGCCATTTACTTTCCGCTTTTCGTCAAGTCTTCATTTATGAAGTGTCCTGTTTCTTTTAGTAAGTGACCATTTTCGATAATTGGTAGATTTTTTTTGCGTATCTTGTGTACTTCCCTGTGGATTTGTTTCCTCCACACGATGCTGTCTATCTGTGTTATTTTGAATGTTGACGTTTAATTTATCCTCAGTAAAGATGAACATGTCATTTCCTGTGCTTCCTGTAACTTGAATCTGAATAAAAGTAAATTCACGTTCCCTTATTTTGGCTTTAAGATCTACAAATTCGAGATCAATTAAAACAATTATTGTTATCTGCCTGTACATCATATCCAGGGGTTTAAGTAGGGCCATTTTTGTTTAAGGGTACTCGGTTTAGTTTTATCAATTGTTTTAATGATATCATCTTCTGGGTCAACTGCCAATACACCAGTTGCGCCTGAGGATGCAGAGCTTTATGCCCGTGCTGAACGCTGAATTGGTGGTTCTTGGTATATTTACTATCATATACTATCGATCACGATTCACCCGAGTCGACATGAATGAAATGTCTTAAGAATTTAACAGATAATGTCCAATAATTTGTTAACGCGTCCATTTCTCCCTCTGTGGAGATTTGCTTCTTTCCGCGAGCAGACCGTTGTCGTGGGACACTCCGTGCTTGCCCGTTATGATCCTCCCTGGCTGAGAGATAAAACGAACCCGTCATAACGCTTTGCAAACGTACTTATTTTGAGGACAGACAGCATATCTAACAGAATTGGCATGACCTCCCAAACACCATCTGGTCACCTCTTGTACTTCTCTTCTTCAACCATAGCTACCGTCCTTTCTTACGATCGGGATCAGCTGGCATGTAATGCGCTCTTACTTATAGGATCTGATAGTTTGGCGAATAGAGAGTCTATGCTGGAGGTGAGTGAATAGCAATCGTGTTGTCGACCAGTTACTAGCCAATAACAGGCACATTCCTCTACGTGCGGTTGTAATGCGTGCGGTTAAGTCAGACACAAGCAGCCTCGTCATCAGCAGCCTCATCAGCAGCCTCATCAGCAGCCGCACCAGCAGCCCCATCAGCAGCCTCATCAGCAGCCTCATCAGCAGCCTCATCCGCAGCCCGTGATATTTTATCATCGTCAGTGCATAAAACTCTCCACAACTAATTGGTAGGTTCATTTACGTGGTAGCTAACTTGTCCTGGTGAAGCAGCCCCGTGTTAGTGCTGGTATTGCCTGGGTACATAAGCATTGCATTAGGTGTTGATACCAGCCATGTGAACAGATGCTCTGGTTGGCTACGATGTGGCAGGTGGTTGAATAACTGACATAACTGTGTAACAGAATTCGGATACAAATGGTCCCTGGGTGAGCGACCACATATGTTTGTCTCAGGTTCACATCACGCTTGGAAGCGTTTTCCGGGCCGATTCTGATCATCTCGCACCCAATCCGAGAATAACTGACACTGAATATACTCTATTACAGTTACAGCAGTTTCCACCCTGCCATCAAACGATGTACTACATTTCTTGTGAACACGGTAATTGCTATAACCTAGTTTTGTATTAGCGGTTAAGTTATTTGATATCACTACGCAATATAATACCACGCAGCAGTCGATTTAGCTGCGATTACGGTCAGGTCGATTCAGCTGGGATTAGGGTCCGGTCGATTCAGCTGGGATTAAGGTCACGTCTTTTCATTTGGGATGATGGTCAGAATCAGAGAATGGAGCACAAATTCTTCTCTTGTTTGCCTTCACTGTCCTCTGTTCTCTTCAGCCGGTCAGTTGGTCATGGAGCCACGCACTGACTCCTCATTCCTAGTCGGCTGAGCAAGGTGAGTAAACGAACAACCCACCTCGGTATAGGGCCAGCAGGAGAGCCTCTCATCTTGGTATGGGGCCAGCAGGAGAGCCTCTCATCTTGGTATGGGGCCAGCAGGAGAGCCTCTCATCTTGGTATGGGGCCAGCAGGAGAGCCTCTCATCTTGGTATGGGGCCAGCAGGAGAGCCCAGCAGCAGAGAGCCTCTCATCTCGGTATGGGGTCAGCATGAGAGCCTCTCATCTCGGTATGGGGTCAGGTATCTCGGTATGGGGTCAGCATGAGAGCCTCTCATCTCGGTATGGGGTCAGCAGGAGAGGCTCGAGAGCCTCTCATCTCGGTATGGGGTCAGTAGGAGAGAGAGCCTCTCATCTCGGTATGGGTCATTAGGAGAGCCTCTCATCTCGGTATGGGGTCAGCAGACGAGCCTCTCATCTCGGTATGGGGTCAGCAGACGAGCCGCCCACCTCGGTATGAGGTCAACAGGGGAACCGCTTTGTTGATGAAGGGCGAGCCACTCAGCATAACGTATGGGTCGATTTGGAGCTCGCATCAGGATCCGGTTGAGCTCTTATGAGATTATAGGGATACCAGTTGGGTCACTGCTCCAAGTCTGAGCATACCTCGCTTTTCTGTCCCTCCGGCCGGCGCATCTACGTCACGGATCATTCTATTTGGTTTCCTGGGTGCTTTAGCAAGTGAATATTCCATACATCCAATACTAACTATGGCATATCCTTTAGTTTATCCAGGACCGCACGTCGTCTAACGGCTTTGGGGGTATAGGGTAAGTAAATAATCGTTTTAAAAGGGAAACCAGGATTGCGTTGCGTAAAGGTGCATTTTTGCAAAAAAATGACATGCGGTTTTTTTGCTCCATTTAATAGAACAACTCTTTTGGAACCCAATAAACCATTTTGCTGACTAGTTCAACACTATATCGTCGATTACACCGTATCAAAATATGTCGGCCACACCCATGTTTACAAACATGAGCACATGTCGATGGGAAAATGACGCATGCATATTGAAGGGTCATTTGTTTACAACACATAGTCGTGACGTCATGCGCAGCGCAGATTCGACAGAAGGTGGAAACGCATGCCGCCGAAATGGTGAGTGTTTTGATTCCTACATTTCTTTTATGACTCTTCTTTTATTGGAGTTTTCGATTGTTATGTATAAAAAAGAACCCGCCTCAATAAAGTGAACACTATCGGTACAATAGATTACCGTAAATTTAACAACAGATAGCGTTACACCTGCGAACGAACCTTGAGGTAGCCCTTAGACTTAGTATATTATATTTATACTGAGGCTGCGCAAGTTCAAGCGTAATAAAAACGATATTCTTGACTAGTCTTTCACGTTTTGGAGTGTAAAGCCATGACACTTGTTCGAAGTTTGATTATTTCATATGCAATTATCGGTGCTTTTTCATAGCAAACTATTGGAATATTCCTGAATGAACTCATAAATTGTATTATAAATCAAGGGTCTGGGGTCTCCCTCAGGACATCTACCTCAGATGGAAGGAGTTGTGCTTGACCCGATGGTCATTGAGATTATTAACAGGTACCGGGTGGACTTGCTATGGGATGCTGTTGTCGAGAACAAAAAAAAAAGATGCTTAGACACGGCGCCTATCAGCAATGGGTTCTGTGGATTCATGTTTTTGGAGGAGTACAACAGGAGGGTAACTCTCTCCGGTTGTGTTAGGAAGATCAGAGACCTCTTCCTTAACAAGTATTGACAGTATACAGGCTTAATACAAAATAGGTTTTGGTAATATACTAAGCTTAAATGTTTTAAATTTTAATTTTATTCAGGAAATATCACATTGTTCTGATTGGTATTTTTGTGTGGATTATAAATTGCCTAGTCTTACAAAACATGTGGTATTATTTGTTCTGAACATTTTTGCTTCAACAATCTGATAACTTATTGTCTATTTGTTTTATGGAATGAGCATTCATATATTAGTAAATTTTTCGTCTCTCGCAAACACAGAAGAAAAGAATTATGCACACATTATTTTGTCAATTAGTCATGACACTTATCTTCAGATTTGACTTTTTATGTTCATAATTCTAGCCCTGATAAAAAAAGAAGTGACATTAAAATTAGTTCATGTATTATTGATTTACCAATTACATGAGTTCTTCTATTACAGTTTGGATTAACAGACAAAAGAATGTGACTAATAAAAAATTTGTACATTTCAACAAAAACAAATTTCCAAATCATATATTTAATCAAAATGAGACTCCTGCAACTGTTTCTTGGGAAGATGGCCTGGCACAGGAGCAATGTTCAAACTGATTTTGCTGGGTCATCAGCAGAGCGTTGTGGGTGTTGTTGTGATTGCTGTCGCATTGTTTGGGCCTAAAGATTTCTGTCATCATATCTGGTATATGGGCGTAAGTCTTGGCCTCTAAACCGATGACTACGTCTTTGACTGCTTGTTGAAGCGATTGCTGTACCTGTAACACAACAAATGGCATTATATGGCCAAATAGCTAGAACACATTACATGTGCAGCATCAGTATTTTGTTTTCTGATAGGACATTTAGTTGAGTGGTCATGAGAGACTTACATTGGCTGACCAAACCTACTTGAGTGCATATGTCCTATCCCTATGCCTGTTGTGGTCCATTGTCACAACTTGACTGCAGGCAAGGTATGACGAACACCTGATCACCAGCCATTGAATTAGGGTCAAGAGGATGCAATAATTTCTCTACCTGAAATTTACAAAGTAAGTAAGGTATGTTTGCAACAACAATTTACAAATCTAAATGGTGCAATGGACTCCCAATAGGCCCTTAGATTTTATTTAATCGGTGACATTTACACAAGTCGATTCAATACAGACCGATTCGATAGCAGGGTATTCATAATACAACGAGATTACTTACATGTCCAGCAAAAACTTTGCAGCTTCTTCGTTGGTCACACTCCTCACTTCCCTGAATGTGTATCTTAAGACACCCTCGTGTTAGACCGCAGCTGGTCTAGCTCCCGCTTCCTTCTCTTAGTTGTTGAATCTATTAACAGCTTCTTTCTCCCTCCATCTTTTCTTCGTTTCTTGGTTTGATCGTCCATTATCGCAATGAAAATAGCGCAAACTAAACACCCGCCGGCGGCGATCGGCACAGAGTGATGACGCTTCTGCGCTTCCGGAATTAATAATACATGAGCTTCCAAATATGGTCTATGTTTGGCTGGAAGTGAAAAAATAAGGAATCCGGATATCAGCACCATTTATGGTACTCTTGCAGTTAGCAACTTTTTTTTCGATTCGATTTTTTGATGAAATGCACCTTTAAGAACCTCTTAGTAACAGACAAGTATGACTTCCTGTTGCCATCGTTCGGAGGGCTAAAAGTGGGCTGTACCTTGTCGAAGACGCTTTCCAGCGTTTGTTCAACAAAAACGTAAACACCGAATATGTTTGCATGTATCATTGGAGCATAGCAAACCAGAGCGCTAATGCTATTTGGTTTTGAAGTCATAAAATACTGGCGGTGTGGAAGACTTCCTATTTCCCAGTCACGCAGTGCATTCATGCGTGAAAGTGCGCACGCGTATGTGATTGCAATGTGCATGTTTTCACGCATCTAACTGTGTTGAAAAAATATTGATTTGTGTACACTATGCTCCACATCTATATTCACCTGCAATCGGAAAACCAAATGTGCATTATTACAATTGCAAACGCATATTGTGCATCATAGGTTTCTGGTGTTTCTTTGTGAGGGACTTGACATCATTGACCTTTGTGTGGTGAAACATGATGAGATCCACGCGTAAGTGTTGCGACTGTACCGCCAATACCATTGAGACCGTGGAACCACATCTGATCTCGAGCCCTATTGG
This sequence comes from Urechis unicinctus, assembly GCA_034190875.2. Lineage (NCBI taxonomy): Eukaryota > Metazoa > Annelida > Polychaeta > Xenopneusta > Urechidae > Urechis > Urechis unicinctus. Next base: position 1,334,560 of record CM067348.1, on the reverse strand, counting down.
TGAATACATGACATGATATATTCCATAGATACATTTATTCAGCCTTGTAGTATACGTTATGATATTTGCTATCACTTAGGCATACTATTTTAACCCACTCGTAAGTCCTTTCAACTGGAACCCTGGTCAGGAGCATATAATAGAGCACTTGTTTTCTTCGTTGCCTGGGCTGGTCACTAATTTCGTCGGTCTATAAGTCGACCAAGAAGCCATGACCTCGCTCCTGGTCCTATTCTGCGCTGAGCTGAAGGGTATGCGAGCGAGCCGTTATCTCAGTGGTTGAGCCACCAACTCGGTATAGGGTCAGAAGGTGAGCCCCACAATAGTGGTAGGGTCTCCACATATTTCGCGCAAGGTCCGCACTCGAGCCAACCACTTTGCACTGAGTCACTCCCTGGTCAGAGGACGAATCCGCTGTTCTTGCGATTTCAAATGATATTGGGTCGGAAAAAATGTTGCTTTAAGAGCGATACTTGGATTGCCAACATAGGTGTGCAATTATATCATTAAATACAGGTGTAGAAGACTTGCTACTCAGTCATGCAGCGAATAAATGCGTTCAATCAGTCGGTTATTTTTCTGGTACGGTGCAAGGCACATAGTGCAGCATCATCAGGTAAACTTGGACGAGGCCAATATGTCGGACTTGTATTGGAAACATATACCGCTGGTCACACCGCAGTCTTATAGTCGCCCTGTGATTTGTAGCTGATTACCAAATTTTGTAACGGTATTTGCAGTTACCATAGCAACTGACATCCGAACGGGATGCTGACATGGTTGATAAAGATACTGACGATGCTCTGTATTGACGTGCTTGACGTATGTATATATTCCATTTGCTGCAAGAATGAAACGCCATTTAGACATTGGTTTGGAGTACGGTTGGATCATGTCCGTGAATTATTGAATCCCTTGGAGGGTATTTTGGTGTAGAATATCGTGTCGAGTAGCTATGCACTTTAAACCCAAATGAGATGCATAAGGGGTAACCGATTCTAGTTTGATTCTAGCTCGGTTTGGTTTAATCAATGCAACTACAAAACATCATACATTATGTTGATGAAGCAAAGGACTTTCCTTCCAATATCGCAGGTGGCGCATGGTGCTGTGAAGTCACATATACTCCACTTCATATTAAATTTAGAAAGCCCTCACATATAGATAACAGGTGATATTAAAAGACCATGGATATGCATCCCAAATTGGAAATTAGTGTTAAACAATACCATATTGCTGCTGTATGTGGTAATCTTTTGTCGCCAACGAATGTGGCAATATCGCGGTTTGACGACTGCTGTGCAAATGTTCGTAGCATACTGTTCGGCAAATATTGTACAGGTTGTCGTGGTTCCCCGTTACGGATGTTATCCAACGATGCATCCAAACAGCAGACGCATCCAGTGGTTAATGGTCATTTGGCTTCAGCAAACATATAACGTACCAGCGTAGTATAAACAAATCATCGTTGATGCCCTAATGAGCGCATTAAGCACTAAGTGCAGCCACACATGCGCTGCTGATTGCATAATTGCGTTATTCAAGATAAATCATGATAGTAAAAATGCATTTTCTAAAGCATTGAATCAGCGAACAAAACAGTTATATGAAACGCTAAACGCAAACACTAGCTGCAGTAGAGGGAGTGTGGATAGCTGTACATTGGTGCCATCGTGTGTAGATATGTATCCTAACCTCAACACAAATACAGCAGAGCAATCATAGCAACGATTAAACCCGATCAGCTGACGATGAGGCCAATAAAACTAATGGAAGAGGATAGATTACGGATCGATGTGATTGTAATTGGCGTAACGTACCATTTATATCACACCTGTTTTCGTTGATTAGGCAGTAAGAGTAAGTGTTTTTGCGTAATTATAATGCAGTATGCTGCGACATGTGTGTGGCAAGTTTAATGTCAGTTCTAGGATAGTAACAGCCTATATGATAACTTGCTTTTTATCAGCATCGAGCAGTATCAGTTCATGTCGCTTGTGTCGCGCAGTATCAAAGCTGAACAGCTGCGTCGCTTATATTTAACATGATAGGCTTAATACCGAGAACCGGAGAGTATTTTGAAATATATAACACCGCATCGACATACCAGTTTAGAGGCTTCAGCAGGTGAGTAGTGATTCAGACAGACACAGGTAGACATCACATTGGCTGTCCATTGGCAATACCTCTTTTCCCTGCAGCTTGATTTGTCCCAGTTATGTGGCAGTTCGTTTGTCCACCATGCTCGCTTTAACAGAGATACATATCGGTTGCAATGTCAGATTCGTTCGATGCACGTCATAAATATCATATGCTACCTGAATTATCGAGCCTCCTACCAAATGGTAAAATGTGCGATAAATCACAGCAGCAGTGAAACACGTAGCAGGGAACTGACCTGTCGTTGATATAGCTGATAGCATCTTACGTTGGCATGTGCACATTGTTTGCTAATAACTATCCTCAAAGCTTAAATGTCTTACCGAATAGTTACAAAAACTGCAGACAACCAGTATAAAATCTGACTGAAAGCACGTGAAATTCTGACTTACAACGCTCTAAGTTATGTCTAAAGTGGGCGACCTATCCCGCTGAGCTCGCCTTGCGCCCATCCCATTTAAGTTAATTGACAAATATGGTTACATCAACAATTCTTAATTGGTATGAACGGACAGGAAATCATGAGGAGATAGTTAGCAGTGTCCGATATACACGATTCTCAAAGGCACAGGTGTCAGACATGTTTTTCCTGGTGCAAGTTTCTACTAGATTTGAAACATTATCCATTGGATATAATTATCAATATTGTATCACGTGATGCATGACGTTTAATGTCTCTCATCTTTTGTGAAAAATTATGATTGGGAAGAATAATATTATTGTCTACTAGGCATTGGATACTTATATGTCAAATATGAACAAAGAACATCGGCGGTGATGGGATGGTTTATTTAGTCAAGTTGTAGTTAAAACCAGCGATGGGATTGATCGAATGAATGGTCATGAGCGTGCTCTCACCCTATGGCAGCTACGTGTAAATGATCAATTTACATCATGCGACAATATCATGCAACAAGTATCGCATTGAGTGACACTCGGGTTGGAAGAGCAGATGTTTGCCACGAGGCCCGGATGCACTACAAGCATTCTGTGCTCCATCGGTTCCGTAATGATTCCAAAATAACAGAACAAAATGCATTGATCTTACATAATGCCTCATGTTATTGTAGCTGCTAGTCGGTTTCTTTACATGTCAATGAACCAATTCCTATAGATTGCATGCTGCGTTGGATAAACAGCATTACACTCACCAATGAGTCGGACCTTACATAATACAGTTCTTAGTGACATTTGTGATAGCACATATCGTGGCCCATTTACTGTATCCCGTTAATAGCACATTAAGTCCATTCAGAAAACGAAATCATATTCTTAACGCCACAAAGTGCTAATTGTTCAGCACTTGAAATCGATATATGAGTTTGCAACACTAGTAATTGTACTGTAAACGTTATAAACCAGCGCCAATAGGATATTTGCAAATATTGACAAAGATGACCGCTCAAGAGCTTATAGTAATGTGTGATCGTGACAGCACCATGCCAATGGTTTATCAGAATCACATCGAATATGCTGTTGAGTTTATTGACTGTTGAGTATAATTGATCAGAAGGTACCAAAATACATTCAGTAGAAGACTTCATTACCATGCCGGTATCTACCGCGAAAGGTTTTGCCTAATTAGTAGACAATTCCTTTTTTTGAGACCTATGCTAGTTTTCGCTGCCATGTTTTTTAACAACCTACCATTGACTCAAGACGGACGCAAAAGCATGCTGCAATCATTACGCGGTGCGACATATGCGCTGTAGATCGATATATACGGTATTATATTTATCAGCGATTTAAACACCTCTATGCACAGAAAAGGCAAGCATTGGCATTAGACACACACAACCATACATTGTGTTGGTATTCTATACAAATAACGACAATCGGAGGAACAATATCCCATCGCACAGCAGATCGGATCTATATACAGGCATCATCAGGAGGCGCAATATTAGATCACACTATTAGGCATCACAGGTGGCGCAATATTAGGATCACACTATTAGGCATCACCAGGTGGCGCAATATTAGATCACACCATTAGTCAGCTATCCACGGTATGGTTGCACAGAAGTGAAGCAGATGGTTGCTGTGATAAATAGTCTCTTGGTGGCACGTAAATGTTTCCCTTAAGTGTAGCGTAAACATAGTAGAAAGGTTGCCCTGAATCGTGAATGACATCATTGTGTGTAGACACTTATATGCTTCTAGACGTAATTGGTGCTGCGCACGACGATGTTGGGATAATAACAAATTGCTCGGCTTCTCAGTTACATCCTGTACTTAAAGCCGGTACCTCATTTGTATTTAATGTTAACCCTCAAATCGATAGACCCAACCGTGTTCGTCTTCGTATATTGCCACATAGGATTGGTGCTAATCATGTGTCTTACACATATTTCATGTTAGATGAACATTTTAGACGCTTAATCGTCATTAATATGCTTATGTTTAAGACAAGCAATTGCGTAAATTTCAAACGCGTATGCTCTACGCAAGCAATATCTGGAATTTAATTAAGAGATATTGACATATCCGCTATTGCGATGTTAAGATCAACAACCCAATGACTTAATGTGTTGTCATTCCTTAAAACCTATTCACTGTAAACTATGTTCTCTCTTCTCGGCCTTTCTGTGGCCTCCGCGCTGAGTATCAGGCACAATATTAAGCGATGGCTGTGGCGGTGGTTGCTTCGTGATGGATGCACCGGATTCATTAAGTAGGCTGAATTTCACCAACATTCATATCGTCGTTCGTTAGAATGTCACTTTTGTAGAATTCTACGATGCTAAATATATTTGAACAGTTAAACTCTCGCATGATGTAATGCCGTGGGTCAGACTCCGCCGGCTGTATGGTATCTTGAATAATTAATTTGATAGGGAGAAACAAAAGGTGCCACAGCTATGACGTAAATTAGTGCGAATTACCACTTCACTAATAAATATATCAAGCAAGCATGAACGGCTTCAGCTGATACCATAAAATGAAAACCATCAGAGCCTGGATAAATCGGCAATTATGATCATATTGAGCTAGAATAGAGGGAAGAGGGAAGGTGAAAGCCCCGCTGCTTGGAATCAACGGTCTGACAGTTAGCTCCGATATGAAGGATCTAAATGGCAACAGCATGGGGACTTTGTTCCTCCGTTCAAGCAGTAACAAGTGCTATCAGCGGAGGAATGAAGCCTGCTAACGGAGTATAACTTATATAGGTATTCCTAATTCAGTAGTTAGACGTTTCTGCATTCAGGGGACACTTCAAATGTACGGACTCAATAGTTGTGATTTTGCTGGCTTAAGTGGATTTTCACCTTGTCCAGGTGAAAACTTCGAGACGGTTTTCTACAGCTGCATGATCCTTTTGCAATGAAGACGACCAATATTGCACATAAAGCAATCTCGTTCCAACACATCGGAAGATTAAACGACTTTTGACCATATGTTAGCTAAAACTCCGATATAATAAATGCAGTAGACAATTGGCGAACTGTCCTTGTAACATCGTCGTTATGTTGACTGCCAACAAAAAAGGTATAAGACTCAATTAAAGGAACAATTGAACGCTGCATCGTCAGCTGAGAAGCTATATATCGGCCAAATAGTGGGTGCATTTGAGGTCAACTACATAACAAAAAGCCTCTGTAGATTCCACCGAGCATGAATATTATTCTTCGAGAATTTGAGAGGGAAGATTGATCGATTACCTCTCACAAATCAAGGTGTATCTATCGTCGTGCATAAGTTGCTGTAGATGGACAAGAGAAATCGTCAGCTGAAGGATTTTAGTTTTGCTGCCGATGACAGCTACAATAGAATACGGCTTTGCTGAACTACAGATACTGCACAGATGTTGTCGGGTTGATAGCCGTTTGGTTGGGAATACATGATCTACATGTTATGAAGTAATGATTGTACCAAATACTTGAACTATAGCCCATTGGTGAGCTGTGTCCTTATTCACCAACCTACTTAAGTCTAAGTTCTGTGTAAAGACGCTGAGCCTTGACTTATCTGTATTCACCAACGAAATTAAGTTGAAGTGCTGACTCAAAACGTGCTCAAAGCTAAGTTACCCTCGACGCTGACATAAGTTCTTAATAATGACTAAAATATCATAGGAAAATAGTCAGCCATTCATTCAGAAGATGACGATACTGTTATGCGTAAAAAAATGCTTCGCCCGTTACAACGATAAAATCTCATTATGACGATTTATAACCCGGCCATCATAAAGTACCGAGACCGAGAGGCGATATGTCAAACGTCAGCTGCATAGTAATGCAAGTCATAAATTGTATCCACAAATTATATTTAATATAATAATATTATTGTGGAATAAGAAAACGTGATTTGGTTTAAATGTCGTGCTGCCAATTAATTAAAATCCTACAGTCAACAATGCGTTTACATTGGCATAATTTTGACGGTAGCGTAGCAGAGGGTAGCCACGGTCGAACGATAATAGGCTTGTCTCAGAATAATATGCTGGTACGAGAGGTGGTAGGTGTGATGAAGGCGATGGGTTTTGTTGGGGGCGGGGAGAGGGGTGGTGTGGGGCGGTTAGTTGTGGTGACATCAGTGCACGTACTAAGTATCAGCGATATGTGTAACATTGCAGGCATATTTCCAGTTGAATTTTCATGTGACATATATTACCTAGGAGGGGGTTTATGGCAGGGTGAATGTTCTACCATGCCCCTAGGTACCCATGATTTATTGACCCTAGCACGAAACGTGACAATTATTCGATCCATAGTTATTGTCCTCTTTGAAAATAGATTGGAATTGGTAAGGCCACATATTCTTTGGCAGCTCTAATTAATCGAAAACTATCAACATTCATAAGAAATTTTTAATTCATAGAATAACAAAACAGCAATATTAGAATGATCTGAATGTATCACTGTGTATCAAGTACTACTTGAAAATATGGTGACACACATTCAACAGACAGTACATGCACATGTTCCAGTGTAGAGTAGACCTATCAGTGATTTTACGTATTATTGTTAGGTGATGATAAATAGAAAATTCACTGAAATTGGTGCATCCATGTTTCTTTTTTAACAAATCAAACTAGGCTCATGTTTTCATTGTTTACCCTGTGATATCCATGCAAGTTTGTCAACTGAAACTAATTGCAAAGAACAAACATTACAAGTGAGGAGGCATTAGTTGTATATAATGCTGAATATCACAATGTTATACTAGATATCCCTATTGTTCAAGTTGGACAAGTTGTAAAATTCAACAAGCAATATACTTGTTGATTTATTCTAGGGTTATGCTGCAAAGTGATTGCCTGAAATGTTGATGAACCATTGATAAAGGTCCTGTTCTCTACCCATGTAGGTGATAACCCCAGGTACCAGGAATCAGCTTGCAAGAACTAGACAAGTCTTGTAAAACTAATTGGGTTGTTTCATTAATTTACTGAATATAGCATTGTAATAAAATGACTAAACCAGCAAGCATCTTGTTTGTTTTATAGGAATCAAATAATTGAACACTTTTCAACAAATTCCACTAATCATAACTTATTAATAACGTATGCAATGACAGCTCACTCCAATGTTCTATTAGATAATTGTGAGATTTTATTGGTAATAAAACTTAAGCACATGTTTGTGTAATTAATTTGTTATTGCAGCATTTAGGGCTTTAGGTGAGACAATTACCGGTAGGTGTCGTTATTACTTTGTGCGATCACAATACTTATAAGAATACCATTGAAATGTATCTGAAGGAAAACTAGGTTTTGGAGATTATTGCAATAGCGAAATGAAGATTTAATAAATGTTCAAATTACATGTTTTAATCCGTTAACAGCGGTTATTATGAAAATAAATTCAGATCACGAATAAGCCTGCATACGTTTGATCGCATTGTATGATAACACAGAAACACATCGGTTTTATTGTGAATTCAGTGATGAGTAACGCTCCCGAAAATACATGAAAGCGCTCGATATTATGTAAATCTATGCATGGCATCTGAAATAAGCTGCACCATTGTCGTGCAGCACTGTGTGACTCAATTGCATGCCATTCAGACATCAACAAACGAGTCATTGTCTAAATCGCGCGCTGTATCCGAGCGACACGGGGATGTATAGCTACACACCTGGTAACTGAAAAATATCATTTAGTAACAAAGGGAAACAGCAACGAAGCACATTGAAGCACCCAATGGCACAGCTGTCACGTGCCCAGCAAAGCATTCTACAGCAACTAACAAGTGGGGAAAAGCGGTTGCTTTATTGACTGTAAAGCCTCTTCCTGTTTTATTTTTATTTCCGGTTCACCCAGCCTGTAATTACAACATTTAGCACACTAGCGTACATTATCATTTCACTCGATCGACCCGTTGTTGTCATGGCTTTCTGTTGGCCATCCATGCACACAAACGGGCTGATATAAATATCCATATCCGAACTGTCAAATTGTATCAGACATCCACGACCATCATATGTTTACAATCCCGCGCAAAATTGTTGTACCTCCGCGCATTGCGAGAGGTGAGGTTTTGATTCTGGCAGACAGTCAAAAAGTTGCGCGCGTCCGGACTCAACGGCGTTGGTGTATACCAATTTAGCGACTGCTCAGCTGAGTCATTCTAATGGCGAGTCGCGATTAAGCTCAGCATGCTTGGTGAATATATATGTATTTATATATATATATATATATATATATATATATATATATATATATATATATATATATATATATATATATATATATATATATATATATATATATATGTATATATGTATATAATGTCGCGCCTCCGATATTTTCAAATCTATACTGTGTCAAACACCATATCCAACATAGGTCGAGTACCGTCTTGATCATTTGGTTTATAGCAGGTAATTTTTATTTCATCTTTGCTCACTTCGTTTTGGCTTAATTTTTTGGTGAGTAAAGGGTAATTGACCGAGGAGACTTAAGAAATGCGTGTTGTCGACCCGAGGGTAATGTCTGTTAAACCACTGGCATCTTCATCTGCTCGCAGACATATCCGGGTTTCGTTATTGTTTGCATGACTTTAATATCAGATGATCCCTCACAGCCAACAAAAGCAGTACTTTATTTCTGTTCAAGATCAAAAACACAATTTTTTTTTTAAGCTAAATTCGAAAGAACAAACGTCAGTAATAGTATTCATATCAATAGCGGTTACTTTGGAGCACCCTATTCCTTTAAAAAATGATTTTAAAGTGTATTTTCGTCTTCCACTCGTTGAACATCCCGCTCGGCAACGTTCGGAATTATTTGGCCCGTGACGTCACGTTCGCTGCTCTGTGCTCGCTGATCACGTATGTCAACAAGCTTCGCCATTGTTGTCGCGGCTCGTTGATGGTTTATGAAAAAGTCTTCACGGTTTGTTACACTCACAGTTTGGATTATGCCTTATTGTTGTGTCGGTTAAGTGTAGAAACGCCGAGAGGTCAGGTAAGAGTTTCTTTCGGTTACCGAAAGACCGAAACATGCACAAGAATTGGATTGCAAAGGTGAAGAGGAAGGATTGGGAGCCGACCAAAACAACTCCTGTCCTTTGCTCCGACCACTTTGAGATGGACGCCTATGAAACGGACCCAGAGCTGCTCAGAGGTCTGGGCTTTTCTAAACAAACTAGGCTTCGCCAAGGTGCCATGCCAACGATTTTTAATTATATGGGTGTGAACCAGGATCGAGTAAAACGTCGAGGTGCCTTTGAGAAAAGACGACGTCAACAGGTAAGATAGCTAGGACCATTAAATTTTCATTCCCAGTCATGGTTGTGCCTTTGTGTTTGATTTACAGCAAAATTTATTTCTTATATGAATAATCATACGACCCAAATGACATGGCCGTGTTAAGGCTAAGGCATCACTGGTGAAGAAAGGCCCGATGAGCATGGCTCAATAACTGGTGTTTCAATGTGATCTAAAAATGCTCGCATGACATTGCCTGTTTATTGTTTAGTGATTTGGATACACTACATACTGTGTTTAATTGGTCCATTTACACGAGGAGTACTACTGATGTCATAGGACAAATTAGACAGTCTGTATATAGAAGTATATTGATATAGGTGATTTTGATCCCTATTTTGGGAAATATCATTGGTGTACAACTGGTCGACACTGAAACACATGATGCCTCTGTTTGTCGGTGCTGCAAGAAATGTTAACTGGAGCTGAGATGCTTGATGCCTCCAGTGAAAGTGAAAACGAGATGGCAGGTGTGCCCAAGATAGAGGCCAGCTCAACTGAACCAGTGGAGAGCTCCCACAAATCGTTTGGAGTTCAAACATGTTTCCTTGTAAGTATACTGAGTCACCTGGATGTCTATATTCGACATGGAAAGTGACGAGGATGATATGGATGAACATGCAGTGCACCAGGAGTGATAGTTTACTTTGCAAATACTCCTGTAAACATTGGAATTGTATTGCATACTTATAAAAGTCAGTGCTCTCTCATAAGCCTAATAAAGCACCTACAACTTTGGTTTTATAGTGGCATTGAGCTAGAGGATGGTCCTGGTCGTGAACAACAAACACCTTCTGAAAGACATTGGCAGATTATCTCAGTCTGAGCAGACTTCCAGCTTAGAATCTTTCCACAAGGTGGTGATCTTCTTCGCACCCAAGAGTGTACACTTTCCCTTTGTCACTATGGAAGCAAGGTAATTTTATTGAGCTTTGCTGTGACTGTATTGTTGTATATATTGCAAATACCTGATGTAAAACATGGGTTTATGTTGGTGCTTATACAGTTATGACATGCTGGTGTATTGTGAGCTCACATAGGCATGTCAGACCACCAGGCTATATCTGCTACTGTTGGTTCTTTACTTCCAGATTACTCCTTGCAGTTTTGCATTTTAATGAAAACTCCAATAGAGCCCGGGCAGTCACTCAACAAGGCCAGGCACAATGGGGAGTGTCCTTTCCAAAGTCCAGACAGGGGGATCCAGTGGTGAAGCCTGTCAAAGTTCCCATCACTTTTGGTTGGTATATATCACAGGATTTGTTGTTCAATATACGTAAATATGAGTTTAACAATAATGTAATGCTGGCATTTATTAAGATAAATTTATTATGAGTCTCTGCGGTGCCCATAGGGTAATTATACTGGCACAAAAGACCAAACATTCCATTTAATGATTCAAAGACAATTTATTAATAATCTTTTATTAACTGGTTATGCTTCAGATTATGTTGACAACCTCATTACTGAAGTGTTTTTGCTTCGTGAGAAATATCCCAGTTACAGACTGGCGAAAGTTCTTTCGGCGGAAAGGAGTGTTCCGCCCCCTATTGCTGCTCAATTTGAAAAGCCAGCAAAGGACACCCTTGTGGGAGCACACCGATGCCCCTTCAATCATGCAAACAAAATCTCCTCAGCTACTTTCTAGGTATCCTCTGTAAAGGCCCTCTGGATCTGGGAATGCAGATCTTATTTTGTTTACGACACATGATGGCAATACTTTTCTGTTATGTCTACCTAATCTGTGCCACACCCAGTAGATGAAACAGCGATAGGCCAAATATCTGAATAACCTGGAGTAAAAACAAGAATTGATTATTTCTTAGGGAAATATGAAAATAATGTTTTTATAACTCTTTTTTTATTGTCAACTATGTACTCCAGATATAAATGTATTGCTGGTTTTGCTGTTTGTTGTCATGTAGCACTGAACGTGATTACCAAATGTATTGCACACCATGGACACTTGGGATACACATTGTCCATGTCCAGAAGTGGCTGTGTATCTTATATGTGCTTCAATAAAGGCATAACTAACTCATTTGTGTTAACTTCATCCCCTATATGTCCATCTATCTGTATGTACTCGAATTTCGATGCAAGCAGGACATTGCTGTCCAAGCAGTTTGACTTGAACCGTGGATGTTCGGTCATACATGGCCACTCTTCTATTGTTGCCAGAGTCTTCGGGTAATTTCGACAACAAACACATTCCCGCAATGTGGTCATCTGATCGCTACATCTGAAAGGTTGCCCAAATCAAGCTTTAGCCATTTTGAATTCCAAGTTAGATCATTCACATAACAAAAGCTGACCCAGCAGTCCATGTTTGTCCATGATTCACAAATTCTTCTGAGCATTCTGACTTTATTTGTGAGCAAAAGAGTAGTCTTATTCTTTTAAATATACACTGATGAGAGATATATTAACAGGACGTCTAAATTCGGAAAGGGGTCAGTTCACAGGCACCCAAGTCAATTATGTATATTATCATACATGTCACTATCGCTCGGGGAACGCGCTGGGTGAATTTACTGACTTGGGTGTGTGGGCCAGATAGACCCCATTACACGGAATTGTTATTTCTACCGGTGCTAATCCATTTAGACTAATAGAGACGAAAAATTTCTACCCACCACACTTCCACTGGCCTGAAAGTCAAAGCGTCTTTGCTGCATTCATCTTCCGAATCGGAATCCGTTTCTGAGCTCACAACATCATTATCTGACTCGGTTGTTATTCGCAATCGTGTGGGCTCAAATAAATACCTACGGACATCATAAGTCCTCATTTCACCTAATGAGGCTTCATAATCTTCATCTGATGACGACATGTTAATAGATATTAATCAGTAGAAAGGAAAGTTGCAGGGAAAAAATCGCGGATCGTATAATTTTTCTCAGCTTCCGAAATACCGCCCTCGAATTTGTTTTGGGACGAGCCGCACACGTGACCTCACGCGACCTGCCTCCTAGCGACCAACTTGTGCAAAATGGACTCTGGGAATTCAATCGGAATTAAACCCGAGCACCACATTCTCAGCGGATTTATGTCCACAGTACTTGAGAGAATGTAAAATTATCTACCGTGGTCAGATTAAAAGATATTTTCCTACGTTTTGAAACAAACAAATCGGATATGCCAAAAAACGTTAGTTTTGATCTTTCAATTCTATTATTACAATATTTAGCATTGAACATTCGACAGATCACACGTTGAATAGCTAAAATTATTTTCTGCACATATGCATCCAATTGTAAGCCACGCAACATCCTTTATGTTTTCTCATATTTGCTTTGAGCGTTTTGATTGCTCTTCCGTACGTCAGCTTGTTTTGGAGCTAGGCATTCTTTTACTTGTAAGGTCCACAATCACACCTCCCAGATACTTCAACATGGAAATATTCTATACAACTACCACCAATTGGTTGAGATCCATAAGTTCCAGACCACTAGTCTATGGTACATGTCGTGACTTAAGGCGCATGGTGTTGGGGGAAAAAAATCGCTTAACGCGCCATACTTAAATTGCGTGGCTTAGATGACCATCCGCACCTTAGAACCCACCAAAAACTGACAGGTGTATTGCAAACATTCAAGAATTACTGCTATCGTCGGGATAGCCTTACACAGAACAAGCAGCCGGCATATAGGAAAAAAACTGAACACAGGTTTGTTCATTGATCGGTCAAGCATATGAGCAGTGCAGGTTAACACCGGATTCGCGCGTCAGGAACTGGGTCATTAAGTACAGGTGGTGTGGAAGGTATGGTCTAACCTGGTAACGCGGTATATTCATACGTGAAAGTGTAACCGCGCGCGTAATCACAATAAGAATAGAATATTGATCAAATCATATTTAATGGCGTATATATGCATTAAACTGTACCATATAAATGAGTTTGCTATCATACATACCAACATGCGCATGCGCGCATCATCCTAGACCCAACTAGACAAACATACGTTAGCAGAGTCACCTACCCCCAAAACATCTCAGCGCACAATCAAATTACCACGCCGTCAACCAAGCATACCGTACATAGCTTCAGATCAGTGCATAACATCAAATCAGTACATAGCATCAGATCAGTACATAGCATTAAATCAGTACATAGCATCAGATCAGTACATAACATCAGATCATTCACATAACTCTAGTGCCACTTGCAGTCAAATGATTCGTTAATATCACAGGACAGATATCATGACAAGCAGATTTGCCAATAATATTACTTTCCAACGAAAATAAGATTTATGAACAACTGGATATTAAGAAGATCGGCAAAAAGAACAGATGACGATGAACTTATGTAAATGCCTTTATCTCTCATCGTCTTACAAAATTGATATTGATGAAATACAGCTCGAAACATCGCCTGCATACGATATTATCATGGGTTTTCCACAGCCTGAATCCTGCTGTGTAGAGGATGTGTAGCGTACTCCAGTAGCGGACGGCCAGCTTCTCCGTGTTAAACACATGGATTTCCATCACTAGTTGTTTAACTCGCTTCAGAGACCCGTCCTCTAGAGCTGTGTGTAATGTGGGCCATTCACTATGCTCCACATCAATCTTTAACACATCTATATTCACCTGCAATCGGAAAACCAACCCTGCATTATTACACAAATCAATTACTGACGCATAAAGCACGTCATACGTTTCTGGTGTTTCGTTGTGAGGGACTTGACATCATTTACCTTGGTGTGGTGAAACATGATGAGAAATTCTTTAAATGTTTTTGCTGGCATAAGGGGGTCGATCGTATCGCCGGAACCAGTGAGACCGAGAGGGTGGAACCATATCCGATCAGAGCGACGGTGCTCAGCTAAATTTATTCTGTATTTCACACAGAGAGTTTCAAATAATAGTGCGTCATCCGCTCTGTTTAAGATGGTACGTATTTGAAAAGCAACTTTGAGTTAACGAGACATATTTACGTTTCTGTAACATGGAAGGGACAATTGTGTTTCACTTACGTAGGATCAAACGAGAAAACATGGCAATAATTAGAAATCTCATCGTCAAAACTCCAATCATCCCCAATCCTAAGCACACAACAGAGGCTCAATCAACAGCAGGAAGGAATGGTTACATGTGACATATGATATGTAGAAGTTGAATATACATATGCGGAGAAATTCATCAATAAACTCGTATAACAATCAGCCACCGTTAATGAGTTCGTGTTTTTCGTGGTTTGTTTTGTTCTGGCGCTAAACTGACCCGACTGTAGTCTTTGCCTGGTTGCAGGGACACTATTTTATTGACTATTGGCCATTGAGACAGCCCTTTAAGTAGCTTTAATATTGTGCAATTAGGGACCAACCAGATTGAGTAATTATGCATCCTTAATTAAGTCATTTTCTAGTATCATATGTGAAACAGTTCCCTATACAACATTTCTAGAAGTGAAAAAATAAACTTATCGCGTAACCTATTACCTTGACCGGGGTGACCTGCAGTTGAACTCAAGGGATATGGCAAAAGATGTTGAAAATCGGTCACTTGAAATATTTTAGCGAAGCAGAAATGTTAGTACATCCAACTCTGAGAGCTTACCCGAATGAATACACTACACATGGCATCTTAAGGGTGTAGGGCGGGGCTATACAAACGTCCCATCCTCCATCATCCGATCTGCCCATCCGGGCATCGTGCGGACATCTTGCCTGCATAGAATGAATATACCTACACACAGTGAAAGCAATTGATATTATCCCAATCAACATCGACAGTTTTTATTCGATTTTAAATTATGACGCCATGTGGGTAAATCAGACGACACTTTTCTATATACAACAATTTTTTACGTCTAGCCAATGATACCGATTTCATCAATATCGGACGTGCAAGGGATGATTGCAATGTGAAAGCGAAGGTTTTATGCCTGACTCTTCACTCAAGTGTAACATAACCTGGCAAACCTTCGTACACAAAGAAAATATTTCTCTATCATTCAGTATCGGTTTTAGAGGGTGGCGGCTAACGTTTAAGAAAGGTGGCCGGTGACGTCAAAAAGGAGTCCATTCGACGTAGGTGATGGTTACCTCTGTTTTAAGGTGGCCATTTTGCACAGGGGACCGTTAAGAAATATTTGGCCTGATTTCGCATTCAAGGTGTACCTAAGTATGATGGATCTTGCTTTGTTCTCGTCAGCGTGCGCTATTGACATGCTGTCTCTATAAAAGGTTGTGTTGTGAGGCGCGTAAAAATCACTTCTGGACAAAGCTGACTGCAAACACACAAACAAACGCATGTTCGCCTGGTGTTTGTTCAATTCATTCCACTATTGAGAGAGCTGCCGTTAGCCCGTCTGCACATGCGCTTACCACACGTGATTGAAATAAATCGTCTGAATAAGAATTATGTCACGTGATTATTTATTAGTGACGTTGAAAGATGGAATTCAACCCTCATCCAACTTTAATATTTGGTAAGGAGTATGATGTTAACTGTTGCATCTCTCAGCACAGGTAGAGCAACAGTAAAATCATCAGTAAACGTTGATAAATAGACTATGTAACTAACCTGACTGTTGCTGAAGGTCACCTGCTGAGGGTACTGGGACCACTGAAAGTCTCCCCTGCGATATAGAATGCAGATCAGCATGATCAAAATACACCCTAGTACTCTCATCACGTGACGCTTGGATCGGATCATGGAACCCAAATATATCCCAGAATTCCGTGGCCTTGCTAAGTCGGTCAGAACAGACAGATCATCTATAGGTGTTATTTCTTTGTTGAATATTTTGAGACATGATTGCCAGATGCAGTGCGTGACGTTACTCAAGCAATTAACGCCCACCTCAAAGACGTAATAGTCGTACTAACCTGAATTATTCTGTCCTCGATACAATCTTCCTATTCCTTTGAGATTATCTAAAACCAATGCAATATGACAACAGCTGTGCACACCTTGCTGACCGAATAGAAACCACCATTGGATCAGTTACCAGCTCAATGGACCGGCAATAACTACAGTATGCTTTCCGACTTGGCCGAAGCACTTTAGCTGTGGCGGAAGCTGGTACTCCGTTCATATAAGAATAATAGGCGCCATATGGTCAGTAGTATTTGGTGTGAGGTCATTAGGAAACAAATGGCTCTATAACATTGGGACAGCTGTTTCGGAATAGGTGATGAACTCACTTCAAATGTCTGTTTTATCCTAGTTGCATTGAATTTTTTAAAAGTAGAAGTTGTGTCTACCACAGGCTATATTTACATTATAATGCGTTACTATAACGCACATTGCATACATGCCCTGATAAATATGTCCATATGAAGCAGTCCCGGCAAGGCTTGGACGATAAAAACCACGGATGACGAACATCAGATGTTAGGTTTTATGTTAAGTTCATCGATCAACAACACATAATGCTGCAGTAGTGTAGGACTTTCTCCAAACGTTTTGATTGGCGCATGCTTCAAAGGATTGTTATAAACTTATCCATACTTTGTGCATTTGTAACGCCCCCACAGTTGGCTTTAGATTGGTAAGAGTTGGGGACCACATATATAACTTATCGTCCATGTATGGGCCATCTTATGTCGCCGGGATATTAATGGCCCACCCGTTCGCTTAAAATCAAATTTATCATACCCGATTGTGAATACAATTCGTACCGTACATGTCATAGTGCAAGAGGCTGAATGCGTTGGTCAACCCGGTTGCTTGGATTATCGACTAAGACAAAGCCGTTAGCTGGGGTCTTATTGTCGCGGTCTTGTGAGCCATGTCGGAATGTCACTAATACAATACAATGCCATTATTTGTCTAATATAAATGAGAGGTCACAGCGACAGCAGCGCTTGCTCTATCGCCAAATCCCTCTACTAAATCTCCGTAGAGATGTTTTATGCATATGTATACATGGTCTCATTTGTTTATAAGAAGGACAATAATTAACAGGAACAGTGTAACTGTGTATTCTAGGGGTTAGGTAGAGATAGCTGTCCATGACTCTGTAATGAGATCCAACATGAGCCAGTACAAGATCGACCTAACACAAAGAGATGCAGTCAAGATGAACCCATAACAAGGTACAATGACATTTCTACCTCGGTACGATTTTGACATTCGCTCTTTTTGTTGCTAAGCAACATCCAAATGAACAAATTTTACCTATTTTTACAATCTGTATTACTTAATTATGCTTCTCAGAGATTTTCATCCAACCACGCCCGTACACCACGATGTGGTTGTAATGTGTTCTCCATGTAGCGTTCGCAGGCACGCAATCTTCTTCCTCTTGGGTCTGCAGGCACATCGTATTTTCCCTATAGGTTCTACAGGCACGCCTTTCGTCCTGTAGGATCTGCATTTATGCCATCCTCTTCCTGTAGGGTCTGCAGTCTCAACGTTTTTTCCCTGTAGGGTCTGTAGGCGCGCCATTTTCTCTGTTGAGTATGCAGGCGTGCAATCGTTTCCCTCTAGGGTCTGCAGGTGCGCCGTCTTTCTCTGTTGAGTATGCAGGCGTGCCGACGTTTCCCTGTAGGATCTGCATTTATGCCATCCTCTTCCTGTAGGGTCTGCAGTCTCAACGTTTTTTCCCTGTAGGGTCTGCAGGCGCGCCATTTTTCTCTATTGAGTATGCAGGCGTGCTATCGTTTCCCTGTAGGGTCTGCAGGTGCGCCATCTTTCTCTGTTGAGTATGCAGACATGCCAGCGTGTCCCTGGAGGGTCTACAGACGCACCGTATCCCCCCTGTGGTGTGCACAGGCGAGCCGTTTGCGACATGTATGATCTGCAAACGAGCTCTATTCCCCATGTAGAGTGCCATATTATCTGTGTTGTGTTCAGGAGAGTCAACTACTTGGTTCAACAGGCCTGCTGTCTGCGTGGCATATGGTGCGCAGAAGAGCCACTTACTTGCCTTAGGGTCTACACACAATCGGCCTAATTGGCAACATGTTCCACAGGCAACCGTAGGGCCTTGCATGCCTACTTGGCATTTGGTCAGAAGGGCAGCTGTCTACTTAGCATTTGGTCAGCAGGACAGCTGCCTACTTGGCATAGGGTCCGCAAGTAAGCTGTCTGGTTGGAATAGGGTTCACAGACGAGTAGCTTTCTTGGCATTGGATCTGCAGACAAGCAGCCTTCTTGGCGTAGGGTATAGGTCAGTCGGG
The DNA here is from genome assembly GCA_034190875.2 of Urechis unicinctus. NCBI lineage: Eukaryota > Metazoa > Annelida > Polychaeta > Xenopneusta > Urechidae > Urechis > Urechis unicinctus. The sequence goes on along the minus strand of CM067348.1, from coordinate 1,315,549 downwards.
AGTCAGGGTAATGTTAGGCAAATGACACATTATTTAAATGCTACTCCGTCGTTTGCTCTAAGGCATTGTAGGGTTGCTAATCCCTTGTTATATCGCCCGGCTTGCCAGCAGATGTACGTCACTGGGGCATTTGGTTCGTCAGTAAAAAGGACAGCTTTGATATGAAAATACTCTTCACAACAGCTAACAATTATTTCTTATCCGTTATTTTCTCCAAAACCATCCGTCTACTGTCCATGTCGTGGCTTTAGGCGTATGGTGTTTGGGGGAAGTATCACTTAAAGAGCGCTATTAGAATTGCGCGGCTTAACTGTACATCGTCCCTTTACAACTTCGAAAGAACACACAGGTTATACACATCCAAGAATCCATGGGATCATCGGTATAGCCTCACACCGAACCAGCAGGCGGCAATTTGGTAAAAAACTTAACAGACTTTTGTTCATTGATCAGTCAAGCATTTCAACGAAGCCGGTAAACACTAGGCATGGGCGCCAAGAACCGTGTGTAAAGGAGTGATTAAGTACAGGTGGCATTGCAAGGCGTGCTGTAAACCAGTAACGTGGTATATTCATGTGTGAAAGTGTTACCGCATGCGTAATTGCTATGTTAATGATTTTATGAAAAGAATATTGTTCAAATACTATTTATTTTTGTGTATATGGATTAAAAGTACACCGTATGTTGAGGTGGATTAACAAATGCATTCGCGCGTCACACCCGTCTGAACCAGTCAAACATATGTTAATCTAGTAACCTACCGCCACAACCACATTTCCACGCTGTTAACCGATCATACAGTACATAGCATCAGATCAGTACATAACATCAGATCAGAATATAACATCAGATCAGTGCATAGCATCAGATCAATACATAGGTTCAGATCATTCAGTTAACTCCAGCGTCCCTTGCAGTCACGAGCGATGCAGACATTTACTCTGAGTCGTTAATATCATATAACTGATATCATAATGCACGTTCTACAGTTATTCAGCAAAATTTGTCAATAATATTACAGTCCAACAAAAGTAAAGAAACCTGAACAGCTGGATAGTATGAAAAGCTGCATAGGGAACCGGTAATGATGAATTTGTTATCGTCGTAAAAAATTGATATTGATAAAATACAGCTCGAAACATCGTTTACAAACAATATTATCATGGGTTTTCCACAGCCTGAATCCTGCTGTGTAGAGGATGTGTAGCGTACTCCAGTAGCGGACGGCCAGCTTCTCCGTGTTAAACACATGGATTTCCATCACTAGTTGTTTAACTCGCTTCAGAGACCCGTCCTCTAGAGCTGTGTGTAATGTGGGCCATTCACTATGCTCCACATCAATCTTTAACACATCTATATTCACCTGCAATCGGAAAACCAACCCTGCATTATTACACAAATCAATTACTGACGCATATAGCACGTCATACGTTTCTGGTGTTTCGTTGTGAGGGACTTGACATCATTTACCTTGGTGTGGTGAAACATGATGAGAAACTCTTTAAATGTTTTTGCTGGCAAAAGGGGGTCGATTGTATCGCCGGAACCAGTGAGACCGAGAGGGTGGAACCATATCCGCTCAGAACGACGGTGCTCAGTTAAATTTATTCTGCATTTCACACAGAGAGTTTCAAATACTAGTGAGTCATCCGCTCTGTTTAAGATGGTACGTATTTGATATGTCAACTTTGATTTAACGAGACATATTTACGTTTCTGTAACATGGAAGGGACAATTGTGTTTCACTTACGTAGGATCAAACGAGAAAACATGGCAATAATTAGAAATCTCATCGTCAAAACTCCAATCATCCCCAATCCTAAGCACACAACAGAGGCTCAATCAACAACAGAAAGGATTGGTTTTCATTTAAAGCATGATTTGTAGAAGTTGAATACACATATATGGAGCAATTCGTCGACAACGTCGAAGTACCCACGAACAATAAGCAACGTTAATGAGTTTATGTTATGCAAAGTTCGCTTTGTTTTGTCAATAAACTGACCCAACATAAGCCTTTACTGGCTCAAGATTCGCTACATTATCGATCATTTGTCAATATTGTCCCCGTAGGGACGGCGCAAGAAGTTGCTTTACAGTTGTGGGATTATGCTGTCCTAATATCGTTCAAACAATTCCACGTAAATTATTTCTAGAAGTGAAAAATCAAATGTAAGGCAGAACCTATCACCATGACCGGTGTGATCAGCCACTGAATTCATGAGATATGTCAAAAGTTTATGAAAATCGGCCAGATATGTTTTCACAGCATATATTTGATGATTTGTGATGACATCTAACTAACAGAGCTTACCCGAATGAATACACTACACATGGCATCTTAAGGGTGTAGGGCGGGGCTATACAAACGTCCCATCCTCCATCATCCGATCTGCCCATTCGGGCATCGTGCGGACATCTTGCCTGCATTGTATGAATATACCTAATCACAGCAAACACAATTGACATCATAAACCTCAATATCGGCTGCTTGGCTTTTATTTGGAATTCCGACACAGGCATAGGTTTTTAGCAGTATTTTGATGGCACAGTTCTTTTAATCACTAACTATTAGCGTCTACACAATTGGCCAGTCAGATCGCATGCGCGAAGAATAATTGCAATGTGAAAGCAAGCGTTTATGCCTGACACTACACTCCTAAGTACCATTATCTCGCAAACACTCGCATTTGACGAAATGCCCGTATGTGACGTGATAAAGGGCTCAGTGGCTGCTGTTGAGAGGTGGCCGTTAACGCCAGCGAGACTTTTCCTACATTGTGATAACCATCAATAAGGTGTCCTTTACTAGTATGTGATTGCTACACAAAGAGATATGTGGCTTGATTTCGCAATCATAGTGTACCTATGTATGATGGATCTTGCTTTGTTCTTGTCAGCGTGCGCTATTGGCATGCTGTCTCTGTAAAAAGTTGTGTTGTGAGGTAAGTAGAAATCTCTTCTGGACGACGCTGGCTGCGAACACACAAACAAACGTATGTTCGCCTCGTGTTTGTTCAATCATTCCACACTTCGTCTGATTGAAATAAACCTTCGGAATAAGAATTATTTCACGTGTTTATTGAATAGTTCGGGTGCATATTCAAACCTAACGATAAACGGTGGAAATCAAGCCTCAGTCAGCTTTAATATTTGATGAGGAATATGGAGAAGCGTCGGTGCTGTGGTTGGCCCAGTTATGTGTTGCATCTCTCAGCACAGGTAAATTCATAAGTAAACGTTGATAAATAGACTATGTAACTAACCTGACTGTTGCTGTAGGTCACCTGCTGAGGGACCTGGCTCCACTGAAAGCCCCCCCTGCGATAGAGAACGCAGATCGGCATTATCAAAACTAAGGCCAGTACTCTCATCACGTGACGCTTGGATCGCATCATGGAACTCAAATATTCCTGATTTCCTCGGCCTTGCTATGTCGGTCAGAACAGACAGATAATCTGTAGTCTTTATGTCTGCGTGAAATATTGAGTTAAATCATTGCCAGATGCAGTGAATAAAATGTTACTTTTGCAATTAGCACATCTGATGATCACTCACTTCAAGGACTTAATGCTAGTACTTACGTTAATCATAGCTGGACTCGACGGTTCTGTCCTTGATAAAATCTTCTTATTCCATTGAGATATCCCCAACCACTGCAAAATGACCACAGCTGTACACGCCTTGATACTCTATTGAAAGCCACTGTTACCAGCTCAATGGACCGGCATTAACTACAGAGTGTGCTTTCTGACTTGAACGCAACATGCTCATCGGGGTGAAACTGATACTCAGTTTGTGTGAGAAAACAGGGCGCCATGTGGTCTGGTTTTTTTTTCTCAATTGCTTAGAATGTTGAAGAAGTAGAAGTTGTGTCTACCACAGGCTTTATTTACATTATAATGCGTTGCTATGATGCACATGGCATACATGTCCTGGGAAAGATTTCGTTCTGAGTGACAATAATGGCCACATATCAAGCTAGCACAACCCAACGATTTTGCGACAACACATCGCATAAGGAGTGTTTACACAACAAAAGCTCACACTACGACAGATCCCATAACAACAGCTCACACTATAAATGCATACGCAACAAAAGCGCACTGGACAAATGCTCGCATGGCAATAGCTATATGATAAAATCTTATGATGCAGAAGCTAACATGCCAAAATCATACAAACTCATGGGGCAAAATCTCACATAACCAAGGCTCTGACCCATTCTACAAATTCAAATTGAGGCTTAAACTTAATGGGATTCGTGTCATAGCTGTGACCAGTAACCTGAGCGTTGTCCACTGCTTCAGCTGGTCGCCATCTAAGGTTGTTCTATGAATTTTCCTGAAATTGTCAACATTGACGCATCGATGCGGCGCACGTGTTTGTATTATAGAATGACATAAACAAGGAATGACGATGATGCATTCATACAAAGCTATTATTGAATAGTCTTGGGATGTCCGCACTTTTGTTCAAGAACAGGATAATGTCGAACAAAAAGTACATAGCTTCGCTAAGAGCGCTCACTCAAGCCTCAGCCCGAGAAACAATGTGAAGACGCATTGAGTTGCTTTATCATAACGTCCCTTACAGTCACGACGAATTATCTGATTAATTCAGAGCCGTGGAAGCTTCGACCAATCAGATGCCTCCATGTCTTTAACAAACGCCAACCCCGAGACGTCGGATCAACAATCCCATGTGCTTTTGTTGATTTCATAGTATCGTCGCATGATGATGGCGTTGTATTTCATATAATTTCATAATCCCCACACAGCTTAGCGAAGCTATAAACTCTATGCTCGAGATCTTTACACGCCCCTGGCAAGCCAACAAATGTTAAAGTCGATAACCGGCCAGTTCCCTCGCTCTAGAAGGTTGATGACAGCCTAATATCCCCATCTACAGAGTGGACAGATCGAGACCAGTAAACGGCGCAAACGCTGTGAGAGGCAAGCTGTTTTCATCTGCCCAGGCCATTTATCAAGTTGACATTTATTTCATATTGCAGTTGTTGTTTTCGCTGTTTCTAAGCCTGGAGTTTTTTGCGGCGGAAAGTCTCTGACAAATAACATTTGTCCCCCTCTATTAATCGCAGTGACGTCCTCCCAGTTTTCCCATGTACTTTTTGTTTATATCACGGTAGCGCCACCTAACGATTGCATTGTATTATAATTAGCGAAGCGATCAACACAGAGCCACTTGAAGTGAACACTCTTAGCGAGGCTATACACTCTTTGCCTAGAAGGCAAACGAGTCGTTCGGCATTCATACATTATACAGGGGTAGCTAATTCTATTTGCATGAAATGATGATCAACAGTTGACGATCAAATTCCTAGACTTCGAATGACCCAACCTCTTGGCGATCAATAAGGTGGGCAGATGATGATAATCATTTGGCCAGCGACACGGCTAGTTGGGTGCTGATCGTGTGTTGAACAATCAATCTCATTAGGACCGGTAATATGGTAAATCTACCCCAATCGACTTCTTTACTGTGTATCCCCCTACGTCATAACTCCATTGTTGTAGGTAATTGCATGATAACAACCCCGTATCTGGCAAATCATACGTTGGTGCGCCACACAAATGGCTGACGAAATGTTTTGTAGCTAACTTGTACATTATGATGGCAGGTAGCTTCGAGCCTCATGGGAGTAACGTTTACAATATGATTTTCCAACGGCAAGTACCCTTTTGTCCGTTAATTTTAATGACAATCGGATGACGATGCCGTTTTAGTCATAACGTCGAACCTTTGGTGCCTGATGGGTGATTACTGTTGGATAGGAGCTACAGGCCCCAAAAGGTGGTTGAAAAACGTAGATGGAAGTGCAATGATGGATTCTATCCCTCGTCAAAATCATTCGTTAATAAAGCTTTTGTAGAGAGGTCATTTGCTTTCATAATTATTACTAAGACGGCAGCCTAAGACCCCGTTGTCGATTGGTGGCAATTGCAAAAATATACACCGTCAGGTCCTAAGGTGCCAAGTCAATATCAGTTAAGTGACGCACAATAATGTCCTGTTAAAACCACTAATTTAATCAATTGTATTTGTTTGCAAGAGTACTATTTTAATCTTAATTGTAATACTTAACATTTCCTGAGGTCAAAAAGTATTTCCCCATCAAATGCACTAGGTCAAGCCACATTAGCGACTACACGCTGCTTCATTCCGACCGATTGGTTATACCCCGCGCAAGCTGTACTTCTTATTGGCAAATGCTTTATGGGCAAATAATGACAATCGGCAATAAATGACGAGCCATTGAGGTTCACCCGGTAAGACGTCAACGCGCTCATTAAGTGGGTTTTGGTACGCTACAACATGAATGGAAATGGCTGATATAGCTCAGTAGTTATTTGTGTTTTCGCTTGAGTTTGTTGACTGTTTTCATTTACCTTATAGACAGTCTATCAGGTGTGATTTATACAAAGAGTGAAACCGGCCAGAATACTGAGGGCAGCTTATAAACTCATGCGTTGTCGCCAGGGTATACTCCATGTAACTACAGTAAATTATAGCTATCGTTGGATCACCATTGTTTCTTGGACGTGGCGATTGGAAAGCGTTTGCGACCTGTTTATGGTGAGTCAATGAAATATGTCGAATAGCTCCGACAGACCGACTAGATTAAGAGGTCTTCTGTCATTGACCAGGGACAATAATGAATGATATAGCTTGTGCCGTCTCTCCCTCGGGAATTATTACATCACATGCCATACAACCGCGATTCACAACATAGCAGCTTATCAAAAGAAACACTATTGGCTTAGTCAGCTCACGAGCAGATTTCATACGAACGAAAATGCCACAAGCAGTCATGTCATTTCATTGTGTAAGCGTATAATCTCTGACGAATCGCGTAATAATTCCATTTATATTGCCGTACCACAGACGTATGCCCGAGCCAGTTGTTATGTTACTGTCAGTTGTGGGAATATTGCGGGATTTGTAGAGCGAACCAGTACCAGCTGCCTATATTAGGTATGTGTTTCTTGTGATTGCAGTATGACATAATATTAATCAGTGTTAATTTACACAGGTGACAATGACAGGTAAATTCAACCGATTGTAACCCTCAACGTCATCAGCTCACACAATAAACACATGGATCACATCTAATCTAGGTCAAATTGATGCTGCTTTAGATAGCAATTTGATATTGCATTACCGTTTTCCTTTCTTCTTGAGAGTGAATAGATTTATGGCATCTTTGGGTAGCGAAACCCACGCAGATCAATAGTTTCATTGGATACCGCATGTAGATATTCCATTTAATGCATTACTGGGAATAATACACCATGTTTTGCTTTGTAATACGTTTGGTTCCTGGAATTATTGAACGCCTTCAAGGGATATCCTGACAAGTTGAACACATACAATATGCATGGCGAGCATCAGATTCTAGATATCATGTTAGATTTATTCAACACATCGATAAACAACACATGAGGCTCCTGAAGTGAAGGAGGTAAAGGGGTGGGGTAGGGGGGGGGGGTGGTGGGGTTTATTATCTTCATTTAACATGTAAACAGAATGTTTAATTTTAGTTAAGTGTTAAAGATAATGGGTGCAGAAGTCGCTAACTTATGTGCTCCCTCATATTCACATAAATAATAATAAATGAAACATTACGCTTACCATTAAATTACTTAACCAATAAAGATAAATATATCACGATAACATGGGCAAGTATGCATTTAGTGCATAACGTTTTGTAAATTTCAGTAAAATCGTTACGTATGACATAGCAATTAAAAAAACGTCATCAGAAACAAAAGATAAGGAGAAGTCGAAAACGTCTAAATAAATTTCCTTAGCATTAACAATTAATTATTCAATTGGAGTAAAACATTGCTCAAAGATAATCGCCTTAACATTTGTTTGAAGAAGGGTATCGATTCGGCCAACAGTTTCTTGATGAGTTGGTTATAGTTACAACTACCCGTATAAAGTAGGGTCTTCTCGGTGATCTGTGTACGACATTATTGTACATAATACAATCGGGTACGTCTTGTATGATAAGTATGGACGCTTGATTACAAAGCGGCACGTCATTGAACATATTTGGCAACATTTTATAAGTGTATTTGTACATGAAAAGGCACACGTGATATATAAACAATTCATACACATTCAACCTGTAAGCTTCTTTGAATAGATCATGGGTATGATCTCTGAAGCCTGCATCAAATATGATACAAATTAACCGTTTATATATATATATATATATATATATATATATATATATATATATATATATATATAGAGATATAGATAGAGAGATAGATAGAGATATAGAGATAGAGAGATAGAGATAGAGAGAGATATAGAGAGAGATATAGAGAGATATATATATATAGATACAGATATATATAGAGATATATATATATATATATATCTATATATATATATCTATATAGAGATATATCTATATAGATATATATATCTCTCTCTATATATATATATATAGTATATATATATATGGATATATAGATATATAATCTAGATCTCTCTCTATAGAAGAGACGAAATATCTCTATCTATATATAGATATATATACTATCTCTGATAGATATATATAGAAATCTCTAGAGCCTCTCTCTATATAGATCTCTCTAGATATATCTCTCTCTCTATATATATCTCTCTCCTCCTGCTCTCTATAGAGAGCTATATCTCCTATATCTCTATATATCTATATATATATATATATATATATATATCTATATATATATATATATATATATATATATATATATATATATATATATCTCTATATATGTATATATATATTGCAAATATGGGATTAATTAAACTTTTCTGTCCGTGTTTGAGGTGGTTATCATGTTTCGACATTGACGTCGCATCAATGCATGCAGCTATTTTCATGAATACCTGTACGACCGATAAGCCATTGTGCAGCACCGACAATGGAACATTAATTATACAGCACATATAATTGATCAGTCATAGTGCTAGAAAAGAAGCTGTCACTCAGAGCACTCATGTTGCACCATAAATCGACCAGTCGCTTTACTAAACCTGTGATACATCGAGTATTGTAATGGATCAGGCAATGCGCAGTGCAAATGATGGGCATGTTGATGGGATGATCCAGTCGATGTCTAGAACTAATATGAGATTTACAAAGATGACCACCCACGAGTTCACAGTAACGAATGACCATTTGGAAAGACTGTTTAGTCAAAGGTTTCCCCGTCAATGGTTTAGCGTAGTCAAATATAGTTGGCACATAGGGTCGCTCAGTACAATTTGGTTATAACATTGCCTAAAACCGTTGTCCTGGACTGATAAATAAAATTATTTGGAGAGCTGGCTGACAGTTTTTGCCCAGTGCTCTTTCGTAAAAATGTGGATGTATATTTCAGGAGTGTTGGGCTTGCTGGGTTTCAAACCTGAACATATATTGTTGTCAAATCATTGAATAACTTGCTCATCCAATAACGACGTCTTAATGTAAGATGTTATTGACATATGCTGAGATGAGACGTTTGCATGGGATCTCGTACAGGTACTCAGAATGTTCTATATATCGCACAAGAAATTAAACAGCCATTGTTTCCCTAATAATGAAATTCTAGCAATACAGTTCTAGTAAATAGACCCGAAATTGTAAAGCACTTTGTAGTCGGGCACTTATTGTGCAGCAAAAGGAATGGGTCAAGCGCTGCGGTGAATTCTGTTCCTGGATCAGTTATTGTCTGGAGCTTGTAATGGATCAGGTATTGCACAGACAAAGGAGCGCATCATGCAGTGAACAGCACCAGTAATGAATTAGCTATTTAGCAGCTCCGACATTCATAATCGTTATTGATGAGCCATCGTTCAGCACTAGTAAAATTGACCGGTTCACCAGCGATGCATCAATATCTTAGCATACTTGTGATGCATAAGACTTTGATCGGACATTATCCAACTCGTCAAATGGATCAGTTATTTACAGCACCTGTATTGCATCTATACCTTACCATACTTGTGATGCATAAGACTTTGATCGGGCATTACCCAGAACTAGTAATCGATCAATATTGCTCCAAATATCTCTCAGTACAGCAATGTACACATTATCTTTGTGTAGGGATCTGGCATTTGTGTGGAAACATGATGCAAGTGTACACACAGCCCAATGCTTATACCTGCAGTTGGTCGTTGAACTTATTGACCGGCTATATCAATATCTTACCGTACTCGAATGCCTAGCAGAGATAGAATGTTGAGTGATAGAATCGATCAGTAGATTGCCCCCTAATATACAATGTAC
>CM067348.1:1295252-1300252 GCA_034190875.2 Urechis unicinctus | reverse complement strand
TTTGAACTTGCCATCACTCTACACTGTGCATCAACGGAATTGCAGTCACGATAAATTATCTCAAAAAGAAAAAGTGGTAAATAGACTGCTCCATATATCTCGCTACGTGAAATAAAAAGAAGTAAATATACTGCTTCACATATCTCGCTACGTGAAATAAAAAGAAGTAAATATACTGCTTCACATATCTCGCTGCGTGGCGCTACGATTTTAAGATTGACAGATGGGTTGCATAGATTTGACTCTTTGTTTAATATTCGGGTCGCTGCATGATTGGAAATCGCAATGAGCAAGGCAGGTAAGCAAAGAGTCATACATTTAACGTTTGCGATTAATTGGCAATATTGATTTGCTTTTTATGGATTGTAATCAGTTATAGGCATCTATTGCAGTCTTTTTGGTTGCATCACCCAATTCATGTGGCAAAGTGGCATATTGGTTTCTATATCAGGCTATTTGAATTATCTTTGGATGGTAAACACAATCGTCACAGCTATGTATAACTTCACCGAAGATTTTAAGGGCTTAATTCAACCATGTAGCTTAAGGCATTTGGCTTAAAAGGCGGTCGTAAAAACTCCCTTACTACCAAAATATTCAACAAGTGCGGATATTTATGCATCTGAATTTGGATCGACGAAATGCAAAACGCTCGGCAAGCAATAACAATGCTACACAACGTAGTCAGCTGCGGGCTATGTTACCATGTTCTGTGGTCAATCGGTCAAACTCGAAAGCACGAAATCCTTGCAGACAGCCAGAATGAGACTGGAAACGCATCCAGTTCTAACTACGAATTCAATTGAGCTCGCGTAGTGTCCATCCCAGCCAGCTTATTTAGCCCCAATTGTGGCAAATGCAAATGTAGCTCTGACGCCTACTAATGGAACCGGAAGCCATTAGGAGCCATATACTAGTAATGGGAACCGGACGTTCATATAGCAGGGGCATAACTATCAGTAAGGCTAATTCGGCAGTGGCGGTCATGGGGCTCATGATGTGACATTTGTGATATTCATGAGCATGTGCGTCAGACAGGTACTCCTTGCTGCACGTTTCCGCACTTCATAAAACACAAGAACTATTTCCGAAGGGGGTTCGATATAAAGATGATTATTTAGTCATGTTTTTCTATCAAAGCAACCCACATTGCGATTAATAAAAGGGTGCAGTTCTTTATTGATGGTTGCATACTGTATAGTGTATGTCAGCAGATAAGTCACAAGAATAGCACACTGATTATCGTGTGGTCAGCAATTATGCCTTCGCGGCACAAGGGTCAGCAATCATATGAGGATGATCCGGAGTAGCAGGAGGTAGAGCGTCTTCTGTTAGTACATACACATTGAGGCATACAAGAGGAAGAACATATCTGATTATCCAATCTGGCGCATGGATAGAAACCCTTGAATTACACGGACGCCCAATACGGACCCAATACACACATTTAAATAGTTTCTTTAAACACCTACACCTCATCAACGTGCCCAGTCATATTACGATGTTCCTCGTACACTATCAACTAACGCTCAGTCACACATGTTGTCCGACAACGAAACATTGTACTTCGGTTCTGTTATGCATTGACATGACTACTGTGTGTTTATCTAGCCTATCTTGCATATATTATTGATTCGTCTAAGATTAGCGTTTATTAGATTAGCGTCAATATAATTTGCACCATAAGTGGCTTTACCGGAGACTGAGAATATCATTTTTTCGTTTCTACCCGGATCCCATCTCATCGCAGAAGCAACGATGGCTAACGTGCCAAGTGAACGTAGGATCCATCTACGGACCACATATCATATAGTGTTACACAGGAAGATTGTACGCATCCCATTGCAGAAAATGTAAGAGGAACCATCTTTTATAACCTTTTGCTCCTTAAGAGTCACGATCGTTTCAGGCGGAAAGGTCATTTGCATCATTGACCAACTTGTATATGTTACAGCAGAATGGGAGTTGATCCTACCATACTCTACATCAACAGGCGATTCGCAGCTGTATATATAGCTTTGTACAACATATAAAGTACTCTGGTTAATTTGATCTGCTTCATCTCCAGTGCTAGCACTTGCCGCCTTTGCAGTTATATTGCTCAGCTCACTGAATTTATTGCGGGGCATTAGGTTGGCATATTGGCTTACCTTCAAGCGCGATCTCATGAGTAGATATCATAGAGTCAAACACCTGCCGAGGGAGACATTTGCCTGCATTAATTAGAAGGTATAATGCAGCTTCCGTTGGTAAATGTCATGTATGTTTCATGTGCTTATACCAACATTTACCTGTCGCGCTTACGTCAGCTGTCTGGGGGCACTAGACGCCTAGTTTGTATGCATGGGTTTATGCAACGAATTCACAACGACTGTCATTCGCGTTTTCCGTTGGCCCTGACGCAGTTGTTATGTCAGAACAATTATTTAACAGTGTCCGGGGGATGAGCAATTAGGATTCCTAGGTGCTGTGATACCCATATTGGCTTGTATATGTAATAAACGTTCATTTAGCCGAGATAGGTACGTAGGATATCTCGACACTTTGTGTGCTGTTTTGAATGTACACAGACATTGTATCAAGACCATCCTAACAGATAAGTCTTTGTAATGGAGCAGTCATTGTACAGGGCTGTAGATCAGTCATTGTGCAGCACCGGAGGTCAGTAATTGTGCAGCGCCGGTGATGAATCAGTCACACTACAGCATTCATAGCGGATTAATTATTATTCCGTGCAGGAAATTAATACATAACTGTGCCACAGCAGTATGGAAATAAATATATTGGTTATCTTTGGGTGTACAACAGCCGTGCATTTATCACACAACAAGGCTGGAAAAACAAATCAACATCTATTTGATCTGTTCCATTGAATATTTAATGTACGTGCATGAGATATCGAAAAATGCGTCTTATTATAGAAATTAGCCTCATGAAGTGTAACAAGCATCCCATATACTAATATACTTTTGCGGGGATGACCTGTATACCTGTTCTAACTATCATGCCCCATGGACGGAGCTGTCATTGTACAACACCTGTAATGAATCAGTCACTGTACAACACTAGCAAAGAGCCAGTCCTTGCACAATGAAGTATTAGGTATTTAAAAGCATTTGTCATTAATTGATAAGGCAATGTACGCCACTAGTTATGTCGTACTAAATGACCCTCAGCACAGCAAAGCGAATTAGACGCCCTTGTAAAGGCCTATTGCACAGCAGCTAGGTCACCATACAGCTATAATTCATTTATGCAAACAGCGTAATGCTAATCCGCGGGACGACAAACCTATTGGCTGCACCTTAGCTAGAACGCCTTATACAGACGAATTATAGAGTGGTAATGCTAATCCGAAATGTCGTCAATACATAATGTTCGATAATGAGACTGCACACTGCATTGCCATGACAGGTATGTTCACATTAGGCAGGGACAGCTGTGACGATAACAACTTCATGGCAGGTTATTCTTTTAGAGGACATGGATGCATTTCGACACAAGCAAGGTAAGTATTGTCATAAGACCAGCACACCTGCACATTGTTTACATATTCCCTATAGATAATGTCAAGAATCTTCGCATAGTCACTCAGTTGGAGGAATGATTTCATGCGTTACTGATGTTGTGACCATAATCAGAGGCAACTGTATAGGCAAACATACATTCGTAGTTGCAATTTTCAGCGATGCAACCAATGCTTCCCGTGATAAGTAGCTATTTTGGTGGATCATAAATGTAATCGTGCAGTGTAGTATAAACGGATACCATCAATATATCTCGACGAATAGCGCACCTGTCATTTCCACCTGAAATAAGGGAAAATATCCTGATTGAAACCTGCAATGGATTCAACAACGCGTCATCATCCTTCGCGTTGTACTCACATTCACTAAGGTCATATTCATTTTGTTCATCAAGATTCCAACTGAGTGGCCCCTTTTTGTAGTTCAGTAGAGTCTACGTCAGTCATATCTAGAGCACTCTAGAGAAATATTTTATTGAATTTGATGAATCCGTTTAATTGATGCAAACATCAACATCTGAACGATGTAACATCGCCCACATCGTTTAAAAAGATATAAATGTAAACGATGCTTTCTCTTTTGGGTAAGCCTTTGTCATATTAAACCTTGTACAGCTCTTATGTAACATACCTGTCACAAGCACCATACGGTGATGGCTTTGTTGGTTGTTGATAATTATCGTGCGCTAGCCTTGCGCAGCTAATTAAATTGTGTGAAGCAGATGTATGGCACAATCATGACGCAAGTTGGCGCTAATTGCCACTTTACACAGCTAGTTAACATGTGCATCCTTCGCTCACCCGATCGGCAATTAGTGTTGTTAAGGCTTAGGATAATTGCCAATTAACGTCATCATGGATTTCAACGTGCCAGCAAACATTATGCCTGTATCGGTAGCTCGGAATCAAGCAATAACCTACACATAGTTGTTGATCTTGGTACCGCCATTATTTAGCTGGTTGCTAATATATTTCGATTTTGTTGTCTCGGTGAAGCATATCAACCGTAATATTCAAGCTACATTGGAGTCAGTAGCTACGCTGCTCAGAATCGACCGGTGTAGAACTCGTTTGGCAACTACAGGAAAACGGTCTGGCTCTGCCCAAGTGGTAGTAAAGGCTATCAAAGTATGAATGCTGCCTAATGAGGTCGTGTCAAGTTATGTTGTTTTCTGCCTTGCCTAGATATTGACTGCCTGGTGGTTATCTGATGCTGCATATTCCTTTGTATATGTGGTGTATAGATTTTTCTAAGAATTCGCAACGTTTAAAGTCCTGCAATACACACTGACATTGCGTACAAACACCCGTATAACATATGGACCGTAATGTAAGTAATGAAATAAACCATATTTGTAGTAAAGCACACCTTGCCACCATTATAGGATCGATGTCACCAAACCCGGTGGGCGGCTTATCCACCCGGTGCTACATATACGTCTGGAGTCCCGTGATATGTGCATTACAATGTGGT
>CM067348.1:1260252-1290252 GCA_034190875.2 Urechis unicinctus | reverse complement strand
TATGCCTTCGCGGCACAAGGGTCAGCAATCATATGAGGATGATCCGGAGTAGCAGGAGGTAGAGCGTCTTCTGTTAGTACATACACATTGAGGCATACAAGAGGAAGAACATATCTGATTATCCAATCTGGCGCATGGATAGAAACCCTTGAATTACACGGACGCCCAATACGGACCCAATACACACATTTAAATAGTTTCTTTAAACACCTACACCTCATCAACGTGCCCAGTCATATTACGATGTTCCTCGTACACTATCAACTAACGCTCAGTCACACATGTTGTCCGACAACGAAACATTGTACTTCGGTTCTGTTATGCATTGACATGACTACTGTGTGTTTATCTAGCCTATCTTGCATATATTATTGATTCGTCTAAGATTAGCGTTTATTAGATTAGCGTCAATATAATTTGCACCATAAGTGGCTTTACCGGAGACTGAGAATATCATTTTTTCGTTTCTACCCGGATCCCATCTCATCGCAGAAGCAACGATGGCTAACGTGCCAAGTGAACGTAGGATCCATCTACGGACCACATATCATATAGTGTTACACAGGAAGATTGTACGCATCCCATTGCAGAAAATGTAAGAGGAACCATCTTTTATAACCTTTTGCTCCTTAAGAGTCACGATCGTTTCAGGCGGAAAGGTCATTTGCATCATTGACCAACTTGTATATGTTACAGCAGAATGGGAGTTGATCCTACCATACTCTACATCAACAGGCGATTCGCAGCTGTATATATAGCTTTGTACAACATATAAAGTACTCTGGTTAATTTGATCTGCTTCATCTCCAGTGCTAGCACTTGCCGCCTTTGCAGTTATATTGCTCAGCTCACTGAATTTATTGCGGGGCATTAGGTTGGCATATTGGCTTACCTTCAAGCGCGATCTCATGAGTAGATATCATAGAGTCAAACACCTGCCGAGGGAGACATTTGCCTGCATTAATTAGAAGGTATAATGCAGCTTCCGTTGGTAAATGTCATGTATGTTTCATGTGCTTATACCAACATTTACCTGTCGCGCTTACGTCAGCTGTCTGGGGGCACTAGACGCCTAGTTTGTATGCATGGGTTTATGCAACGAATTCACAACGACTGTCATTCGCGTTTTCCGTTGGCCCTGACGCAGTTGTTATGTCAGAACAATTATTTAACAGTGTCCGGGGGATGAGCAATTAGGATTCCTAGGTGCTGTGATACCCATATTGGCTTGTATATGTAATAAACGTTCATTTAGCCGAGATAGGTACGTAGGATATCTCGACACTTTGTGTGCTGTTTTGAATGTACACAGACATTGTATCAAGACCATCCTAACAGATAAGTCATTGTAATGGAGCAGTCATTGTACAGGGCTGTAGATCAGTCATTGTGCAGCACCGGAGGTCAGTAATTGTGCAGCGCCGGTGATGAATCAGTCACACTACAGCATTCATAGCGGATTAATTATTATTCCGTGCAGGAAATTAATACATAACTGTGCCACAGCAGTATGGAAATAAATATATTGGTTATCTTTGGGTGTACAACAGCCGTGCATTTATCACACAACAAGGCTGGAAAAACAAATCAACATCTATTTGATCTGTTCCATTGAATATTTAATGTACGTGCATGAGATATCGAAAAATGCGTCTTATTATAGAAATTAGCCTCATGAAGTGTAACAAGCATCCCATATACTAATATACTTTTGCGGGGATGACCTGTATACCTGTTCTAACTATCATGCCCCATGGACGGAGCTGTCATTGTACAACACCTGTAATGAATCAGTCACTGTACAACACTAGCAAAGAGCCAGTCCTTGCACAATGAAGTATTAGGTATTTAAAAGCATTTGTCATTAATTGATAAGGCAATGTACGCCACTAGTTATGTCGTACTAAATGACCCTCAGCACAGCAAAGCTAATTAGACGCCCTTGTAAAGTAGAGTCTACGTCAGTCATATCTAGAGCACTCTAGAGAAATATTTTATTGAATTTGATGAATCCGTTTAATTGATGCAAACATCAACATCTGAACGATGTAACATCGCCCACATCGTTTAAAAAGATATAAATGTAAACGATGCTTTCTCTTTTGGGTAAGCCTTTGTCATATTAAACCTTGTACAGCTCTTATGTAACATACCTGTCACAAGCACCATACGGTGATGGCTTTGTTGGTTGTTGATAATTATCGTGCGCTAGCCTTGCGCAGCTAATTAAATTGTGTGAAGCAGATGTATGGCACAATCATGACGCAAGTTGGCGCTAATTGCCACTTTACACAGCTAGTTAACATGTGCATCCTTCGCTCACCCGATCGGCAATTAGTGTTGTTAAGGCTTAGGATAATTGCCAATTAACGTCATCATGGATTTCAACGTGCCAGCAAACATTATGCCTGTATCGGTAGCTCGGAATCAAGCAATAACCTACACATAGTTGTTGATCTTGGTACCGCCATTATTTAGCTGGTTGCTAATATATTTCGATTTTGTTGTCTCGGTGAAGCATATCAACCGTAATATTCAAGCTACATTGGAGTCAGTAGCTACGCTGCTCAGAATCGACCGGTGTAGAACTCGTTTGGCAACTACAGGAAAACGGTCTGGCTCTGCCCAAGTGGTAGTAAAGGCTATCAAAGTATGAATGCTGCCTAATGAGGTCGTGTCAAGTTATGTTGTTTTCTGCCTTGCCTAGATATTGACTGCCTGGTGGTTATCTGATGCTGCATATTCCTTTGTATATGTGGTGTATAGATTTTTCTAAGAATTCGCAACGTTTAAAGTCCTGCAATACACACTGACATTGCGTACAAACACCCGTATAACATATGGACCGTAATGTAAGTAATGAAATAAACCATATTTGTAGTAAAGCACACCTTGCCACCATTATAGGATCGATGTCACCAAACCCGGTGGGCGGCTTATCCACCCGGTGCTACATATACGTCTGGAGTCCCGTGATATGTGCATTACAATGTGGTTATATCTACTAGCCCCTGTATCATATATCTCTGCAGCAATATAAACAAATATGCATTGCAACAATGATATGTGCACTTGTCAAACATACGAATTAGCGGAGCCTAGCATCAGATGCATGAACTATCAGCGAGGATATTGTAGAGTGGTACTATTAAGCACGACTATTTAGCTGGCTTTCAGGTTTGGACAGCAACCAAGCGCGATTTAATGAAATATTTCCATAGCGTTGATTTCTATTGCTAACAATTAATTAAAATATCCAAACAAATTTAATTCAAAAACCTTTTGTAATGATTTTGGCACATACTAAATCAGCTATATTGGCAATTTTCCCATCATTAGTAGGGATCAGGTCTGCCGAATGTGGGCAGTCACTCCATTAGTTTGTTCAACAACGTAACCCTGCAGTAAATGTGACCCTGCCGTTTAATGTCAGCAAATTAGTGCAGATACTGTGATGGGCACATTACCTCCTAGAGTGCAGCCACTCATACACTGCCGTTTCAATAGTATATAATCCGTCTTATACTCACTCAATGGGGGTGAAGTTTACGACGTTTTAGGTTGCTAGTTATGTTCATATATTAAGATAAACGATATACATGTTTAGCGATATTATCCCCATATATGGTCATCGATTGTGACGTGGTGAGAGCTGACGTGATTGTATTGACGTTCTTTATTCAGTAAATGATTGAGATAAGAGTACAATAGTTATCACAATATTGAGTTGATAAAAGCCTGCAAAGCAACTAACATATAATGCCTTGAATCAATGCTCTAGTTGTAAAATAAACACATCAAATCTATTATTTGGAGTTAAATTAAGGAAAGTGTTCTAACCACAAAAAAGGAATTCTGTAACCTGGATCTGTTGAATGAGAAGAGATTGCTGTTTACAACGATAGCTAATGGCGCTACGTTTGATTCTATTGCATATGTCGTCGCAGATTGAGCAGCGAATTCCTCTCTAAATCATGATGGAGTAGATTTATGCATAGGTATAGGGTAGTATTATGTACAACTAACAATAATTGTTACTATCCAAAGCAGCAAAATTTTAACTCAAGTATATTCACAGCCTGTATGATAATTTGCCGTTACGTGTTTACGGAAATCCAAACAAAATGACAGTACAGGCCCATTGCCAAGTGAAATTTCCAGCTTAAATCATGCAGTTTGTACTGATAGAACAACAAATTGATTTTGCATTGACAATCGCACACATCACGCTCCAAAGGCGCCCCAATTCTGAGCTTACCAGCTGAGTTGCATAGATTTGAAGAGTTTTTGGTTAATACTGAAGAAAAGAAAGTTTTAAGAAATATACAAACAGCGTTGATATACCAGCCATCGGGCGTCTGCAGGATTGGCAATAGAAATCGCAGTGAGCAAGACAGGCAAGCACAGAGACATTCAGATAACCTTTGCGGTCACTTTGCATTGTTTGATTTGCCTTTTATGGGCCTGTATCAGTTCTCGCCTCATGTGACTGTCTCCTTTGTTTCATCACACTGCTCGCTGTAGCAAAGTGGCATATTGGTTTCCATATCCGACTCGTCTGAAGCAAACCGTTTATATCGTATGCTGCCTGCATTATCTTTCGGTCTCGATCGAATCTCCTGCACATACGTATGGATTACACTGAATTCATTTGACTATGCAGCTCAAGGCCTCTGATGTTATAAGCTTAAAGAGCCCCGTTCCTCCCAACAGAAATATCCAACATGGTCGGATAGTTATGCATTTGGATCAGTGAATATATATCGCTTCGATATTTAGTGCACCACAACGCAGTGAGCCCCTGATGGTATTACCTTGCTCGTTGTCCCGTCTGTCTCATTCAAGAGCACGAAATACTTGTAGACGACCAGGATGGAACCCGACTGAAAGCACACCAGGTTTTCAATGAAATGTCTAAAGTCATTTTAGATATAGTCGATATATAGAAAGCTGACGTACATTTACCACCAGCATGAATATAAGTAAGGCTAATTTGGCGGTGGCGGCCGTGGGGTCCCTTGTTCCAAATATGTGATACTCATGGGCACAGGCGTCAGGCAGGTGCTCCTTACTGCAGGTTTCTGCAAACCATAAAACATAGGGAATATTGGCTTCGGTCGTCGATATAATGATGAATATTTAATCAGGTGTTATTTGACTGTGAACTGAGCATAGCGCCACTATAGAATAGGCCGAGTTCTTTATCTTGGCTGCATATTGAGTGGGTGTATGTAGAGACCCCCGTGCCATGAATGACTCACTGATCATCTTGCAGCCAGCAACTATGCCCACGATGAACAGAGGAGTCAGCATACATATGAGGATCATCCAAGGTAGCAGGAGGAACTGTGCCTTCTGTTAGCATACATTCACATTAACATAGCCATCGAGGACGTATGTGGTGCTCCAATTTGGCTTATAAACAGAAGCACGGAAATATACCGACACCCGATACGAACACAATTCGCACCTATGTAGGTTAATAGCAGCTTTCAAGCACCTACACAAAGGGACGCCAAGCTTCAAAGAGAACTGCATCAATGCTGATCTACCAAAATCGGGACCGACAATAAATGAAAGAAACTGGCACTCATTGAATGCAATAAAAATTGGTGTAAATAAGAAGGAATGAAGGTCGTCGGAATGAACAACGAGACATTGATGATACCTCAAGTACACGTTCATGTTAAATGCATATAGTTCAAGGCCAGAATCCGAAGTGAGCTAATAACGGTCAGATGTGGGTGATATGTTCATGATATCAACAGAAGGTCAGTTATGAAATGGACTACAGTAATGGTAGGAATGGGTGTGATGTATAATGTCTGTACGTCGCGCTGTCCCCACATTTTAACTTTTGAGTTTGGGGCTCTTGAACACATCAAAACACAAGCAGCACACTGAAGTGTGAGGGTGCTGCTTTCAAATAACATGAATGTACTACTGCGTCACAGATTACAAGATGAATACACACGAACGCATTCACACTATAATACAAACGCCAGGTGTTGTGTTAATCACCTTGTACGTTCCAAGGAGCAGCAGCAGCGTCACAATCAGCCAGACAATACAGAATGCCACGGCTACGTAGTTCTTGACGTCAAATCCACCTGCGTCAGGACAGCGTCAGCATATTGTCGATATGAATAAGTAGGTATATATATATATATAGATATATATATATATATATATATATATAGATATATATATATATATATATATATATATATATATATATATATATATATATATATATATATATATATATTGTCGATATGAAAATAGACATATATATATATATATATATATATATATATATATATATATATATAGATATCTATATATATAGACAGAGATACGTGTATATATAGATATATATATATGTGTGAGAGTATATATACATACATACATACATATATATATAATATATATATATATATATATATAGATATATATAGATATATATATATATATATATATATATATATATAGGGATATATCTATATATATCTATATATATATATATATATATATATATATATATATATATATATATATCTATCTATATATATATATATATATCTATATATATATATATATGCGTACATATATATCTGACAGCACAGTATGTATTATAAATATGTGTTGACACATATTGCCCAGGCAACGAATCATTAGTTGGCGGTTAGGCCATGCGCTTTATCCGACTTCAGTGTGTTCGTAAAATCCAATTACCATATATTATTGGTCCGTTAGAAGGTTGTAAATTAGATGAACCTTCGTGAGGGGACCGCCATTAGTTGCATTGTCAGCGATGAATAGTAATCACTATAATTTCTTCCGGGATCCAATTATCTTGGCACATTCTCGTCGTTATCTTTGCAGCCAAGAATGTACGCAACCAACTTATCCCGTGATAAGTACAATTATTGGGGGTCATGTACAGACAGCATATTATCTAATGATACAGCGACAGAATATTTCCTTCGCGGTAGAGTTCATTTAAGCGGGTTGATCGATCCATTCGCTTTTGCTCCTCAAGAGTTGTCTGTATCGTTTCAGGCGGATATGACATTTATCTCAAAGGACAGAGGACCGTCGGTGATATGAGTAAAACGATATTGGAATCAATAGGCAATTGTCTGCTGTGTTTCTATATGCCGCTGAGTACAGCAAGTGCAGTACTCTGGTTAATATGATCGACCCTAACCCCAGTGCTCGCACCTACCGTTGTTACAGTTATACTGCTCAGCGCGTTTAAAGAAATCATCGCGGGGCACTAGGTATCATAATGGCTTACCTTCAAGAGCGATCTCGTGAGTAAACATCATGGAGTCAAATACCTGTCGAGAAAACACATCAATTAGATGGCATTACACAGCTTCCGCTTGTAATCGCTGTCGGTAAGACACGTATAAGCCGATGTTAAGCCGCCGCGCATACAGCAGCTGTCAGACGGCACTGGGCGTCAGGGTTTATAGCGGAGCAGATGGGTGCAACATCCCAAAGGTCAGCAGTGTATTGCAATGTACGGTACAAAAACCCACAATTCAATTATGCTGCCCCAATGAACTTTACCCATGCCTCCCTGGCAGCTGCTGGATGCCGTAATCATGTCGATGTCAGTGACTAATTCCACGCGTTCACAACGACAGTCATCCGCATTTCTCAAATGCAATTACTTAACATTCTCCAAAGTTAGCATGAAAAATCACGCTAAACCATTGATTTTGCCAGGTGTTTAGATACCTTTACAGTAAATTATATGCATATTGAGCGCTCGCATGTCTCTACGTAACAGCATATCTTTGTCTCAGCCTCGCCTCCATGCGTTAACGTTACGTACAGGATCACGCTCACCAACTATCCGTGGTTCATACTAATGCCGACCTACTTGCCTGCCATCCTTAACGGGCAGCATTTCCCATCATCCATTGAAATCTATATACGAAACAACGAAGAGAATGTAACTATGTGCAAAGTACCTCATCACTTACCAGGGATATAAGTGCTGTCATGAAAGTCGCTTGGCGAAATGTGAAGAAGCCGAGACGATCTTGTGTCAAGCACCACATGGTTATATATCACAGCAGCCGTACAGGAGGCCTACGAACGAGCGATATGTATAATTCACACAAATCTCTCTCTAACCATCCACGTGTAATCTTCACACATAGGTAATGCCCTGGGGCGACTTGACCACCACCCAATGTTAAGCGGGTTGCGCGCGTCGTAAACAAGTTGTGTATTGCTACTGCGCTGAAGGCCACTCAACTGCCTCCAATGATTATCTCTAAGTGTCGTCAGGGCGGGTTGAAACAGGTGCTACAAAAGCAATGTCGTGCCCTTCAATGCTTAATCCATTCATAATTCACAAGGTTCGGCGTACATTTGTGTTCAAAGAAAAGCCAGGCCTGGGCAGGCTAATCTGGCGATATCCTAATTGCGATTGTCGCTCGGTCCTGCTTGTTGGTATCGGCGAGCGTTGGCGCGGTTAGTATGAAGGGTCTGCTTCACCTGAACAATCAATGCCTACCATGCCTCCAGCGACCCCTGGCGAAAACTTCCACAACGCCATAGCGATCTCGTGGCCGGATGAGGAGTTGAAAGGAGAGAGAGGTGCAAGTGAAGGTAGATAGAGATGGCGATAGGTCGTGCCTCACAAGGCTGGTACCCAGTCACGACTGGTGGAAGGAGAGCAGCCCGTCACATGGTCCCAGCGAGGCAGCGAGGAAATCGATAGCGGTTCACTTCCGCCCTCTGTCATGTTGCAGATGATTGGGTGAGTGAATAGACAGGCCATTAGCCAGCATTACAGCGTAGGACATTGGTCACGAGAGGCCATGTGAGAAAACACTAGTTTTGACGAATGGGACATTAAGTCTGCCTGGGAGTGGTCCTTCCAGCTACGCTCTATTCTCGGCCCAATAACCAACCAGCTGATGCGCAATTTATCGATGCCTGACTTCGATAAGAAAGCAGCCTCCCATTTTCCCGTCCCATCTCGGTGGCTTCAACTGCCAACACAGTACCTCTTCCGCTAATACTGCCGTATCATGAATCAATATATGGGGCTGATACGGGGCTGGCAGCTGATAACGGTTAGAGCGCCGGAGGCTGGTGTTACTCTACGGCTGACATCAACACCCTCAATTTCCACGATTGGTGGCAGGAAGGCTGTAGGGAGGGGTAAGGGAGCAAATGGAAGATGCCATTGCGATAAGCTGAGTGGTGGAAGAGCTACAATAGGACGAAGCCGTAATCCCTTGAGCCGTTCATAGCACGACTGTTTACAGTTCAATGACTAACCATGGAAAGGGGGCTGTCACCGAAGATATTATTGATTGGCTGAACAACATAGCTGCAAGCATGAACGCGCACTGAATAACCCATTTTTCTAATGGAGTGCTATCTGTAAGGCTACTGAGAGGGTTGGTAGATGAGGTTATATTATTGATTGTACGCTCTCATTTCAAAGACTGGCGTCTTGGCGCAATATTAAGGCATGCTAAAAGAGAATAAATTGTAACAAGGCACTGTAAACATCCGTGTGTTTTGAGTACTTTGACGAGTTGCAAAAAGCATACATTTTCAACTAGCCCCTAAGAGACTGACACAAGCACACACACACACACACACACACACACACACACACACACACACACACACACACACACACACACACACACACACACACACACACACACACACACACACACACACATACACATACATTAATATATATATACATATATATATATATATATATATATATATATATATATATATATATATATATATATATATATATATATATATATATATATATATATATATATATATATATATACATATAAATTTCTATTACTCTTACCTATACACATGTATATATCTATATATATATATATATATATGAATGTATATCTATACGTATATATAAATATAAATATATTAATGTACATATATATATATATATATATATATACGATATACATAAAGCTATATATGTATATATATATATATATATATATATATATATATATATATATATATATATATATATATATATATATATACATATATATATATATATATACATGTATATATATACTTCTGGTTAATGACCTAATTGTCTCATGTCAACACAATACCACCCTGTCTAACATGAGATATACGCAGCTTACAGCTTTAACACTACTTCTATCATCCACAGGCAATCTTTGGGTGACCAGAAAGGCTATTAGGAGCCTAACATTAATAATGTTTACTTTTTGTTTACTTTTTGCCTCTCATTTGCCCCTCATCACCATCGATATTGTTATGTTTTGCCGCCACAGGTCAGGGCAGCATCGTATGATGGATAATATGAATGAATGATAACCATCACTGCCAAAAATGGCGACAGAAGCATTTGCATTATTTATGAACCCTCTTAGAATTATCGATATCGCCACAATAACTAGCCCGGTATATGTACCATCAGCAATGATTCCATATATTGCTCTACAACTGCTGCTTTCTATAGTTGCTCGTTTTTACCGTATAGGACAAAAATGCTTGCCAATATTTCAGAAGTGGAACCTTGCAGCTGGCAGTCTTGGAACGAAGATAAGTTGCACGTTTCAACCGAGTGTGCTGCACGACGTTTACGCGGTCCAGTCGTTGTTTATTTGACACTAGGTATCATCAATAAGTACTACAGCATCCTTAAATGTGTATATTCCTGCGATCATGAATGACGGCCTCACTTATAAGCAAAGTCCCCATGTCATGTAATATTGTTACAACAACCCGTGCGATTGCGTCCAGTGTCATGTTATATTGCGGCAAAGTATGCTGATTGCGTCCAGTGTCATGTTATAATGCGGCAAAGTATGATGATTGCGTCCAGTGTCATGTTATAATGCGGCAAAGTATGATGATTGCGTCCAGTTTCATGTTATAATGCGGCAAAGTATGATGATTGCGTCCAGTGTCATGTTATAATGCGGCAAAATTTAATGATTGCGTCCAGTGTCATGTTATAATGCGGCAAAGTATGATGATTGCGTCCAGTGTCATGTTATAATGCGGCAAAGTATGATGATTGTGTCCAGTGTCATGTTATAATGCGGCAGAGTATGATGATTGCGTCCAGTGTCATGTTATAATGCGGCAAAATATGATGATTGAGTCCAGTGTCATGTTATAATGCGGCAGAGTATGATGATTGCGTCCAGAGTCATGTTATAATGCGGCAAAATTTGATGATTGCGTCCAGTGTCATGTTATAATGCGGCAAAGTATGATGATTGCGTCCAGTTTCATGTTATAATGCGGCAAAGTATGATGATTGCGTCCAGTGTCATGTTATAATGCCGCTGAGTATGATGATTGCGTAAAGTGTCATGTTATAATGCGACAGAGTATGATGATTGCGTCCAGTGTCATGTTATAATGCGGCAGAGTATTATGATTCGTGGCAACGAGCGTTGTTACCGAAAGTCCCAGTTGGGAGCAGCGCAGAAAGAGGCCATTTGTATTTGTTTGCGTTGAACAATGATGAAAATTACGTAGGCTACCAACTTACTGTGTGGGTGGGAGGGTAAGTTCGGCATATCAGTACTGTGGATCTCCGTGTTACGATATTATAACCAACACATCGTTGAATCCTGCATCACATTGCACACCGTGTTGCCTGACTTCTAGGCTGTTCAGTATGCTTGGCTAGTGATTATACTTCGAACAAGGAATATTTGTATGAATAAGATCTAACTATTTGTTAGAATACAAGAATGATGCAGCCATGAAATGATGAATCGCATATCGTGGGCCAACAGCTGCTAGATATATATAGGGGGCTACCCGTGACTGGCCAACATTTGTCGATTTGTTCGACGGCAACAGAATTGTGATACTTGGATTGATATGCGTCAAACAAGTGCTTTGCTGCTTTCGGGAGTGGAACCTGGTAATCTGGCATGAACACAGCTATTTTATGTTGTTTCCCGGTCCGAATCTACCGCTATAGTTATATGATCATATTGCATAAATGAAACCAATTCAAATAATTCAAACAGACAAAGCAAATTGAGAAACGAATTTAATCGAACACTAGCCAATATCATACAGCCTCTCAGCATTACTTTCATGGTAAGTCGCAAGATGGCGTTGTCCAGTACTGAAGCTTATGAACGGGGAAACAGAATGGGAAACAGTACTGACGCTTATGAACGGGGAAACAGAATGGCCCATTTCTGAGCTACATCAATAGGCTATAGTTCATCCTCTGTATGGTTGACGAAAACATCGAAATTTGAGAAGCAAAACGTATGAATTTTTGTTTTGGCATTTTGTAAATGAGCTACACAATCACTTGTCTTCCTGAAATAATCGCGTCAAACACGAATCAGTGCTGCGACATCCTATACCGCATACGAGGGGTAATAACCTGCCGTTGTTTCCTCTCCCCTGTGTGGAATGGCACATACAGATACATATGTTACGAATAAGCAATAAAATGCAAACATACTATCGTCTCGGCTGACATGATAACATATCCCATAAACAGAACAGTGTTTTCCTGTGTTTTAACAAAGTATTATTTTAGGTATGAGATATAGAGCGGATATTGGAAACATCCTGTTGCTCTGCGCCGGACTGGAACATAATGCATGTCTGCCTTATTAGCAGGGCCCGGTACGAGCGGCAACTTTATAACTTGGTTCACAGCACCATCATTATCAAAACAATGTTGCTGTTAGTCACGGTATCACACAGTTCCTCAATTTAAATCAGAATTACCTGATGTCTGTCATTGTGATGTGCCTTTAGACGGACTAAGGTGTTCTAAAAGCCGATTGGCAAATATTACGTTTCAACCTTAGCTTACCGGTACGCATAAAACACAAATCAATTGTTTCTTAATAGTAACACGGGCTACCGTACTTGGCGTGGTAAGCAGTATGCCGGTTATAGAGCCACCCGTATGCCCGAGAACGTCAGGCATTCACTTGTATAATGTTACTCGCATAACGAGTCACGTCTAACACGTTGAGAGTATCTCATGGACTTATTTAAACATTGCTATATAGGTATCATCCGCTACCATATACGGCACTCAATACCGAAACATGAACAACGGAATTGATAAAAGGCAAATACACAGCGCATGTTAATAAAACGCAACAAACAGATAGTTCTGAGGGAAGAACATATAAATAGCAGCCACTATGGGAATATGTAGCAGTAAAAGGGCGCCTCCATCTAGCGAGTGGCAGCACGATTAAATGTGGTCATTGCCTGCAGTCATAACATGTTTCCCTTGGTTGTAAGATAGCACAGAAACAGTACGCATCTATATCAGATATGAGTAGAACGAGTTGCAAGTTTTATCTGCGCCTGTTATATTTACTAATTTGGTTGAAGTGATTGAATTGCATTTTGCTATTACTGCTACGTCGTTATTGCAGATATTAATGAAAACCTTGAATTCGTAATTGCATAGGATGATGTAAATGCGTCGTTAAATCTGCTGATGGTGCAAGCTTTATGCCATTTGCTTGGACGATCACATGGAATTAGTTATGACATTGGGTCGTAAATGATTGATTATTCGGAATGGCTATGCTTGCTGTGATAGGTTGGCCAAACCACACAGCTAGAACGACTTACAATCGTCGGAGCACTATAGGATGTAGAATACAACCCTTTTCTTTTAAGTGAGTAGTAGTTACGTGGTAAACCAATATCATAGAAAGGCTGGTTCCTGCATTGGACATATGTAGGCGACAAAGTTATCAAGACTGTTACAAGTCACTACTTGATATAACCAAGCCTGTGAGAAAATGATGAACGGGGTGGATGTGATGAACCTCACAACACAAATAGGTTAAACGAATCTCGATTAAATCTTACTTTCCCGTTAGGTGGTGCTTCAGTATTACTACTGACACAGAATGTCTGTTATGTGTACCGGTCGTGTGTGTTATAAGGAGCACCGTACCGTGTACCATGGCATGTACGGCGCGTGCAGAACAACAAGCGAGTCACGCATTATATTAGTTGCAGCTTCTGGAATCATGTAATTATTAAGACGCAAAAGTTTTAGAGTGAAGTATATAAAATTGTATATATTTGGTGAACAATGGCGTTTGGTTATTTGGTTAGTACTTTCGCAAGTTCACTACACGTTGGCAGGTACACCATCTCTATTCAATGAGTCTTAAGGTTTGCCACAACAAATTTCGGCATTTGCTCTTTTTTTCAAGGCATCTTAGTGTGCAAGTACTTTCAGTGACAAACAAACCCAAACCGACCTCTCATTTACATATCACGTGCATGGGTTTCAATGCCTTGAAGCAAGCATCACCAAGTTTCACTGTAGACAGTTAGATGCATATGAGACGCTGATACCGCTAATGCATGAACATTCAGCACATCACTATTTCGGCTCAAATTTGCCATGGCTTTTTCCAGATGAGGCGAGGCTTTCCCTATGACGATAGTTGCATTGATACAAATCTTGGATGAGATTGTAACACCAGCAATAGACCCTACACAACGTAAAACATAATGTAGCTCAGGTGTTGATATTTACAAAGTACCTACCCAAATAGCTTTTGTATTTAACGAATCATCGTCCTACTACACAGTATTTAGGGATATAACATCCCTGACACAGACCGATGCTGAAAGTGACTTGGTTGATTCGTCGCGAACCTTAATAGACCAGAGAACCAAGGCGACACGATTAGCTCAGCAAATAGGTAAGATAGGTATAGTGTTTGACGGCACACGAACCATAATGCGATGTATAGTGCATACAATCGTAAAACACGAAGAAGGAAGATTGACCCGATTAAGCAGCTGGCTTCTAAGGTAAATTGAAATAAGAAGCACTTCAAGGTGGATGAAGATGATCAAGAAGACCGAAAAGATGCAAAAAGCGTTGATTCTAGAGCACGTAACCATCAGCCGATAGACTGGACCCGGTCACTCCAGACTCTTGTCTATGTAAATATCAAGGCAAATAGGTTACATTCTATTTGCCGCCTGTTACGACATGCTGGAGGATAAGGTGGCCTATTCTTAAGGGTTGTACATATTAACAGATGTGGGTCACTTAACATCAACAGAGGCACATTAACGAAAAAGGAAATCAGATGGATTGGAGAAAAAACATAAAAATGAGGTGCATCAGCATCGTTTACAATAGTATTAAGCAAATATATCATACAGGAGAAATAGTATTTGCAGTCACAAATAAGAAGTGTAATTTGTGATCCACGTCGATAATACAGGATGTTGACGGATATTGTGAGATATTGACACCGATTATCCACTTGAGTTCGCGCAGATATGACTACGGATACAGGAGAGAATTATCCAAGTCTGTCTTTGATTCACATGACGTAACCTGTATTGCCTCCTCATAATGCAACCGAAGTACGCTGATTCGCTTACCTCATAAATGATTCTTCCCTGTAATCCATTATTTGACAGAAACAATGGAGCGGCCTAAGATTCCCTTCTACTGGTTATTGACATGCCTGATGTGCAGGAAAATGACAAAAATCGCCTGTGGTAATAAATGATGATGCATAATTTTCACAACTGGCAAAATGAAACAAAATCAGTTAAATCAGATATGCGCTAGTGTAAATTGACGGCTTCTTAATTCATTCAAGCATGCTCTCTGCGTCCTCATCACTGCCAGTACCGACTTCTATACAATATACAGATCAAACGTTGTCCCGACATACTTGCAAAAATCTACACAGCCCCCCTAAATGATCCGTTTTGTTAAGCCAGAGATCACGAAAGCATGACGCATCGAATAGCAAATGTCAGCCAGATCCCCATAAAAGGCGACGTTGCGTATATACCCTGCTAATTTCTTTCTTAGTTTATAGAATATTTGCAGCTATATATCATTTTAGAGCGCACCCAATCGGATTATTTTACACGTGCATTTCTATGGTAATGCGGGTTATTTGAGCATATCATAACGTACTTTCGGGCAGTGGGCGGTAATGCTTTAGCACTGTTTGTTGACTGATAACGAAGTTGTGCTATGTTTCAATAATATATACCAATGTTTTGACTGCATGGCTTATTGAAGTTTTTCCCACCGTCTTTTTTCCCCCTACTTATTTTGTGATGCAGGCACCATTGCACAATTCTGTGCTATATAGGTCGGCTGCTTACTTGTGCGCTAGTTGGATGACCACTTTTCTTGCACTGTACAGCAATTATTCTATCCATTGGACCAGCAAACCATTATTGGAACCAATCTTTATATAGTATGATACCTGTGCATTAACTAACGGCGTGTGTATAGTAAAACCTGTCCCTGGCTTGTGTGAACTCGTAACATGGCCTTCATATCACCGCCACCAAGACTCAACCTCCATTCAGGTTCCGCTTATTTTATGACCTCTCTCATAGTATGCCTATGATGCCGGGTAGCTGAGAATCCAAGTAACAATGCAATATACAGTAAGCAAACGACACTGTGGAAGCTTATTAAAGATAAATTGTCGACACCAGCGCCTGTGTTGACGTCAATTATTATTTAAACATGGCATCATACCTGAATAACTTTAAATGACCGACCGCGATATCGTCGTCACCATGTGAATCCGACATGATCAGCATATCGCGCTGCATGATATCAATGATCTCAATTTAACGACACTGTGGAAGCTTATTAAAGATAAATTGTCGACACCAGCGCCTGTGTTGACGTCAATTATTATTTAAACATGGCATCATACCTGAATAACTTTAAATGACCGACCGCGATATCGTCACCATGTGAATCCGACATGATCAGCATATCGCGCTGCATGATATCAATGATCTCAATTTAGGATTTTAGCTGACGAAATATATACTCTAGTCGTGTTTGTTCAGTGCTATTTTGCTTTTGTGGACGGCGCTCATTTATTCCACTTCTCGCATGGCTCATTATTCAGGGCCACATGCTGCTATACGTAAACAGTCCAACGTTTTGCCACGTTGACAGACACCTTACATCAGGTTGCGTAAAAGATATACTGAATGCTTCATTCTATGACGTCTATCGACAAAACATGGCTGTTGGTGTGCCGAGCCAGTGACGCGGATATCAATATTATTGTGCGTGTTAATCAATGTTGGCCTGCTCAATACAGTTACACGATACTAGCATTGACAGGAGCAATTAATCAGTGGACGATGACATCCGATTCCGGTTAGGTTTGATGCTGTATAAATATGTTTTGCTCGGGTAATAATTAATTGCTGGGATATAAACGCACGAGTGTCGCATTTTACATCTAACATGGTGACCATCAAATCAACAAAGCAAGAGTCAACAAATGCGAGCTGGGCGTTTTTTAATCTGATAACCTTTAAGCCTAATTTGCGAACGTCATAAAACGATCTCAATACTACTTTGTAGAAAATTTGCAGCAGGCACATCATCTAAAAAAGATTTGCTTTGCATCACGGCACGTCAGACAATTTCGAACGTCGACCTGAAGCGTTATACACTGCCATTACTCATACTCACATCGCAAAAAATTAGATTTTTAATTTATTATAACGACGACTTTTGAACTATGATACACACAATAAACGATATATCAATATGCCAACTTCTGGTATATTGTTTAGAATTACTTCCTTAATGAATATACCCTATCCACGTGACATTCGATAGTGGGAATACATAACAAATATATTTCGTTTCAACGTTTTCCAATGAGCTGGAGACAGATATAAATTCGCCTGTCCTAACCGAAATGCTTATGCAGTTCGGATAATTCGTTAAGTTCCTCGTGTTTTTTCAGACGAAGTTGCGTTGCTGGTCGAGGAAAAATGGTTGGTTTTGTATCATGTCCCAGAATGGTTGGATTTTATATGTGTTCGAAAATAATTGGTGTTTTACTTGTACCTAAAACACGAACTATTTTGGGACACCCTTTTTGGTGCACAAAATGGATAAGTTCATAAAACAAAGAAAAGCAAAAATAATTTTATAGGATATTATTCACAGACCAACAGACAACAAGAAATAACCATCATACTACATATATTTATATTTGTAGAGTATATATATAGAGATATATAGATAGATATAGAGATAGAGATATAGATATAGATATATATATATATATATATATATATATATATATATATATATATATATATATATATATATATATATATATATATATATATATATATATATATATATATATATATATATATATATATATATATATATATATATATATAGTATATATATATATGTATATATATAGGTATCCTCTTGGTGAAGTGATTATAGCACATTCTCAGATAAAGGTTAGGAATGATGATCTAAGTTGTCGTCACAGATGATGATGCAACCTTTCTTTTGGAATCGGATGGAATGCAATAACAGTCTCGCGAAATTAACGAATGGTGTTTGCTCGGTGCTGTTTGCATCGATAGGCTCATTGAATTAGTTGATGCATTAGGTCATAAATGTTATATAATGAGGTATAACGTTGTTTACTCAGGAAATCAAACTTAGCTAGTAGCGGTGTAGGAAACTTCTCGTCATAAGAGCACACCCGGATACGGAGTTAATCCCGCGTAACATTGAATAAGTCCTACGTTGAAGGTTGGCATGACCATCAATAAGGCAATGGGTCTCAAGAATAGAAAGAGGTAATCATGACAACCAAGCCCTTGAGGACAGGTATTCCTCCCTCCATTCTGAAATCGTTTCTCATACTCCACCCAGGGATTTGTTCAATTTACCAAAGCACTTAAAAACAGATGATTCCCTTAGCAATACCCTTCAGGTGCAAGTATACCAACGGCAATATGATCTATTTATTTGGTCTTGTAAAGCTAGCTTGTAGACGAAACACATTGGCAAAGACTAAAAAAAACATAAATTGGCGACGGAGATATAAATTTGATACATGTTGGGGATGCAGACGAACATGACGTGAGACATATAGGCGACGAAGACAAACGTAATGTAGAGACATATTGGCGATGAAGAATGTTTTTTGTAGAGACATATTGGCGATGAAGACTTGCCGGAAGCTGCGCTATCCACATGAACCTCTTATACAACCTTCCCGTCGCATCGTCATGACGATTAATCACGGAATGGCTTTATTTCACATGATTAAGCGGGAAATGCAGTTGTTATAATGCGAATATTTTTGACTGTACATTGTCACCAGCGGCAATCACCTGAAATTTAAACGAATAAATCCTCATGCATGTTTACCGCTTGACTCGTTAATAGAAAGGTCATTTGTGCTATAAATGTGCGGCTGAATATCAACGCCAATTATATTGATACATCTGTTCATTTGAGACTTCCTGAAGGCTGGTTAATAATCTTGAATATTGGTATTCACGAAGTCTTTGTTACCCCTGGCAGTGCTCCTCTATTTGTAACATTAGTTGTACATTGCATGCGCCACTGTAAAGTAGGGAAATGTAATAGGGTGTGTACTCGGCTGTTCGTTTTCATACATCTCAACATGTTGTTTATATTAGGTTTCATGTACGAGAACATATGCAACAGAGATGAGCAAGGCTGGATGCGTTTTCGTGATTCACAATCCTCGATACAGCAAGTGTAGAATAGCACAACACAATTAGGGCTATAAATAATAGGGAAGCATAGCATAGAGATTCAGGACACGCAAGGCCAGCATTAGCCGAACATGCTGGATCAGCCATCTGGTTATCCCGTTGACATCAATTACTTCCATTTACTTAAAGTGATTCATCATGATCCGTAAATGTCGAATGTGTATGTGGAAACGCCACAATGATGCAAGCTTACCAAATAACCCTGGCTGCATCTTGCTAAGTTACAAGCAGCGTTTGCCACGTACGTTATTGTGTTCAAATACGTACCAATATGAAACGCACGCACTCATTATAACGAAAACTGTTGGACATATTTAATTTGAGCGTCAACACGAAGAAGAGTTTTATAAGCGAGGAATAAACACCTGAAGCAGTTATATATCGGCGATGAATGCAGACATGGGGCAAAGACATATTGGCGATGAAAGCAAGCATGGAGCAGAAGCATATTAGCAATAAAAGCAAACATGGGGCAAAGACATATTGGCGATGAAAGCAAGCATGGAACAGAAGCATATTAGCAATTAAAGCAAGCATTGAGCGGAAGCATATTAGCAATAAAAGCAAACATGGAGCAGAAACATATTGGCGATGATAGCAAGCATGGAACAGAAGCATATTAGCAATTAAAGCAAGCATTGAGCGGAAGCATATTAGCAATAAAAGCAAACATGGAGCAGAAACATATTGGCGATGATAGCAAGCATGGAGCAGAAGCATATTAGCAATTAAAGCAAGCATTGAGCAGAAGCATATTAGTAATAAAAGCAAACATGGAACAGAAACATATTGGCGATGAAAGAAAACATGGAGCAGAAACGTATAAGCGATGAAAGCAAACATAATAGCTATGAAAGCAAACATATTGGCGATGAAAGCAATTTTGAAACAAATACATACTGGCGCCTTATTCCACGAATTAAATCATTACCTCGCTAATCTGGATCTAATTATCGCTCTCTGCAATTTGACTGGGTGTAGAACATTTCATGCATATGCTGCCGTACACAATCTCGACATATTATTGGCATCTGTCCATTCTTTGTGTGATTACGCACTATGGCAATTGTATCAACTGTTGGAAATTGGAGTGATGGAAGATATTTTTTATGTGCTTCACTTTGATAAAAAACACCCTCCGCTGGAATGCAGTGTAGCACATTTACAAGTCATCAAACAAATATGTTGATTTCAGTAAATACTTTTACATGATATAAATTTGAATGCCTTTAGAGAGGGCACTAATTATTTCGGAATCATATATGAACACAAACATATGTTCCGTTATATTAACAAGACTTGCTCAGTAGGGCTTTTTTCCTCAGCAAAAATGACTGATGAAATGTTAATGCCGACCCGCTTTTCTTAGAACAGCTTTGCTTTCGTGACGCGCGCTCGCTTATCAAACCACTCGCGCAAGGGTACAGATTCAGTGCCAAACATTTATCAACGTGAACAGTTGTAATTAGGCTGTCAGCCATGTTGCGTGGGGCCTTGAGCAAGAGGCCTGGAGCAGTAATATGCAATCATGTCAGGACTGAGCGCATTGGATAAGTGCTGTCTATGTTAAGTTTCGTACCGTGATAAGTCATCATCTAGCAGCAATGAGAGCATCTAAGTCGAATACATACTCCATTTCAACCACAATTAAAGTAACATAAGCTACTGCATAACTAGAAGCCCGTATAAGAAGGACTGCGTCTTTTCCGCCTGTAACTTCGTATTCGCTCTGGTTTCAATAATGCATCTTTTCATTATTACCAAGAGCAAGCTAAGAGCTGTTGCTTGCTTCCTTGATTTATAGTGCTATCCTGCTCATGATGTGGTTGACTGCTCTGCTCTTACAGAGGTAATCGAAATAATGAGGCTTTGTAAACGTAGCAAGAATCACCTTGCGCTAGTTTTCTGCTTTTTTGGAATTGTAGCGGATAGGTATTTAATAGTTCCTGATAAGGCTGCTTATCTGGAGAAATACATATTGCGATTGCATGTCAGATGAACTGATGAATATTCTTGGTATAGTATGTTATGACTTTGTGACTTGGGACGAATATGTTAACACGTGCTGCGGATTCGCCACACACAACATTGCAGCGTCCTGGGTAAGTCTAAATGTCGTAAAATTATCGCATTTCACGGATTGCAGTTTGAAACAGGGGGCTTGGCTGAAGAATAATGCATAAAACAGATTCGTGGATATCAAATTACTCTCTAATGAAGCCATCAATGTAAGGCTAAACGACACCATGATGTAGTTACGATGCCAGAGATTGCCGAGCTGCTAATGAGACTCCCATAGCGAGGGACGTCTTGAACGTTGAGAGCATGTCAAGGCAGACGTTAAGCAGCGATAAACGGTATATATATATACAATACTTATTGCATGGAGCAAGCAGCAGATGATTATAAACACAGCTCGTGGTTATGCGTGCCGTCAAGTACTGGGTTTTAGCTGTTATAATAGCACATGATATCGGCATGGATTACGGCGGCTTGTGACTTTTCTTTTGATATGTGACTCGGCCATTCTTGGTTAAAGTAATTTTAATACATTCTCCTTAACGTTTAAGGTGTATTTATCTTTGGCTTGCTGCTGATATGCATCAAGAATCACGCAAGATGTAATAACTGCGCCGCCTCGTGTCGCAGTCTCGCTCTGTACAAGACACTGTCAGCCACATTATATTGGCTACACATTGCGTCACCAATATATATCATGTAGAAAAGATATATACAATATCATATTTAGACGACACCCGCTTTGCTAGGAGTTGTTTTTGTACCTGGGCATGACTTACCTGGGGTGTGATGATGATCAACAAGATCGATGTAGGTAGTTAAATTGCGCAATATAAGTGGCGTGTTTATATCACGATGGCGTTTGGTGTTATCAGCATTCAGTAGACTGGATTCAGGGGTTAAGTCTATATGTTATGTTGCACTATAATTGTGGATATAGTTTCTTTCGAATTACAAGGATGCATACCATTTATGCGCAATTGGTCGGAATTTATGATGTAATCGACACCAGCAACCGCGCAACAACTTGTACTGTCTAAAAGTTAATATAGTCATAGCTGTATATTCTTCAAACGAGCAACGTTCGCAAATACCTACTGATATCATAGCTTACTTAAAGGTGTGAGAAGCTACTATCAAGTCAAAAGCAAAACGAGGATAATATCTGCTGCTATGTGTGCTACATCTGATTGTGGTAACTACAGCAACGAACCTTCAGCTGGGGTATCTGTATGTTAAAACCCATGTCGTTCAAATGGATACGCATTGTTTTAACAATCGATACTCCAGCTAGTAAAGTTAATTGATGGTAGCTTATGTCTGTAATGAGCACTAACAGGGCGTAATAACGTCCACAGCGCGTAGAATAACACTAATACGACCATTACAGAGCCGGTGTACCCTTTCGCAGTGAAGTTATGCCTTTAGCTCTTGGTAGCATTTCAGTTTGGTGTCATAGCGGCTTTATTATGGCATGGCTTCGACGAGGAGGAGAATGTATGCAATAGCCTTGGGTTGGTTTATCAGCATGTTTGTGATAGTTGTTACCTAGTGTGCAGGTATACAACTCGAAATAATTAGGCCAACAGTAGGGAAAGCAATCACAATTGAACACTTCTTTGTCATTTAACTTGATGTACATTACAAGGCTCGGTGGCCCCGGTAGGATGGTGATATTTTGAATCTTCAATTTCCGCGCGAATGGGTAATGTGGTTAGATGGGACCGTGGGGTTTATAACATATATCTAGAGCCTATAACAAAAAGTATCGATGCCTTTCTTTAAGATTTGCCATTTAATACAGATTTCTAATAAATCTATGAATTTTGGTACAACATTTAACCAAGATTTTGGACCCCCGATCGCGCGCATGCGTTTTAAAGATAAACATGTCGACATGTGATTATCGGTGATGCAACCACGACTACTGTCGTACGGGAAGTACATGTCAGCTGAATACTTCCACTCTTGATAGTAGGTGAAATTGTTCATTACCATCATAACATGCGATGAAACCAAATAACTCGCCAGGTTTTATACGTTCTGATTTGAATTGCATTGCATTGCGGATCGAACATCACAGACGTCCTGTAGGGCTTACCTCTCTGATGGCATTACCGCTGTTTCAAGCGCTATGAACGGTTTCATTAACTGCAGGCAATACAGGGATGCTATGATGATATGTTGACGAAGAGGAGCTAGGATTCTCTAGTTAAGAAGCTGCCATAATAAGCACATTAGAAAAAGGGTAGGGCCTATTTCATCTTAATTCGAAACTATTGCTAAATGATTCCACTGCAGTAATATTTCGCCACATAAGGTCTCGTGTTGAGCCGTGTTATTGTTATGTTTGAATAATGAACTTAAATGTTGCAAATAGACAAATTAACACTTATTCTATAAAAGTCTTGCAACATATATTCAGATTGTATTTACTAAGCACTGCAAGATAATCAAAAAGCCTGACGACATGAAGAGAAGAATCTCTGGTAAAAAGACCAGCATGCAATACGTTGTCATATAATTAGTTTGACCTTAGATCCTGTGGTTGATATATGTGAAACTCGGTGTTAGATCACCCATTGATATTTATCTATGTCGGTTGTATTTCTACACATGGCCAACGAAAGGATTTAAATGAGAACTGTTTTCTGTTAGTACATGGGGCTATCCTACTTCACTGGTCCGCCAGACACACTCAGGGAAGTAAAGTATAAGCGCTATTCCTCAACACTGTTCTTCGACTTCTAGTCGATAAAAGCGCATAATTCGCTGTGCTCACAGTCAAGGGCCATTATGTTAGGTATATCGCCTCTAAGAGGACGGCTTATTGGGGATACCACACGACGGACAAAAACGGTTTAGGTGGAATGCAGCTTTACATTCAGCATGGCGGCGTGCCGGCCTTCTCGTTTTGAGGGTGCATTAACGATACCATTCTCACAATATGTTTCGTGCTATAACCCTGGGAACTATCTCATGAAACGTCGTAAGCTGACACATAAATACATTCTGATATCACCTTTACCTATGATTGGCTTCAGTCTATCATACGACGATTTATGCCATGTTTAACAGTGAGCAGAATTGACACCCGCTGCACTTCAAGCTTACTTTTGGGAAAAACCGTCAAGCAGTTACAAGATATAATATATGGTGATATGTTGCGAATTAAATGGACTTGCTTCAAGTGCAAACCAGTTAACGATACGGCCAATCATGACGTAGACAGGACACATTAACTTCAGATTTAAATCCCATTTTAACGGAAGGGACGTCATCGATAATCATAATCATAAGAGTATTCGACTGGCGCTGTCAATGACAACAACTGAGCTTAGTTTTATGACTATTGAGCAGATATTTACAGTTTTTATAGGCAATCAAAAGTTTGACGAAAAATGTCCATGTTATTTTTCCCCCGAACTCAACGCGCTTTGAAAACAACGAATATTCTGATAGCACATATCAAATTTTGGTAATTGAATCAACTTTCAAAAAATGTTTATTTTTTTACGATCGAACTTTAGTCAGCTAATTAAGTGCGAAATCATAAAGTTAAGAGATGTAGGCTAGCAGAAATTTTCAACATGCTAGAATTTTTTACCGAATCATTATTTACAATTCCATATAAAAGTTTGCAATTACATTACACTTTCAGAATATGTTAACTGATTGAAAATCGAATTCTACAGCATATGTCAATGATCAAATTTTGGTAATTGGATCAACTTTCACAAAATATTTATTTTCTACGATAGAACAATAATTAGCTAATTAATTGCAAAATTATAAAGTTAAGAGGTGTAGGCTACCAGAACATTTCGACCTGCTAGAATTTTTTAACGAAGCATTGTTTACAGTTACATATATCTAGAAAAAGATTACAATTACATTACACTTTCAGAATATGTTAACTGTTAAAAAATCTAATTCTGAACCATGGAGCTATTGAGAATTAAACTTGTGTCATATTTTGAGAAGTTTGATGCTTTCGTACCCGGAAGTGACGTCATTGACATCCATAAAATAGCGGGATCCGACTTAAGCTGCCACGGAGAACATTTGACCCCATTTATATTACCATCGGACATGTATTGACGTTAAATAGGCGCTCGAAGTATTCATGGCGCTTTTGTTGACATTTTAACAACTGTTCATATATTGTGAAAGTTTGCCATTTAAATGAGCTACAAAAGGGTGCAAATTGTTTGAACATCAAATCATTATACAATGAGATATTCGGGATTGAAAATTGTCGCTTTTTTAATGCCCTTGATATTAGTTTGCGGCAAAGGTTTGCGTATCATCGAGAAAATTCTAATCAATTGCTACCTTATCGCTGGCCACAAAAATGTTTACAAACCAACACATAAAACTTACAAACCGGACTGATCGCCATAATATCCTGCAGTCAATTGCGTATAATCATTCGAGTGATGCTGACAGTCCTACTGGTGAGTAGAAACCAACACATAAACTTACAAACCGGACTGATCGCCATAAAAGTTATAGATGACTCCCTGAATCCCATTATGCTCTGGCTTCTGAAGCAATATCCTGCAGTCAAGTTCACCTTGAGAATGTAGCAGTATAATTCATTCATCGGCCCGATAAAACGACTTCTATGAATCTGTAAGTCGAGTGTAATTTTTCTATCGATATCAGTCAGGGAAGTTGATTCTCTATATATCGACGTGATGCTGACAGTCCTACTGGTGAGTAGAAGCGCAAGCGAGGTTAACATTACATACATAATTATCGATTGCGGAACAATTATTATGGAACATTAGCCACTTGTCTTCTCTGGGCTGTTGCAATCTCTAATTGCAATATTAGAAGCTAATGTGGGTAATAGTTTTGTTTTTTCAAATTAGCAAATTACATATTCTGCTAGACAAAAGTTTGTTATATACAAAATGATGTACTCTGCTGTTTCGGTCACAACATGGCACGGACGTTGCTCTACATGATACCAGTATCTGATAACAATAATGAACAAAACAAGGTTGTGATAGGTATCGACAACGTCAGCTAGATTTGGCAGCAGAAATGAACCAATTCAGTAGTGCGTTTACGGTACCATGCGTTGTTTATCATCTGCTGCAGCAATAATGCTGATGTTTAGGGACGTATCTATATTGTTGTTTCGGACTGCCTCAGATCAAGGACTTACACACGACAGTAGTTAATACTACATTGAGTAGCAGAAGCCTAGGGGCTCATGTTCAATATTTATGCAGGCTACGCTGTTATTAATTGCATAAGACCGTATGGAGCATTTGAACAGTCAACAATCATATTCTATGTGGTCATCGATCGTTGAAACGGTGCAACACAGTACTATAAGTTAATGATGAATCTCTTGTGCCCGTGGAGAACGATATCCTGCTGCTAGGTAGAATACAGTAAATTGACTACAAGGCTGACATTCAAGAGAAATGTGCATCATTTGCATAAAATGTCCGGGTCATTGATTGCGCGGCGTTTGGCCAACAGTGATGCATAAGTCATTGGCTTCAAGACCATTAAAGTGTTTTTTACTATAGCTGGCTATGGTGAAATAAGCACAGTTGTTCACCTTTGTCTTTAAAATGGGGAAATTCCATAGATCAGTGATATATTTGTGCTATCACCGCACATGCACTACTTATTGGTGTGCTTTGGGGGCATCTTCATATACATTTAAAGGTACGATACGAGAATGTCTGCAAGAAACTATATGCATTTGCGCTCTTGGCTATTTGACGAACATGAGCCGTTAAAGCAGCCGTTACATTTTACAAACGCAGCGTTTTACGAATAATTTGGTCGCTCTACCGGACTGCATGAAATCAAACTGCTTGTAGACGTCCAGATCTGTGCATAATCCATCGCCCAATATGTAACACATAAAGGTGAATGAACGCGCCAAACTGACAGAAACCATGACACACAGCCTATAAATCTTATATCTGCTTATTCCCAATTATCGCATGTGGTATTATTGGTATTGTATACACTTGTACCAAATGATAAATCGAGCATCAAACGGTCATTTCAAAAAACTGCATAATTTCATTAAATATCACACTGACGAAATGTTGAAATGTCATTATCGACATCAGATATAGTAGCTGTTCTGACAATAGAATCAACAGATTCATGAATGGTATTATATATTGTAGTTATTATTCTCAGTTGTAATTGGTGGTCAAAATCATGATCTCAATATATTCTCTTGTTCACAAATGCACATAACTGTCCGTATGAGCAAAGATCAATTAACCATTCACAAGAACTATTAATTGTGGTGTTCTGTTTTACAGAACCAAATTAGTATTTTCTTGTTGCGCAACATTTTTTAAATTATAGCGTTGCTGTTAATTTGGCTGTGAGAGTGGAACAACATATTCTATTCTATCATAACACACGCAAGGGTTTTGACGTTATTGCTACTTATTTTAATTACACTTTAATTATACGTTCAAGGCAAGTCACTGGATCG
Organism: Urechis unicinctus; assembly: GCA_034190875.2. Taxonomy (NCBI): domain Eukaryota; kingdom Metazoa; phylum Annelida; class Polychaeta; order Xenopneusta; family Urechidae; genus Urechis; species Urechis unicinctus. The sequence goes on along the minus strand of CM067348.1, from coordinate 1,262,114 downwards.
AAAGTTAGCTCAATTATAGGAGAATCTGGCAGCTTGCGATAAATGATATGACCGAGTTTCCAATGTACAGGATACCCATCTCCATATTCACGTGTTAAGCTCATCAGGGTGTGTTATAATAATGTTGCAAACTGAAGAATAGACCGCTTGTCTCTTTATACAGCCAGTCATACGCATTTTAAATATAGACCCCATTGCCACTGTAATCATCCATTCATTCATCAACCCTGCACCCATTGGGATGTGTGGTTAAAGGGGCGGTGCGTCATAAATATTTTAGAGGCTTATTTCGTGATACATCCTCTGAAAAAGCGGCACAAATGGCCAGCAGCAATGTAGGCCACTTCGCAGGACCCAGACGTATGTGTCTGTTGATCAAAGAGCAGGCCAAGCATTATCTCGCTAGGTACCAAGACGACGTCCGATTTACAACAGTGATCGACACACTCCATCATCTTTATTCACCGCTCGGATTTCAGAGATATTGTATAACAGAATATTCACTTCATAAACCAATAATCGGTTTTGGTTGGTTATCACTATGATCTTCCAGAAATATTATCAGCGTACAATAGTGCGCAAGACAATGGTCAGAGGCTATTAAAATGGGCCATATTCAAAATCAACAGCACTAACAATCAATCAAATAGATTAAGTAACGTATTGCGTAGTTTATATTTAGCAGAGAATGGAGCATCAATGTGGATGCGTATACCATTGAATCACCGCACCTCAAACCATCTTCAGCATTAGTGATGCTCCGAACAAAACAGAATGTAATTAAGTCTCCGACGGCCATGTTTATTATGCAGGCTGCCGTTACTAACTTGGAGACCTAACTTGGCATACGGCTCTATCATGACAAAGATATGACATTCTTCTATATGGTTTAGAATCAGACAGTTGGGCGAATCACCAGTGAGCGGTCATTTCCAGCGTCTCATTTGCAATATCCTCGTGGTACTAAATATAGGATTGCCATCAAATGCACGCTATTGGTGTGTAGTTATATTCTTTCTGTTTCTGAGGATGACAATCTAACTTCTGCTCCTGTTCATTTGGCAAGAGACACGTCTAGGACCACATTATGGTGGAATAATATCTTTGCCGAAAAGCATTTGCGTCAATAATGGAGATAAACATTGGCACTTTAAGTGAATTGAATTGATGAAAGCGCGTTGCATTGCATTGCATTTGTATGAGGATAAATTATAATCATACGGGAAGGTTGATGATTAACCATTCATCATAGGAGGCCTAACATGGGTAATCCTGCGATGACATCAGCTTGCGGATATTTATTACATAAGTAAGCTTCAGTCCTATACTCGGCTTGCATTAACATTTATAAATGCACCTAGTGGATGGATTAGCGCGTTTGTTGATAGCAATGATGCTTATATGAAATGGCGCAAATAATATTCTCGTATGCTAGGGATTTGAGGGTAAGGGTTGGGGTGGCTGACGGAACTCAGCAAGACCATTATTGATATAAGCTGGCTATTAACATAACTAATGTTGTGGAGTTGAATCAAAGAAAAATAGTTGACGAATAGCAGGTTCATTGGTACAATAATTGCCAAAGAGACACAAATATGACACTAAACCATCACTACACCAATTTAACGATGTACGAGATGTCAAGCGTAATTAAGTTAGAAAACGCACCGTTCGATCCATATTGCTTTAACGTTCGCGCATAACAGTGATGATAGCTTACCAGTAAATGTAAACAAGAAATATATGGAGTGTACGGAGATTATTGGATATTGGCTTACAGCAAACCGCATAACATCCACGCAAAAGCCACATGCGCATTTGTTTCCTCATAACAGCATGAATGAAACGACTCCCGGCTAGCA
>CM067348.1:1095252-1255252 GCA_034190875.2 Urechis unicinctus | reverse complement strand
TTACACTGCTGTTCAGTCCGCTGATGCGCTAGTTGCTGGTGATCCATTGTATGTGGTCTGATAAGCACTAATGGTGTGTGGTTCATCTTATGTGGTTTGATAAGCACTTGTGGTGTGTGGTCCATCTTATGTGGTCTGATAAGCACTAATGGTGTGTGGTCCATCCTATGTGGTCTGATAAGCACTAATAGTGCGTGGTTCATCTTATGTGGTTTGATAAGCACTTGTGGTGTGTGGTCCATCTTATGTGGTCTGATAAGCACTAATGGTGTGTCGTCCATCTTATGTGGTCTAATAAGCACTAATGGTGGATGGTCCAACGTATTATGCGATAATATTGTAAGGTAATCTTCCATTACGATAGTCATTTGCAAGATCTGGGTACAGCAATAGAAACTGACTAGAGTTATCCATCGCAATAAATGAGATTATTTTCTTTGCATAAATCGTCAATTCGAATCAATTTGCATTATCTTTTGTCTCAAATTTCACCGAATGGAACGAATATATCATTTTACACAATCAGTTATTCCTGATCAAACATGACAATTTGGCATGGAGCTATGGCATAAGAATATGTACAGACTTAAAACCTAGTTCTGACTGACGTGATCGATTGTTACTTATTTGTCACCTTGCCATAGATACATAACCTGAACCTGTCGGCACGAGATTCACCACGACCAGTCTTTCACTGAAGAGGCTACGCAATTCTAAGTGACATTGTTCAAATATAGCTCGGTAGATTGGTAGATATAAACGTCATGATGGTCAATGTAGCAGTCGTTTTAAATAAAACGCAAAGAAGGAGCCTGGGGATCAGAAAGTTAGCTGCCTATGATAAATGTGAAATTGCATTTATGAACCTCCAACTTTGACGCCATACTCTGACGTCGCTAAATAAAAATCCAAGACAAACGGTGCCAACGCTAAAGCTGGTTTTGTGTATAAATGCTTGACGCATATTACTTGACATTAGGCATTAATATGTGAGGTGATGAATTGACAATACCACAAGCGAGGGTCTCGTAATTGTAGCATGCCAGGTTTTGTTATGTCAATATACCGATCGTACAGAGACTCATTATAACAATTTGTCGCAATTGGGTTGTGGATATAAACTTGTGGATGAAATGCTTTACCAGCATGTTACGTGTCGTGTTCATCTCAAACTCAGTTGTGAGCAATCTATATCCATCAAATCTTCGAAATTGGTGGTTGTACCCTATACATAAATTCCCAATCAAAATATGGTGTGATAACCATATGCTTATAACCGCTTTGAGGAGAGTTCGACCGTTTCACGGTATTTTTCCCTCCCACCACTGTTGTTCAACCAGAGGCAAAGTTTGCTATTTTGTTGTGCTACAATAATAAGTTAGCATCTTCTTATCGATATTTATTTTCGCTCATCTATGTAAGCACAAAACCGTATAATAGATATATTATTGCTATGAACTGGCGGAAGGACTAACTGGGAACACCATTGAATGTTTTAATACATTTACGGTAATATGTTATGCCTATGGTTGTCAAAACAACATTTGTGCACGATAATGAAAAGATTCCTTGTCAACGAATCGACATTTGTCTAAAAAACAAATGAATGCCTGGGAATTAGTAAGAGCGTGCTTTACCGGCTCAATACATGCAACGTTGACATAAAAAAGGTCAATTATCATAGTCTCTGTAGTAAAATGCTATGCCTCATAACTCACTTAAACGTGCATTTGCGTTGCTGCCCGACTACACTTCACTCTGCATAAAAGCAGTGCACTTTCACAAATGCGCATGGATATTACTAGCTACAAATAACAATTACTTCAATGCTTATGCGTCATAAATGTAATGCTTAAGTTGACCATAATGCACCCTTTCAATCGTTCGCTCTCTCTATCTCTCTCATACTGCATAGCACCACAATCAATAAAGCTCATCCCACACGAGAGTAAAACATTAATAACCCTACGTAAAAAGATGTCAGAAGAGGGATGCAATTGTCCTTAAATGACATATGGTCGGGCTAGTCAGTCTTCTACATTCTACTTTCGAGTTAATAATTGCAGCCCACTACTTACTCATACTTCTGGCTCTCTTTTCTCGTTAAGTTTTCATTTGCCATTAGAAATGACACCCCGTTATGCTCCTGTCTGAGGTATTTATCATATCATGGGTTGATAGTAACAATATTACTGATTTGTTTCTATATCAACTTAATCATTTCATTGACCCAGAAGTGTCATACACAGATCTACAAAAAACTACCACACACTGAATTAAATACGAGCAGGAGCTACGTAGGACGACCAATTTGGCAAATAACAATATGTATTTGATTGCCCATTGTGACTCATACGTCATTCTAAAAGTGTCGACCCATTCTGGTAAGCTGAATCTCTTCACTGGGACTACTACGTGTAATCCATGATGATCATACCTTTTGCACTATATCCTGTAATTACGTTCGGGGTGAAGCCCTTACAGATCATCTGATAGCCAAGATGCTAAGAGAGTTATTTGATACATTTCGATCATAACCTGTGCATATCAATCGACATGCCCATTATCAAATAAATACAGCTCAGCACCGAGGTTAAACTTGTCGATGCCAAGATTACCTCGGTCATCTTGACTTCTGTTCCCGTTCCGTAGTTATCTTCATTACCATGGGAACCTTATAATAGGGACACATAAGCCATATGTTATGTAGCCAAGTATAACAAGTATTCAATGTAAAGATAGCGAACGCAAAACTGTACATAATTCATAGCTATAGCTGTAATATGAACTTCTCAAATGCTATAGTGTAATTTACGATTTATACTGTTATTCAAATATTACAGATGCGATTGATTCGCTTCACGCAAGGCATCGGCAGTAGCAGAGATAAGCACATTCCACATGCGATGATCGATTGTAAATAAATTGCATTATATCCTACTACCATTTCGGGTATTGATTGTTCCCCATAACGACCATAGACTGCATATATACTTCGGTGAATAGGGGTCACATTGAGCCTTCCGTTACACTACAGGTTAACGATATCTGTACCGAGCGTCATTTGTATTGATTATAATGCTATCAAGGCATCTGCAGTGAATCACTTAATTAAACAATGTTAGCACCTTAAATAATGTCATAGCATCAAATGTCCACAAGAACCAAGGAGAACGTGTCACATCAGAACGTTAATGCCGTAAATAATGCCTGTTCTGTGTTTTGCTAACTAAGGCAGTGACATACAGAGAACGGAGCATAGTAGCAAACGGGCCTAGGAGCAGGTGGTACCTAGGTTTGTACAGTTCCTTATTTGCTTCTGCTACTTCGCTGTGTTAATGTATTGATCCATACGAGTTAGTTGCATCTCGCAACATTCACTCCCAACAAATCCCCAAAATGCGATATGTATTGTTTTGTACAAAATATGCGTTCGATCAACTGAAGCATTGAAAACATCTTACCCAATATTAAGGGTGGCGAATGATAGATGATTATACAACAAGTGTACATGCATTATCTGGAATATATGAGCATTAATTCATATGCACGTTATATTATTACGCAGTGTTATATCGTCCAAACACGTAGTGTCCTCCATTTTGCAGATAGATAAACCATCTTAATCTCGTTATCTGAGTACTTCGAATATATTCGCTAAATGTCTAGTTACAATTTTAAGGAGGTTCTATCGGCGATAGCACGATGTTTTTTGCAATCCTCAGTTCATAAAAAGTGTCCAACGGTGTACCTGCAGTGCTTGTGTTTATCATTCTTTGGGATAAACTTCAAACTATAAGACGAATAAGATGGCCCTTTGTGGCACATCAATGTCCCAGTGATAGTTGGTAAACGATTATTTAATGTTGAATATCCAGTCCTAAATCCATTTATATATAGGGCGAAGACGTGTTGAATTTGAAAATCGCCTAGCAGGGATTAATTCCCTTTTAACGCATTACGTTTGTTTAAGCCGACCACACCAATGCGCCTCTTGAATTAAAAAAAGTTTTTACCCTGTCATTGGAAGCGGTCTAATAAACTCTCTCCAAATTAATACAGTAACACTCAGGCGAATTGTCCTTAAAACTGTATCATTGATAAAAGGTGAGATATGCGCAAACTCAGTCGACCCGAAAGTACGCTCACACATAACCTATCGCGCCCATAATACGACCACAGTCTGTGCCATCGTTAAGCAAGCGCATACCATTCACGGATGCTGACAATGGCCGCAAACATTTTCACTTGGATACCCGCTAGTTGCGCTGCATGGTTATTCTTCTGTTTGGAAGTGAAATATTGTCATGCATTGCTCTTCCGTTAGCCATTCAAGGTATTTAATCATCAAGAGGTGTACGATAGTGGTCAGCATTTAAGTCAAAGCAACACATCTCATACATTCAATGATTCATTCCTTTCTGTTGGTCTCTTTATCTTTTGCAGCTTTATTTTGGTGATTGACTTTCTTAGATTGAATTGATGTTAGGTCTTATCCCAATACACGACAGGGCCATGCCAGAAGAAACATAGCATGGCAACGTGCAAATAGTTCAGATTTATGGCGGTGTTCTCCTTCCCAATGGTGCAAAGTGCCATAGATATGTTAATGTGCTATGTAGTTGACTGTATTAGCAACCAGCTAACATCACGTGAACGCCACGCCAAAGATGGAGATGTAACCAAAATCCTACTTGCATGCAATTTGAATTATAACTATTTATCGTAAATATAATATACACTCTAAGACGGTTATAAACACCTTTCATATATTACTAAAAGAGCTTACGCATCGAATCCCTATAATATGTCTGAGATTGTATCTGATATCGGAGACAATGATGACAATGGAAATGAATCGCATCAGTATTGATGAACAGCATCAACGGTGAACTTCTCTGCTGCGTAATATTCTCGGCATAACTAACCCATTGTCCTCCTTTAGTCCGTTTAACCTGAGTATCCTTAACTAAAATTACTGTATTAATAATCTTGTTAGATCTGAAGCAGCAGAAATAAGGTCAATTACAATCAGCTTCCGTGTAGGTCATAACGTTGTTTAGATTGAATTGATGTTGGGTCTTATCCCAATTCACTTGGGCCATGCCTGAAGGAACATAGCATGGCAAAGTGCAAATAGTTAAGATTTATTTCGGTATTCTCCTTCTCCAATGGTGCAAAGTGCCGTAGATATGCTAATTTGCTTTGTCTCATTTGAGTCATACTATAATATAATGTAAATCTGCACCGTTTCACTTTAATACTGGTGAGATCCTTTTTTTTCTTCCTATAGCCACGTAATATTAAGCGTTCTCCCTGGCAATAAAATGGTGATGACCAACACTATTATGACCTAAAGTAGGACATCCTACCGTTTGTGCTGATACACAATTACTATGTCTAAATTAAACTATTTTAAGAAAGAGTCCATTTTGCAAAAAGTTCACTGTTTGACCTTTCACAGCCTGTTATTTGCACACATACATAATGATGTCTATCTACATCCATATTTCATTGTTTGTACAATCCTGATACACGTTACCGTACTTAGTTTTCTCGGTGGTTTCGGTGCAATTAAATGTATGGGTATTTCACTTAAGTATTAAGCAGGTTATCCATTTGAGCAGCCGTATTATTATGCCATATCTATGTAAATGGCTCCCTTGCCTAAACGCAAATAAATCCAAATACGCATACATAAACAAATAAAGGCAGACAAGCCTAAAAAACAATTACGACGTCAATAAACAACGATTTTCTAATTCTGCAAGAACGCAATTTCTTAGAGTTCATTATCTGTGGCTATGTGTTTCAGAGGACGAGCAGTATAGAAATTCCTCACTTGTCTTCCTGGGTTTATCATGAGGTAATATCTCAGAAGTAGGGCGCAATAAAACAAACACCCCAGTAGAGAGCAGTACAGCGACTTTAAAGGTTGCAATGGGGCAGAAGTGATGCGATATATAAAGCAGCAGTAGCGTTATATCAAAGGCAGAAATAGGGCAACATAAAGGTTGCAACATAGTGACAAACAACACAGCAATAGGGACATAAATGTTTGCAACAGAGTGACATACAACACAGCAATAGGATGACATAAATGTTACAACAGAGTGACATATATCACAGCAATAGCGTGACATCAAAGAGCGATTAGTTACTATCAGTTCCAACAATGCTTCACGCTACTTATCGTCCTATCGATTATTGGCTCCGTGTATGATGAACACAAAGCAACCGTATCGTTTGCTTCGGTATCAAGGGTGAATTACAATTAAACCTATATCGAACTTTCCGCGAGGGGCCGTGTCAAGAACCCTGCATTTCGTCAGAAATAACTACAGTGTGGTGTTTGGTTTGGTCCCACACCCCTCACCTCACATCTCCTCGCAGACATCCTGCAAGTACACCATTCACGTCATCGAGTGATCCCCACATTTCACCTGATATGGCCATTTATTGTACCAGACAGTTTCATACGCCCAACATACGGTGAATAAACCCATGCAAATCTGCCAAACCATGCCTGATCAATGCATATTTAAATGACTAGACCACAAAAATTGTTTAATCATAGCGGTTAAAAGCAGCTTCGGATTGTATCGTAAAGGTCATGCCGCTGATTGCCTATTTACTGATACATAACTCATCAAAGGTACAGTGATGATATGTTTGATATAGCATCTGGTATACTGCGTAGTATGCTGAGTGCATACGACGTAATTAGAGTACAATACATGGGTGGCCTTCTGCTTGTCAGTAAATGTCTGCTATCACAGGTAAATTAAACCTGCTGCAAGACAGATGCTAGTTATTTGGACTGTACTTTGAAGTCAATGTGAACTAATGCTAGGCAAAAGACAGTATGAGTAAGCCGTCGTAAATTCTAATGTATTTATAATGTTATTACTCACCACAGGAAGCAATTATAGTAATACTCCAACACACTAACATTTACAAACGACAAACTCTCTGACCGCTTTATATGGTATATCACTGTTATATGCATACAGACATGGAACTGAAAAAAATATTCATTTAATTTCATCCATATTCATTGTTTGTACATTCCCTCTATGTAATTATGGTTCAACAATTAAGTCAGTAAATGTCTGCCACCACCGCGATATTAATCAAGCTGCAGGAAGGATGTTAGCTATTTGGACTGTATTATATACGCGTTATTCATTTGTTCAGTCAGTCACCGTCTCATGCATTATATCAGCTCTCTTGTACGGATCTGTAAGCGCATTATATGATGGACGAAAGTGGGTCATGAATGTTTCAGAGGCTGGGTTATGCTGCAGCAGTGAAACGTCTACTTGTTTAGAGGCGATCTACGTCATCTTGAATGATTTAACGGGTCAGGAAAATGCAGAGAATGATCAAAGGGGAGAATATTGCTACTCTTACTGCTTGCTTTATGTATACAGTTACTGCTGATGAAGGATATACAGCGAAAAACAACATCATCTCCCAATAAATATTACCATAGCATGGATTACATTTTTGTTTGATAGATTTCGTTGTTATTTTAAAAGGCAACATACGATCAAGCAGTAGGGCGACATTAAAAGCAGCTGTAGGGTGACATTAAAAGCAGCAGTAGGGTGACATCAAATGCAGCTGTAGGAATACATTTAGACATGCAGTACGGTAACATAAGCAAATACAGTAGGGTGACATAAAAGGTAGCAGTAGGGAGACATAAAAGCAGCAATAGGTGACAAACAGAAGTAGAGTCAAATGAAAGGCAGAAATAGAGTGACATAAAAGACAGCAATAGGGTGGATTAAAAGGCTGCGGTAGAGTAAACTAAAAGGACGCAGTTGGTTGACAGCAAGAAATGCAGCAGTAGGTTTGCATAAAAGACTGCAGTATGATGACATAAGAGGCAGCAATAGGGTGGCATAAAAGGCAATAAATAGAAGGGTGACATTAAAGACAGCAGTACGGTGACATAACAGGCAGCAGTAGAGTGGCATGAAGGGTGGAAGTAGGGCGACATAAAAGGCACTGCAATGATAGCCCTATAACAAAGGCATGGGTTATCGAAAGTATACTGACGAATAGAATGTAAGATCTGCACATCCATGGCGTACTGAATAAATGATATATGTATTTAAACTACTTTGTACGTAGCATTACTTAACAATCACGGCTACAAATTAAGCTCTCTACAAGAGCTTGATGAAAATTCAGCATGTTGCACATGACTTATGTAACAGACATTTGGTATCCAAATTTCAAAGCCGCATGACCATTCCTGAACATTTACCAGTGATGAGCATTACCGTTTTGGAAAATATTCCCAACAGCAAATTAGATACCATTTAAGACCTATGTGGCCCTTCAGTCATTTTCATTGTTCTAGAAGCATCATATACCGGACTACGAAGCACTGAATAAGGTTATTGTCAAATGGAGTCGTATCTAGTACTTCTACACACTTAAGCGAAAATATGTCAGTAGTAGGAGCTATGTACGACAACAAGCTTGGCGATTGTCGATATATATTATAACCCCTTTGTGATTCAGACGCCATTGGTACAGGGTCGACACATTCTGGTAAGTTGAATCTCTCTACTGTGAATACTCCAGGTAATCCAGAATGGTCCTACTTTTTGCAGGATACATTGTTATCATTTTCGGGTAGAAGTCGCTACAGTTTATCGTTAAGTCAAGATTTTGTAAGGGAGTCAGTTTGGACATTTCGATCACGACTTGTGCATACCGATAGACCTAACATTAAATAAACACAGCTCAGCAAAGAAACAATCCTTAATGTAATATGAGGTACAAGACTAAGATCTATCATGTACGGAAGCAAAATTTTATTTCTCGTTTAGGGATGACGCTTAAAGACGCTAAGATTACCTCGGTTCTTTAACGTATAGCTTCACTACCATAGAACCCATACAATTGAGGTCATCTGCTTTGCAGTCTAGTATATCAAGCATACAATGTAAACATATGGAAAACAAAACTTGATTAATTCGTAATTATAAGGGTATTATGAACTTGGTTTATGCTATGTTGTAAGTTACGATTCATACTGTTATGCAAATATTACCGACTCGATTGTCTTGCCTTATCCTAAGCTTTGATAAGTGCGTTTAGTCTAAGATGAACACTATAGTATACCCTTTCTGTATTGATTGTTTCTCTTAACGGCCATAGACTGAATATAGACTTAGGTGAATAGAGACCGCACATGTGACAACATAGAGCTTCTGAATGAATAATGACAATACATACACCCAACATCCCAGCACGTATGGCTGTCTAGTGTCCAATATGTACAGTTACATTAAGTAATGACTTGATAGTAAACATTTACTGCATTATTATACTGACGGAAAACTGCATGCACAACCGCCGCTTTCTGTGCCCCTCTAGGCTAGTAATCATAGATGGAAGTGCTCGGTTGCATACAATATAAGTAACTTAAGCTAATTGACCAGGTTACACTGCCGTTGAATCCGCTGATGCGCAATTTGCTGGTGGTTTATCTATTTTAGTCTGTTACCACGCGATTTGTGATCGCGGCCATATTCCTATATTTCATACAAAATATTTCGTCTCTCCTGCTTTAGCGTTGAGTATAACATGCTCCAATTTACGATGAACTGTGATGTTCGTACTTTTGATCTTTGTCAAGCGTCGCGCACATGGGGATGTGATAGCTTATTCTCCAAGCGCTCATTGGTCTCCTCTAGTTTAGGCTTATTTCTGTAGACAGAGATATTCTTGAAGTCGCATTCTTGAAGCGCTGCATATGTTTCAGATTACGGTGCGGCACTATGGCAAGTCGCCTTTAACACTTCTGCTCCGTTAGTTGCCTTTTGCTGTGGTTATAACACTGGTAATGTTGTAATTGTCTGGGTGAACCTCGGGAGATATACAAATGACTAAATATGTGTCAGTCACTGGTTTCTAGATTAGGCTTTTTTTTTGGCATGGCTGCAGATTGATTGATGCGTGGAGTAATTTTAACCTTGTATGGGTAATTTGGTTACTGCCAAATGTTTATTAACAGGGGAATCCTACCACATGATATTAGGGTGGTTAGTTGGAATGCTAACATTCAACAATATGTTGCACACATATATGATTGAACACCTAAGCATTTATTTCAAGTCACCGGTTCACTAATCAAATCCATTTTGCAACAGCTGTGCAGTATAAAATGTGCCCCTCTCCTGGAGTGTCGGCTTCTGGCTTCGTGTATTTGAATATGTGTATAGTTGCAAACAACATATTGTAAATATGCTGGAAGGTCGTGCGAACATGTGTTGTCATCACCGGTGCATGTCACGTGGACTACCAGTCAGTGTTAATACAAGCATGGTTAGGTATTGGTCGTATTCTGTGAACTGGTCAGTTGTTTCAGGTATTAAACAAACTATTCGCGGTGGTCAGTTGTTTACGGTATTGAGAATATTATATGAGTTGGTCAGTTGTTTCAGGTATTAAACAAACTATCCGCGGTGGTCAGTTCTTTACCGTATTGAAGATGTTATATGAGTTGGTCAGTTGTTTCAGGTATTGAACAAACTATCCGCAGTGGTCAGTTATTTACCGTATTGAAGATGTTATATGAGTTGGTCAGTTGTTTCAGGTATTGAAGAAACTATCCGCGGTGGTCAGTCGTGTACCATATTGAAGATGTTATATGAGTTGGTCAGTTGTTTCAGGTATTGAACAAAATAATTGGGATGGTAAGTTGTTTCAGGTAGTGAACATGGTTCTATGATTAATTAAATCAATTAAAACTCTCCGGCCGAATTATGTCCTGGCAGCGACTGAGACGCCTTACATACAATCCATTTGTGGACTTATCAATCACAAACTCTCGTTGAAAACTATTAAGAATGTTTACGAATGTCCATTACTGCCCATGAAAGGAAGCGACCAAGCATAGCACGACAAAGATTTTGAGTCAAATTGACGGGTATTATTACTCGCTGTTTGTGCAGCTTTCCATTCACGTGATCGGCAAAGCAGAACAAGCTCATGTCGTATCGCCCGACATAATGCTTAACACTGTGTGAAGCCTTGTGTGTGTGGCAACAATGCATTTCTTGTTGAATCAGCCACGCCGGCAAGCTTTAACGTAGAGAGCAATGCAAGATCGATGCGTTACTCGATTTCCTCTTAGGGGTTTGTAAATTAAGGCCGAATGCTTCACCTTCTTCAGCTGATTCTACTATATGATTGTTGCGAGCGATAGACGTTTCATTACGTTATTAGTTGCCTATAACATTAAAGGCAATAACGACCAATTATATCATTGTACAATAACATCAGACAATGCCATGCTACGTAAGGATCGATTCCAGAGATACTCATTCGTTAGCATTAACCAGCACATAGCGCATTGCCGTCTCATTTAAATACCTGGATTCTGGTCGGTTGCAGTCACCTTTCGTCTTGATTATAAAGCCATTCCGGATTCTCCGGTGATCCGCATTTCAACGCAGTGGGCATCGCCATCGACGTACATTAAGGCTAAAGAGATCGTCTCAAGTCATCTATGTTATACGCACGGTGGCGAGGATAATTTGGTTATGGTACAGGGAGCAGAGGAATCGATGTGATTCTCCTATAGCCGAAATGCAAATGGAACAAATCGTGTCCTAACCCAGTCAGCAATTCAGCTTCTCGATAAATGATGCACATTGCAAGGATAAATTAAGACATTCTACAATACGAGGGTGGAAGGCAACGACACATTGATAGAGATAATTATACTGAGCGAGTGGGAGATGTTTGTGATATTTTCGGTGATTAATGGTTTTGCCAGTCGGTGTAGTTGGATACTTAAAGCTGAAGTAATGAGCTACTTTGATGGAGGGCCACACAGTGCCCGGTATTCCTGATAGCACAGCCTGAAAAACTCACAGATGAAGTCTGTTGTCCAAGGGATACAATTTCTATAAATGCCGCTAAGCAATCACTCTCCATTAAACGCTGCTTTGGTAACAGCATTGTTCCATGCCATATCTGCATAGAGTGCAGTAGCAAAACAATTGTATGCCATCATTTCCATTGTTGCCATAACCTTTGCTCGATTACGCGCGCTATCAAAATGAATGTGTATATGCGTTGTGCAGAGAAACAGGAAAGTAACATGGGCGTGTAACGAGATGGCTGCATAAGCAATCATGTAGCACTTTCATTTTACTGGGTGGACTCGGTAGGCATGGTATGTGTCGGTCTGTGAGCAGCACCTTGTCTGGCCATCATGTAAACACCTGACCATCTATGAATTCATACCGACCTCTCAATCTATCGTGTCTATTGTCAATATCACAAGTGCCCTTATAGTTGAGAAGGAAATTGGCAAAGATTGCAATCTATTCCGAGAAGTCTCACAATACATATGCAAAGAATCGATGGTGATAGAAAGTGAATTTTGATTTTGTTAAAGTCTTAGATATTTCTGTATAGAGTTATCATTATGCTTACCTGTTCATGTTAACAGGCTGTCGGTATTAGAATATCCCATTATCGGGTCGCAAACAAGCAGATATTGTGGAGACAACACGCATTTGACGGGTAAACTGATGCATTCATAACAACATGTGCGTTTGCGGCTGAGATATATCGCAATAACTGTGGATTATTCACAAGATTATCACCAACTGAACTTATCCACGCCACCTAACATGCTGTTTGGCAGGTAACCAATATCGACAGCAGCTAAGCTCGGTGGCATGAACAACAGCCAACCAAGTCTGCTCCATTCATAGCAACAAAGCGTTGCAAATTTCATAATGCAGGAGGAAAGGCCCGTTCCGGTCTGTAACATTTGCGCACCGTGACATGCATGCTGGAATGGATTGAGCAGTTAAGAATTAAGCACTTTCCTATTTCAGTTAAATGCTGACTACAATGCCAAGAAAACCCATTTGGCTCGAAATAGCCACAACAGTGACACATTTGCCACACAATTTACATCATAAAGTGATCTGACCAAGGAGGCATTTTTAAAAATCGATGGTGTTTGGCAGCTCTATCTAGGTCATTCGGTCATTTTCGATGGCCCAGAAGCGGTACATACTAGACTACAAAGCAAGAAAGAAGATATTGACAAATGTAGTCATATATAGGACTACTCAACCATGAGGTGAATACGCGGCAGGGAGCAGAAGCTATGTAGGGCGACAAGATTGGCGATTATCAATATGTATTAGAATCCCCATTGTGATCCAGACGTCTCTACTGCGGCTGCTGTCCGCTATCCAGAATGGTCCTACCTTTCGCAATATATATATTGTTATTACTATCGGAGAGAAGTCCAGATTATTGCATAACTAAGAAGCTGAAAGGGTGTCGTCTTAGACATTTCGATCATCACTTACGGACCGATATGCCTTGTACAAAATACATATACCTCAACGAAGAACCCTGAATGCAATAATAGGTACTGAACGCGGAGTTGTTATTTACGTTTATTCACGCTTAAAAAGGATGGATGTGCTCGTTCGCATACACTATCAGCAACTTACGTTAATTGATCAGGTTACACTGCTGTTCAGTCCGCTGATGCGCTAGTTGCTGGTGATCTATTGTATGTGGTCTGATAAGCACTAATGGTGGGTGGTTCATCTTATGTGGTCTGATAAACACTAATGGTGTGTGGTCCATCTTATGTGGTCTGATAAGCACTAATGATGTGTGGACTAGCGTATTATGAGATAATATTTTAAGGTAATCTTTCTTTGCAAGATCTGGGTGTAGCAATAGAAACTTACGAGAGTTATTCATATTAATAAATGAGATTATCTTCTTGGCATAAATCTTCAATTCGAAATGGGACGAATATATCATTTTACACGATCAGTTATTCCTGATCAAACTCGCAAATTTGGCTTAGAGCTATGGCATAAGAATATGAACAGACTTAACCACTTGTTCTGACTGACGTGATAGAGTGTTACTTATTTGTCACCGTACCTGTCTGTACGAGATGCATCACGACCAGTCTCTCGCTGAAGAGGCTACGCTATTTTAAGTAACATTCTTCAAATATAGCTCGGTAGATTGGTAGATATAAACGTCGTGATGGTCAATGTAGCAGTCGTTCTAAATATAACGTAAAGAAGGAGGCTGGGGATCGAAAGTTAGCTCCATATAACAAATGTAAAATTGCATTTATGAATTTCCAATCTTGACGCCATACTCTGACGTCGCTAAGTAAAAATCCACGACAAACTGTGCCAACGCTAAAGCTGGTTCTGTGTATAAATGCTTGACGCATATTACTTGACATTAGACATTAATATGTGAGGTGATGAATTGACAATACCACAAGCGAGGGTCTCGTAATTGTAGCATATGCCGCGCGTACAAAGACTCATTTCAACAATTTATCGCAATTTGCCGATGCGTTCTGGATATAAACGTGTGGATAAAATGCTTTACAAGCAAGACTCATTGCACGTGTCAAGTTCATCTCAAACTCAGTTGTGAGCAATCTATATCCGTCAAATCTTCGTAATTGGCGGTTGTACCCTATACAAATTCCCAATCAAAATATGGTGTGATAACCATATGCTTAAAACCGCTTTTAGGAGCGATCGACCGTTTCACGGTATTTTTCACTCTCACCACTGTTGTTCAACTAGAGGAAAAGTTAGCTATTGTGTTTTGCTACAATAGTAAGTTAGCATCTACTTATTGATATTTACTTTCGCTCATCAATGTAAGCACTAAACCTTATGATAGATATATTATTGCTATGAATTGGCAGAAGATCTAACTGGGAACATGATTGATTGTTTTGAATAGATTTACTGTGGTATGTTATGCCTATTGTTGTCAGAACAACCTTTGTGCGCGAGAATGAAAAAATTCCTTGTCAATGAATCGACATTTGTTTAAAAAGCAAATGAATGCCTGGGAATTAGTAAGAGCGTGCTTTACCTGCTCAATACATACAACGTTGACATTAAAAAGAAAAATAGTATTAATAGCAATCTAAGACAGCTTTATAATATGTCGCTATGCCTCATAACTCACTTAAACGTGCATTGGCGTTACTGCCCGACTACACTTCACTCTGCTTAAGAGCAGTGCACGTTCAGAAATGCGCATGGATATTACTAGCTACAAATAACAATTAATTCAATGCTTATGCGTCATAAATGTAATGCTTAAGTTGACCATAATGCACCCTTTCAATCGTTCGCTCTCTCTATCTCTTTCATACTGCATAGCACCACAATCAATAAAGCTCATCCAACACGAAAGTAAAACAAATACTTGCCCATACGTATTGGCTACTTTCTACGAACTCCAAATTATCCAACGAATGACATGTGGAAAGAAGAGGGATGCAATTGTCCATAAATGACATATGGTCGGTCTAGTCAGCCAACTACGTTCTACTTCCGTGTTAATAATAGCAGCCCACTATTTACTCATCCTTCTGTCCCTCTTTTTTCGTTAAGTTCTCATTTGCCATTAGAAATGACACTCCGTTATGCTTCTGTATGAGGTATTTATCATATCATGGGTTGTTAGTAATAATATTACTGATTTGTTTCTATATCAACTTACTCACATTTAAATCAATTTAGCCCATTGATTTATGAATCAAACAGTGTATATTTATCACCCTTGCTACAACTAAACAGTTATATTTATGTCTTTGGTCGATTAGACAAAGCCTTCATCGATGCCTTTGAAAATGTACACACCACAAATGTTGAATGTCATAACCCGCTAACTACATATTTATATTTCTAACTTAACTTCCATCATAGCCAACCTCAGTGTTGTGAATGACCCTCACATATATTTGTACAACTTCATATCGCAAATCACCTTTTGTTCTATTGTTAAGATATTAATATATGGGTATTGCTAATTGCGGAAATTAGATGAATAAAATTCCATGGGATGCCTTGATAGGTAGGATTAATTAGTTTTAATCGTTGTGTTACTCAGCACTGCTGCAGGAGCATTGGGTACTCAACAGTATACTGAATATAGAATGATTGATCCGCAAATCGATGACGTATGATATCAGTGTTTAAATTATTTTGTACGCTGCTTTACTAAAGAACACCGGCCGCAAATAAAGGCACCCATACAATAGCTTCATGGAAATTCAGCACTGATCCCACGCCTTATTATGTAGTAGAGATTTTATATCATAAAGGCAATGCCACATGAGCATTACGGAAACTTACCAACTGATTTTCATTAGTGTTATCGATAATATACACTACAGCAACGTAAATACAATTAAGATCTTAATGTTAAGTTCCGTTAGGCCATTCGATCATTTCATTGACCCAGAAGTGTCATAATCAGATCTACAAAAAACTACCACACACTGAAGTAAACACGAGTCAGGGAGCAGGAGCTATGTAGGACGACCAACTTAGCAAATAATAATATGTATTAGAGTGCCCATTGTGAATCATACGTCATTGTAAAAGTGTCGATCCATTCTGGTTAGCTGAATCTCTTCACTGGGACTACTACGTTTAATCCATGATGGTCATACTTTTTCCACTATATCGTGTAATTACTTTCGGGGAGAAGCCCCTACAGATTATCTGATAGACAACATGCTAAGAGCTTCATTTGAGACATATTCGATCATAACCTGTGCATATCAATCGACACGCCCATTATCAAATAAATACAGCTCAGCACCGGGGTTGAGCTTGAAGATGATAAGATTACAACGGTCATCTAGACTTCTTGTCCCGTTCCGTAGTTGTTTTCATTACCATAGGAACCGTATAATATGGGCACATAGGCCATATGTTATGTAGCCAAGTGTAACAAGTATTCAATGTAAAGATAGGGAACGCAAAACTGTATATAATTCATATTCTCATGTGTAATAATGTAATTTACGATTTATACTGTTATTCAAATATTACAGAACCGATTGATTGGCTTTACACCAGGCATCGGCAGTAGCAGA
This sequence comes from Urechis unicinctus, assembly GCA_034190875.2. Taxonomy (NCBI): domain Eukaryota; kingdom Metazoa; phylum Annelida; class Polychaeta; order Xenopneusta; family Urechidae; genus Urechis; species Urechis unicinctus. The sequence goes on along the minus strand of CM067348.1, from coordinate 1,238,301 downwards.
GATAAGCACATTCCACATGCAATGATCGATTGTAAATAAATTGCATTATATCCTACTACCCTTTTCGTGTATTGATTGTTCCCCTTCACGACCATAGACTGCATATATACTTAGGTGAATAGGGGTCACATTGAGCCTTCCGTTACGCTACACGCTAACGATGTCTGTACCGAGCACTATCTGTATTGATTATAATGCTATCAAGGCCTCTGCAGTGAATCACTTAATAACACAATTTGGGTCGTTACCTTCGCACATTTATACTGATGGAAACGTCTATATCCTGACAATATCAATATAAATCGATATGCTATCCACTTCGACCTTATACAATTTTGAAGTGGATTTTATGATGAACAATTCATAATTTAAATGGTTTAAATAGTACCCGTTAGAAATATACAACAGGCGGCGGATTTGTTTATGCATTTACTGTGGGTAAATCCACTTGCGAACCAGGCATGAAACAAAATCGCGATGCTTTGTGTATTACACTATGATATATATGGAATGGCATCAAAAATCATGTCATAGCATCAAATGTCCACATGAACCAATGACAAAGTACCAAATGCAGAACGTTAATGTTGAACATAATCTCTGTTCTGTGTTTTGCTAACTAAGGCAGTGACATACAGAGAACGGGGCATAGTAGCAATAAAAAGATTCGATAAGGTGAATTTATTGCCGACCCCTAATACGCTGTGATCAATTGATTAACACCAAGCGACCGATTTTTTGTCGTGAGGATCCTTACTTGCAATCAATTTGTAGCCATATCCATCACAAACCCACGAACAACAATGCCACAAATACATTGGAAATGTTTCCAAATGTCCATTGTTTAATACAATTGACGGATGATATTACTGGCTGTTCTTGTCGGAACACTTGGTTAAATCACGGATAACCACAGATAATACACTGCAGCCGGATAGCCATGGAAATTATGCTGATAGTCACGGAAATTCAGCGCGGGCCAGCCTAATGCACATTAGACGTAAATCCAACATGATATGCGATATAAATTAGCTAGCAGCTAACAGAGTGGATGTAATGTATCCCAAGATGGTTTTGATCCAGTTCCCACTCGACTCAATTAAATATACTTGGGTTTGTTCCAGCTCAACACATAACTAAGATGAATCGCGGGGACCTCTGCTTCGATCCCGCGGTACAGGCGGGTCGGGCCTGGGATCAGGTGGTACGGTGGGTGGTACAGTTCCGTAATTGGTTTTACTACTCGCAAATGCTGTCTTAATGCTGTGTTAATGTATTGATCCATACGAGTTAGTTGCATCTCGCAACATTCACTTACCAACAAATCTCCAAAATGCGATATGTATTGTTTTTCACAAAATATGCGTTCGATCAACTAAAGCATTGCAAACATCTTACCCAATATGATGGTAGCGAATGATAGATGATTATACAACAAGTGTATATGCATTATCTGGAATATATGAGCATTAATTCATATGCACGTTATATAATTACGCAGTGTTATATCGTCAGAACACGAAGTGTCATCCATTATGCAGATAGAAAAGCCACGTTAATCTCATTATCTAAGTACTTCGAATATAATCGCTAAATGTCTAGTTACAATTTCAGTGAGGTAATATCGGCGATTGCAAGATGCTTTTCGCAATCCTCAGTTCATAAAAAGGTTGCACCGGTTTAGCAGCAGTGCTTGTGTTTATCATTCATTGGGATAAAGTTCAATGTCCCAGTGATAGCTGGTATACGATTCATTAATATTGAATATCCAGTCCTAAATCCATTTATATATAGGCGAAGACGTGTTGAATTTGAAAATCGCCTTGCAAGGAGTATCTCCCCTTTAACGCATTACGTTTGTATGAGCCGACCATCCCAATGCGCATCTTGAATAAGAACGTTTTTACTTTTACCCTATGTTTAAAAACAGTCTAATTAACTCTCTCTTTACTGATACAGCAATGCTCAATTGAATTTTCTTTAAAACTGTATCATTGATAAAGTTGAGACATGCGCGAACTCAGTCGACCCAAAAGTACTCTCACACATAACCGATCGCGCCCATAAAACGCCCACAGTCTGCGCCATCGGTAAGCGTATTAATTCATTATGCTGGTTGTCGTTTATTTGCAGACGAAACTAATTTTGTAATTTGTCGTCCATTTGCAAGTGCATACGATTCAGGAATGCTGACAAAGGCTGCAAACATTTTCACTTTGAAGCCAGCCGGTTGAGCAGTTGGTTATTCTTCTGTTCGGAAATAAAATGTTGTCATGCATTGCTCTTTCTCTAACCATTCAAGGTATTTAATCACCCAGAGGAGTACGATAGTGGTCAGTATTTACGTCATAGCAACTCATCTCATACATGCAATGATTCATTCCGTTCTGTTGGGCTCTTTATCTTTTGCAGCTATATTATATGCTTAGATTGAATTGATGTCAGGTCTTATCCCTATTCACGAAGGATCATGCTAGAAGGAACATAGCATGGCAACGTGCAAATAGTTCAGATTTATGGCGGTGTTCTCCTTCTCCAATGGTGCAAAGTGCCATAGATATGTTAATTTGCTTTGTAGTTGATTTTAATAGCAACCTGCTATCATCACTTGAGCGCCACGCCAAAGAAGGAGTTGTAACCAATCTCCTACTTGCTTGCAATTTTGATTAAATATTTTAATCATAAATATAATATACTCTCTAAGACGGTTATAAACACCATTCATATATTACTAATGGGCGAACGTATCGAATTCTTATAGTATGCATGAGATTTTATCCGATCTCGGAGACAATGATGGAAATGAATCGCTAAACAAAATAATGTGTGAGATGCGTGACTACGATTCATTATTCGCTAAAGATATGCGCTACATTTTAGCAGTTTTGCTCAACGACCCGATGATAAGAATGGTCGACTGACCCTTACCTCTCATTGGCAACGTGTTTTCGCAACTAGAACTCCACCAGAAGGGGGTCTTTACGGACTATATATCCTATAATAACACTCTGACAGCATAGTTCGTTGCATAACATACCGGTTTGCTTCGAACTGATAACTACTACTATGTTCATTACAGGTGCATTTGGCAATATTCTGATGTTTAGTAATAGCCTCATGTTGGTAATTGGAGGTTATGCGTTATATTTTTTATTGCCAGATGAGAGCATTACCTTTATTCATTGATTTTGTTGCTTAATTGAAGTTGCCACCAGATGGACCTTTTTTTGAATTCCGCATCTATATTGATAAACAGCACCATCTGTTAACTTCACTGCTGCGTAATACTCTTGGCATTACTAACCCATTTCCCTCCTTAAGTCAGTTACACCTGATTATCCTTAACCAAAAATTACCGTGCCCATAATCTCGTTAGATCTGAAGCAGCAGAAATAAGGTCTATTACAATCAGTTTCCGTGTAGGTAATAAGGTTGCTTAGATTGAATTGATGTTGGGTCTTATTCCAATACACGAAGGGCCATGCCAGAGGAAACATAGCATGGCAACGTGCAAATAGTTAAGATTTATGGCGGTGTTCTCTTTCCCCAATGGTGCAAAGTGCCATAGATATGTTAATTTGCTTTGTCTCATTTGGGTCATGATATAATATAATGTACATCTGCACCATCTTACGTTAATGTTGATCCTATTGATTCATCCTATAACCACATCATATTAAGCATTCTCCCTGGCAATAAAATGATGATGACCAACACTATTATGTAATAATTACTATGTTTGAATTACTATGGTTGAATTTAACTATTTTAAGAAAGAGTCTGTTTTGCAAAAGGTTCACTGTTTGACCTTTCACAGACTGTTATTTGCACGCAGACATAAACACATCTATCTACATCCATATTTCATTGTTTGCACAATCCTGATACACGTTACCGTACTTAGTTTCCTCTGTGGCTTGGGTGCTGATATATGTATAGAAATTTCACTTGAGTATTAAGCAGCTTATCCATTTGAGCAGCCGTATTATTATGCCATATCTATGTAAATGGATCCCTTGCCTAAACGCAGATAGATACAGATACGCATAAATAAACAAATAAAGGCGGATAAGCCTAACAACAATTACGTCAATAAACAACATCAGGTTTTCTAATTCTGCAAGAACGCAATTTCTTAGAGTTCATTATCTCTGGCAATGTGTAAAGTGTTTCAAAGAACGAGCAGTATTGAAATTCCTCACTTGTGTTCATGGGTTTATCAACATATCTGACATAACAGGCAGAAGTAGGGCGTCATTAAACAAACACTCCAATAGAGTGCAGTATGGCGACATAAACGGCTGCAACAGAGCAGTAGTGGTGCGATATGTAAAGGAGCAGTAGCGTTATATCAAAGGCAGAAATAGGGCAACATAAATGTTGCAAACGAGTGACTTAAAACACAGCAATAGGGTGACATAAATCTTACAACAGAGTGACATAAAACACAGCCATAGGGTGACATCAAAGAGCGATTAGTTGCTATCAGTTCCAACAATGCTTCACGCTACTTATCGTCCTATCGATTATTGGCTCCGTGTATGATGAACACAAAGCAACCGTATCGTTTACTTAGGTATCAAGGGTGAGTTACAGTTAAACCTATATCGAACTTTCCGCGAGGGGCCGTGTCAAGAACCCTGCATTTCGTCAAAAATAACTACAAGGCGGTTTTCAGTTGGGTCCCACGCCCCTCATTCCCTCTTGAACATCCTGCAAGTATACCATTCACGTCATCGAGTGATCCCACATTTCACCTGATATGGCCATTTACTGTACCAGACAGTTTCATGCACCCAGTGTAGGGCGCATTATGTATACTGCGCAATATGCGGGGTTTAAACGATGTGATTAGAGTTCAACACATGGATGGCCTTCTGCTTGTCAGTAAATGTCCGCTATCACAGGTAAATTAAACCTGCTGCAAGACAGATGCTAGTAATTTTGAATGTATTATATAGTCAATGTGCGCTAATGTTACGCGAGAGACAGTATGGGTAAGACGTCGTTCGTAGGCCCCTGCATGTAATACTAATGTATTTATAATGTTATTACTCACCACGGGCGACAATCATAGCAATACTCCGGCACACGCTCTATGACCGTTTTATATGGTATAACAATGTTATTTGCATACAGACATGGAATTGAAAATATTCATTTAATTTGTTTGTACATTCCCTCAACAAGTTGCCATACTTAATTTCCCATGTGGGTTGGATGCAATTGTATGTTTAGGAATTTCACATCACTATTAAACAAACCATTCATATGAGCAGCAGAACTATTATGTCTCGAGGCCCCATATCTATGTAAATGGCTCCTTGTAGGTCCATAAACTCTTGGGACAGCCCTTATTCTTGCCAGACTTAAACAAAGCACTACAATTAGATAAGCATACAGAAAAAATAAAAACAGACAGGCCTAAAAATATGATCACTTACATACATAAGCTTAATTTTTTTACTACATCTGCTACAACGCACTTACTTAGAGTGAATATTCTGTGACTATGCGTACAGGGTGTCCTCAAAAGCGGTTATTCAATTTCTTCGTCTGTCATCCGGGCTTTATCAGGAAGTAATTTCTAAGATATATATTACTGAATGTTTCAGAGGCTGGGTAATGCTGCAGCAGCGAAACGTCTACTAGGTTAGAGGCGATGAACGCCATCTTGAATGATTCAACGGATCAGGAAAAAGCAGAGAATGATCAAAGGAGAGAATATTGCTACTCTTGCTACTTGCTTTATGTACACAGTTACGGATGATGAAAGGTATACAGCGAAAAGCAACAACATCTCCAAATAATTATAAACAAAGTAAGGATTACCGTTTTGTTTGATAGGTTTCGTTGTTATTTTAAAAGGCAGCAGTAGGGAAACATAAGTGCAAGCAGTAGGGTGACATTAAAAGCAGCGGTAGGGTGACATAAAAGGCTGTCATAGGGTGACAAAAAATGCAGCAGTAGGAATACATTTATACATGCAGTATGGTAACATAAGCGAATGCAGTAGGGTGACATAAAAGCTAGCCATATGTAGACATAGATTCCAGCAACAGGTGACATACAGAAGTAGAGTGACATACAAGACTGCAGTAGGGTGACATGAAACCAGCAGCAGGGTGACATAAAAGGCTAGAGCAGTGTGATGTAAAAGGCAGAAATAGAGTAACATAAAAGACAGCAACAAGGTGCATTAAAAGGCTGCAGTAGAGTGACATAGAAGGAAGCAGTTTGGTGACAGATAGAAATGCAGCAGTAGGTTTGCATAAAAGGCTTCAGGGTGGCATAAAAGGCGATAGAAGGGTGACATAACAACATCAGTACAGTAACATAACAGGCAGCAGAAGGGTCGCATGAAGGGTGGAAGTAGGGCGACATAAGCGAATACAAGTCCGGAGCAGAAACGTTGTAGGACAACAAGCTTGGCGATTGTCAATATATTATAACCCCCTTTGTGATTCAGACGCCATTGGTAAAGCGACGACCCATTCTGCAAAGTTGAATCTCTCTACTGTGACCACTCCAGGTAATCCAGAATGGTCCTACCTTTTGCTTTATACATTGTGATCATTTTCGGGTAGAAGCCGCTACAGATTATCTTTCAGCCAAGATTTTGTAAGGAAGTCAGTTGGGACATTTCGATCCTGACTTGTGCATACCGATAGACCTAGTAAAAATAAGTACCGCACAGCAAAGAAACACCCCTCTATGTAAAAAGAGGTACGAGACTAGGATCTACCAATTACAGAAGCAAAATTATATTTCTCGGTTAAGGATCGCGCATAAAGACGCTTAGATTACCTCGGTAATCGACGATTCGTTGAAATTGACGATTCATGCAGTTATGCAAATACCACCGCCTTAACCCTAAACTTTGATAATATGCGTTTAGCCTGAGATGATCACTCGAAAATCAGGCAGTATACCTTTTCTGTATTGATTGTTTCTCTTAACGGCCATAGACTGAATATAGACATAGATAAATAGGGGCCGCGAATAGAGCTTCGAAACGAATAATGACAATACATACACCTAACACCCAGCACGTATGGCTGTCTAGTGTCCAATATGTACAGTTACATTAAGTAATGACTTGATGGTAAACATTTACTGCATTATTATACTGACGGGAAACTGCATGCACAACCGCCGCTTTCTGTGCCCCTCTAGGCTAGTAATCATAGATGGAAGTGCTCGGTTGCATACAATATAAGTAACTTAAGCTAATTGACCAGGTTACACTGCCGTTGAATCCGCTGATGCGTAATTTGCTGGTGGTTTATCTATTTTGGTCTAATACCACGCGATGTTATTGTTATTCTACTCGTGCTTGTTATTAGCGTTGAGTATAACATGCTTCCAATTTACGATGAACTGTGAAAGTGATGTTTGTACTATTGATCTTTGTCAAGCGGAGTAAATGAGCCCTACTCTTGAAGTGTCTGCATCTGGCTTCGTGTGTGTGGTCGCGAACAACATATTGCAAATATGCTGGAAGGTCGTGCGAACATGTATTTTCATCACTGGAGCATGTCACTTGGACTACCAGTCAGTGTTTATACACGCATGGTTAGGTATTGGTCGTATTCTGTGAGCTGGTCACTTGTTTCAGGTATTGAACAAACTTTCCGCGGTGGTCATTTGTTTACGGTATTGAAGATGTTATATGAGTTGGTCAGTTGTTTCAGGTATTGAACAAGATATCCGCGGTGGTCAGTTGCTTACCGTATTGCAGATGTTATATGAGTTGGTCAGTTGTTTCAGGTATTGAACAAAATTAAATAGGATGATCAGCTGTTTCAGGTAGTAAACATGGTTCTATGATTAATTAAATCAATTAAATCTCTCCGGCCGAATTATGTCCTGGCAGCGACTGAGGCGCCTTAAATGCAATCCATTTGTGGCCTTATCAATCACAAACACTCGTTGAAAACTACCACAAATCAATTAAGAAAGTTTACGAATGTCCATTACTGCCCATGAAAGGAAGCGACCAAGCATAGCACGACAAAGATTTTGAGTCAAATTGACGGGTATTAGTACTCGTTGTTTGTGCAGCTTTCCATTCACGTGATCGGCAAACCAGAACAAGCTTATGTCGTATAACCCGACATAATGCTTAACACTGCGTGAAGCCTTGTGTGTGTGGCAACAATGCATTTCTTGTTGAATCAGGCACGCCGGCAAGCTTTAACGTAGAGAGCAATGCAAGATCGACGCGTTACTCGATTTCCTCTTAGGGGGTTGTAAAATATGGCCGAATGCTTCACCTTCTTCAGCTGATTCTACTATATGATTGTTGCGAGCGATAGACGTTTCATTACGTTATTAGTTGCCTATAACATTAAAGGCAATAACGACAAATTATATCATTGTACAATAACATCAGACAATGTCATCATACGTAAGGAACGATTCCAGAGATACTCATTCGTTAGCATTAACCAGCTGAACATGTTCATGGTTATTTGTACAAGGTATGTTTGGTGATGGACAGATTAACATCTCATTCAATGCAATAACGTGCAGATGGTAGTATGATCCTACGGTACAGGCCAGCACGACGCATTGACCGATGTATACACTAAGCGAGCCGACGTTATCATAGGCTTAATAATTGGCTGTATGTACCCCCTCCCCCTCCATGCAGGTAAAGTAAACAACATCATCGTGTGGTGATTTCCCGTGATGTACCTTCTAAAAGGGCATGCTACTAACATAACTAAAGCCATGCTTAAACATAGTCCATGACTACAGCCATTCGTAAACATAGTCCATGACTGCAGCCATGCGTAAACATAGTCCATGACTGCAGCCATACGTAAACATAGTCCATGATTACAGCCAGGAACATGATTTTGATAGCCACGGAACTTTACTGTGGGCCAGACCTATACATATTATGCATAGCTCCCAAATGCTATGCGATTAGAATGTGATTTTGCAAGAGATGCAGAGGGGATGGAACGTATTCCATGGTGGGTATGATCCAGTTCTCACTCGTTCAATTATGCATAGATAGGTTTCAGCTCAACTAGATGAAGAAAGGCGGAGGCATCTGTTTCGAGCCCGATCTGGGAATGGGTGGGGCCCTAAGAGCAGGTGGTACGGTGGGTGATCTATTTTCTAATAGCTTCTTCTACTCCGCTCAGATCAAACAATTCATTGAAACATCATTCCCAATTTGTGATAGGCGAATAATAGATGATTATGCATGAAGTATATCAGCATTCTCCTGGTGAGCTTTGATTCATTTGTGCGAGATATTGTTAAACAGCATTAAATTGTTTAACGAACGCATTTGTCAACTTAATGTCCGAACATGGAGCGTCACCAATGTCACGGATAGGAATGCCAATTTAAATTCGTGTACTTTTAATACAATCTCTAACTATCTGGTTACTATTTCAATGAGGAAACATGAGCGATTACAAGAATCGTTTCTCAATTCACAGTTCATATAAGCAGTACTTGCGTTTATCATTCTTTGTGGAATAGACTATACCATATGACGAGTAGGATGACCCATTATGGCACATTAATGTCCCTCTGGTAGCTGTTAAACACTATATTAATATCGAATATCCAGTCCTAAATTCCTTTTATACAAAGACATAAATCATTTTAAAAAGTGCTTTGCTGCTTTTGGGACTGGAACTCGATATATAAACACAAATATTGGATGTTATTTCCCCGTCCGAACCTACCGCTGTATTTCTATGATCATATAACATAAATAAAACCTTCTAACACTTCAAAGAGACAAAGGAGATTGAAAAACCAATGTAATCGATCACAAACGAATATCATCCATACTCTCTTTATTACTTTCATGGTAAGTCGCAAGAATGCGTTGGCCAGTATTAAGGCATATGATAGGCTCTTGTTCAACAGAAAGGTATATGGACGGGAAACAGAATGGCCCATTTATGAGTTACATCAACAGACTATAGGTCATCCTCTGTATGGTTTTGGCACTTTGTAGCTGAGCTGCACAGTAACTTGTCGTGCTGAAGTAATCACATCAAACACGAATCAGTGTTAGGGACTTCCTAAACCGCAAAAATGGGACGATTACCTGCCGTTGTGGGGCTGGAACATAATGCATGTCTGCGTTATTAGCATCGCCCGTTGCGAGCAGCATAAAACACAAATCAATTGTTTCTACAAAAAATACCCCCAACGTCAGTTGCAATATAAACCATGACAATTGACTGCTGACGTCTTCGCAACATGCACTCGTGAGCAACCTGACAATATTGCCTGAGAACGTCAGGCATCCACTCTATAATGTTACTCGCATAACGAGTCACGTCTATTGACTGTATCTCATCGACTTATTTAAACATCGTTATATGGGTATCATCCGCTCCCATATACGGTACTAAAATACCGCATAATGAATAACTGTATTGATAAAAAGCATATATACAGCGCATGTTATTAAAACGCAACGAACAGATAGTTCTAAGTGAAGAACAAATAGATAGCAGCCACTAATGGGAATATAGTAAAACGTCGCTTCCATCTTTCCTGTTACCAAACGCTGCTGCGAGTGGCATCATCATTAAATGTGGTCAACGCCTGCAGTCATACAGGTTTTCTTCGGTTGTAATTAAGCACAGAAACGGTGAGCATCTATAGCAGTTATGAGCTTAACGAGTTAGTAGTTTTTTCTGCGCCTGTTATATTTACTAACTTGGTCGAAGTGATCAAATTGCATTTTCCTATGACTGCTACGTCGTTATTGCATATATTAATGAAAACCTTGAATTCGTAATTGCATAGGATGATCTAAATGCGTCGTTATATCTGCTAATGGAGCAAGCTTTATGTCATTTGTTTTGACGATCACATGGAATTAGTTATGACAATGGGTCGTAAATAATTGATTATTCGGAATGGCGATGATTGCTGTGATATTTTGGCCAAACCACACAGCTAGTTGGGGTGGGTATAGTTTGGAACGACTTACAATCATCGGAGCACCATAGAATGTAGATTCCAACGCAAGTGAGTAGCAGTTACGTGGTAATCCAATATCATAGAAAGGCTGGTTCCTGCATTTTGGGCATATGTAGGCGACAAAATTAGTAAGACTGCTACAAGTCACTACTTGATATAACCAAGCCTGTGGGAAAACGATGAACGGAGTGGATGAGATGAACCCCACAGCACAAATAGGTTGGACGAATCTCGATCAAATCTAAGGTGGTGCTTCTGAATTTCTTTTTGACGCGGAATGTCTTTTATGTGCACCGGTTGTGTCGGTTGTAAATAGCCCCATACCGTGTACCATGGCCAATACGGCGCGTGCAGAACAAATAAGTCACACATTATATTAGTTGCAGCTTCTGGAATCATGTATTCATTAAGACGTAAAAGTTTTAGAGTGAAGTATATGAAATGGTATATATTTGGTGTCCAATGGCGTTTGGTTAATTGGTTGGTACATCCGAAAGTTTATTCCCCACAACAAATATAGGTATTTGCTCTTTTTTCAAGGCATCTTAGTTAGCAAGAACTTTCAGTGACAAAAACAACCACACACCGACCTCACATTAACATGCATAGGTTTCAGTGCATTGAAGCAAGCATCACCAAGTTTGACTGTAGACAATTACATGCATATAAGACGCTAGTATTGCTAATGCATGAACATTCAGCACGTCACTATTTCGGCTCATATTCGTTGATTTGATAGCCAAGGGTTTTTGTTTGCCAAATTACGCGAGGCATTTCCTATAACGTGAGTTGCATTGAAAAAAATCTTACATGGGATTGTAACACCAGCAGTAGACCCTACACATCGTCAAACATTATGTAGCTCAGGCGTTGATATTTACAAAAGTACCTGCCCAAATAGCCTTCTTATTTAACGAATCGTCGTGTTTCTACACAGTATTTACCGATATAACATCCCTGATACAGACCGATGCTGAAAGTGACTTGGTTGATTCATCTTGAACCTTAATAGGCCAGATAACCAAGGCGACACGATTAGCTCCGCAAATAGGTAAGATAGGTATAGGGTTTGACGGTACACGAACACTAATGCGATTTATAGTGCATACAGACGTAAACATAAAGAAGTAAGATTGACCCGATTAAGCAGCTGGCTTCTAAGATAAATGGAAAAAAGAAGCACTTCAAGGTGGATGAAGATGATCAAGAAGACCGAAAAGATGCAAAATGCTATTATCCCTGAGCATGTAGCCGCCAGCCGATAGACTAGACCTAGTCATTCCAGTCTCTTGTCTATGTTAATGTCAAGGCAAATAGGTAGCATTCTATTTATCACCTGTAACGACATGCGGGAGGATGAAATGGCCCTATTATTAAGGGTTGTACATATCATCAGATGTGGGTCACTTAACATTAACAGAAGCATATTAACGAAAAAGTAAAACAGATAGATTGGGGAAAAAATCATAAAAATTAGATGCATCAGGATCCTTTACAATAGTATTAAGCAAATATATCATAAATAAGAAATAGGGTTCGCAGTCACTAATTAGAAGTATAATTTGTGATCCACGTCTATGATACGAGGTGTTGAAGGATATTTTGAGATATTTGGAGTTATTGATACCATTTATCCGCTTGAGTTCACACAGTTATGACTAAGGATAAGGAAGCGAATTATCCAAGTCTGTCTTTGATTCACATGACGTAACCTGTATTGCCTCCTCTTATTACAACGGAAAATTGGTTGATTCGCTTACCTCACTAATGATTCTACCGTGTAATCCATTATTTGACAGAAACAAACGAGCAGCCTAAAAATCTCTTATACTGGTTATTGATACGCCTGATGTGCAGAAAAATGACGAAAATCACCTGTGATAATAAATTATTATGTAGAATTTCTACAAGTGGTAAAGTGAAACAAACAATGTTAAATCACATATGAGCTAGTGTAATTGGACGGCTAAAAAAGCATGCCGTCGGCGTCCTCTTCGCTGCCAGTACCGACAGCTATAATATATACAGATCAAACGTTGTCTCAACATGCTTGCATAAATCTACACAGCCCCATTATTGATCCGGCTTGTTGAGGCGGAGATCATGAAAGTACGACGCATCGAAAAGCAAATGTCAGCCAGATCTCCATAAAACGCAACGTTGCGTATATATCCTACTAATTTCTTTCTAAGTTTATAGAATATTTCCAGCTATATATCTGTTAAGAGCGCACCCAATCGGATTTTTGTTAACGTGCGATTCCACGGTGATGCTGGTTATTTGAGCATATAATAGCTTAATTTCGGGCAGTGGACGGTAATGCTTTGGCACTGTTTATTGACTGACAACGACGTTGTGTTATGTTTCAATAATATAAAGCAATGTTTTGATTGCATGGCTAATTAAAGTCTTTGTTTCCCCTACTTGTTTTGTGATGCAGGCACCATTGCACAATTCTGTGCTATATAGGTCGGCTGCATACTTGTGCGTTTGTTGGATGAGAAACAAGTAGCTGCTCTTCTGGCCTCTTTTCTTGCACTGTACAGCAGTTATTCTATCCATCGGACAAGCAAATTATTATTGGAACCAATTCATATATAGTATGATACCCGTGCATTAACTAACCGCGTGTATACAGTAAACAAACGACACTGTTGATACTTCTCAAAGATAGATCGTCGACACCAGCGTCAGTGTTGACGTCAATTAATAGCATAATACCTGAATAACTTTAAATGACCGACCGCGATCTCGTCACCATCTGAATCCAACATGATGAACATATCGCGCTGCATGATTTCAATGATCTCAATTAAGGATTTAAGCTGATGAAATATATACTCTAGTCGTGTTTCTTCAGTGTTATTTTGCTTTTGTGGACGGCGCTCATGTATTCAACCTCTCGCATATGGCTCATTATTTAGGGTCACTTGTTGCTATACGTAAACAGTCCAACGTATTGCTAAGAGCCTATTGACGGACACCTTGCATCAGGTTGCGTAAAAGATATACTGAATGCTTCATTCTATGACGTCTATCGACAAAACATGGCTATTGGCTTGCTGTGACATTGACGCGGATATCACTATTATTGTGCGTGTTAATCAATGTTGGCCTGCTCAATACAGTTACACGATACTAGCATTGACAGGTGCAATTAATCAGTGGACGATGACATCCTATTCCGGTCAGGTTTGATGCTGTATAAATATGTTTTGCTCGGGTAATAATTTATGGCTGGGATATAAACGCACGAGTGTCGCATTTTACCTCTAACATGGTGACCATGAAATCAACAAAGCATGACTGCACGTTTTTTAATCTGATAACTTTTGAGCATAATTTGCGCTCGATTTCAGTACTACTTGGTAGAACATTTTCAGTAGCCACATCATCTAAAAACGATTTGTTTTGTATTACGGCACGTCAGGCAATTTTGAACGTCGACGTTTAGCGTTAACGGCAACTCACTTCACACACACACACACAGATAAAATAGGGACTTCTTTTGAATGAGATACATGCAAGAATATTCTATTGCAAGCAATACCTTGGATGCCTCCAACAGCAGCCGGTATTTAAGTAACATATATTTCTATACGTATACATTGTTGGTCTTACTGTTGCTTTGTACGTTGTCGATAATTTGACGGGACCGTAGTTTTTTGTTTTATACTGTCTTGTTATATCTTCAACATTCTATGGTTACGCATAACTTGCGAAACCTATTTCTGGACAAGCGATGCTGCTTATATGAATTAAGTATACATATATGTGGATTCTACCATGCTTGTCTGGCGACCACCACGATCTGGGTGAATTTCAATATCAATGAGTCTGTAAAGGCTCATGTAGAACGGAGCATGTTGTTGATGTTACTTTCATCCTGATCAAACTTTCCACTTGTGCGGCCATTAATGAAGATCGAACAGCCATCATGTACGGGCCTGTATCTGGCTGCGTGTGGATGTAGCCGATAAACGGGCTGTATAATGGCGCTACATTGTATGTCTATAGCCCTCGAATGCACTTTCTCATATTTGGATGGTACAGTTCGAACAATAAAATCGGCTGTCTATGGCAACCAGTTATTGCATAACCACTTTCAAAACCAAACTAGTTTTGTTCGTTGCTTAATCTGATGATTTAGTTTTGATTGTAATTTTTCGTGTTAAATAATGTGCATCATTTGCCACAACTATGTCTCTGGTAATCCGATTCAATTGAGCATGGAATGGTGCAAATCAAGTCAATACAGTTTAGTTAGTTTGAGTTTTTACCTGTTTCGCTTAATATGAAGATAGTCTTTACGGGGTTATTAGTAGCCATGAACTTCCTCTATCCCAGGTAATGAGGTGATATATTGAATCGTATATCAACTCAGGGTGCTTTCACAATCTCCTCGGATATTTCGTCATCGTTTGCTGACCTTAGCTAAGTAAAGTAATACCTCATGTCATGGGGGTGTATATAAAGTCGAGCTGGTGCTCTGGAGTTTGTAAATAGTATTAAAAAAGTTAATAAACGGTGGTGTTGTTGATAGATTGGAGTTTACTGACGAGTGAAAATTAATAGCATGACAGTATTCAATTACATATGAGTTGGTGTTGTCGGTAGATTGGATTTTTCAGGTGAATGAAAATTACTAGCATATGAGTATTCAATTACATATGAGTGAAAATGTCAGGAAACTTGTCATCATATACTGAATACATTTAACTTGAAGTGTGTTCTAATTCTCATTGAAAATATAACTTGCAGGTGGGTTAAAACTTGGGGATTGGATATTTCTCTAAATTGGGCGGAGTTATGGGTTACAAATAGCGGATGGTAACTTTACTTCAAAATAGTTTTCATCTATTTTGAAGTAAATCCACCATGGAACATATTCTCAAAAATCATTATATTTAATCGAACTGACGTTGAAAAACCCGGATTTAGAGTAGCGATGGGGATGAGCATGGAAGTATATTACAAGCATTTCTAATATACAGTTGTAGTTACAGGGGAGTACGTTGGATATCTTTCGGCCTCCACCCTGTGCTCTGACGAAAAGCTTAATGACATTGGGTGATCATTATATTGACAGATTATTGATGATTATGTCGACAGAAGCTGTGTTGGCTGTTAATGAAAGAGCTATTCAGACTCATACGCGATTTGGGAGGCTGCAAACTGCTTACAACTATAACTTATCTGCAGATGTACCTAACCTCAACCAGAATAAATTTGCGGAATGCGATTCAGTCTCTAAAATCACCGGTAGTTATGGATTCTCATTACGCCACAAAGAAACAGATGAATTGCGCTATTTTCACAGTAACCAACAATCGAATTGTACCTACACCTTGGGTTGTACGGAATGACCACGGTTTTGAAGGGGCTATGCGTGAAATAACACAAACAGACATCTTGACCTACGCCCAGAATCAACGACTTGACTTAAGTGTGGAGGCAGCGACAAATTTGATCGTCTTTATAAACCCAATCGAAGATCACGTGATCGGCTACCTACCACCTGTTATACCGGATCACCTGAAAACAAACAGAGCCATTAACTTGTTAGACCGAAAGAAAAGTAAGTGGCTATTAACTTACCAGAAGGCCGGTGCTTACACACGCTGCAACTGCTTGTTTATATCTTTTTTTACAAAACTCTCAGGCATTCATTGTATCTATCCATCACCCATGGAAAAGCATGGGAATACACACACACACCCCACCCTCACACACGCACACACACGCACACACACACGCACACACACTAGTACACAAACACGCGCACACATGCACGCAGATACACGCACGCACGCATACACCCCCACACACATATATTCATATAAATGTATATATATATATAATATATGTATATCGATACATATATATATATAATAATCTATTTATGTATATATATTGATGTATATATATATATTTACATGTATTTATACCTATATATATCTTGACATATATATGTAAATGAATATATATATATATATATATATATATATATATATATATATATATATATATATATATATATATATATATATATATATATATATCTTATATATATATATATATATATTCATACGAATGCGACCTTTGTGTGACATTCGATCAACAGTAAGGTAGGGAAATGCAATAAGGTGTGTGCTCCGCTGTTAACTTTCATTCATCTCAACATGTTGTTTCATGTACGAGAACATATGCAACAGAGATGAGCAAGGCTGGATGCGCTTTCGTGATTCACAATCCTCGATACAGCAAGTCCAGAATAGCACAACACAATTAGGGCAATAAATAATAGGGAAGCATAGCATAGAGATTCAGGACACGCAAGGCCAGCATTAGCCGAACATGCTGGATCAGCCATCTGGTTATCCCGTTGACATCAATTACTTCCACTTACTTAAAATGATTCATCATGATCCGTAAATGTCGAATGCTTAAGTGGAAACGCCACAATGATGCAAGCTTACCATATTACCCAAGCTGCATCTTGCTAAGTTGACAAGCAATGTTTGCCACATTCGTTATTGTGTTCAAATAAGTACTACTATGAACCACTGAAGCAGTTATATATTGACGATACAAGCACTCATGGGTCAAAAGCATATTGGCGAAGAAAAGAAACATAGAGCCAAGACTTAATCGCGATGAATGCAAACATAGAGCAAGTCATATTGTGAGCGCGCTCACTTATCAAACCACTCGCATAAGGTTAACGATTCCGTGCCAAACATTTGTCAATGTGAACAGTTGTAATTAGCCTATCAGCCATATTGCGTGGGGCCTTGAGCAAGATGCCTGGAGCAGTAATATGCAATCATGTCAGGCCCGAGCGAAATAGATAACTGTTGCCACATGTTAAGTTTCGTACCATGATAAGTCATCATCTAGCAGCGATGGGAGCATCTCAGTTGAATACATTCTCCATATTAACCCGCAATTAAACTAACATTGGCTACTACAAAACTAGAAGCCTGTAAAAGCAGGACCGTCTTTTCAGCCTTTAACTTCGTACTGTGGTGGGAGATTGGGACAATAAATGGCTTTGCGCTTTTGTTTTCAATAATATGAGCAAGCTGTTGCTTTTTTCTGTGACCTACAGCACTATCCTGCTAATGATATAGTCGAAAGCTCTGCTCTTTACAGAGGTAGTCTAAATCATGAGGCATTGTAAACGTAGCAAGAATCACCTTGCGCTAGTTTTCTGCGTTTGAGGAACTGCAGCAGATAAACTATCGCAATATGTATTTCATAGTTTCTGATAAGGCTGCTTGTCTGGAGAAATACATATTGCGATTGCATGTCAGATGAACTGATGCATATTCTTGGTATAGTATGTCATGACTTTTGTATGTGTCTTTGGACGAATTTGTTAATCGGTGCTTCAGATGTGCCACATAAGGGTAAGTCTAAATGTGGTTGGGGAATAATGCACAATACGGATTCATGAATATCAAAACACTCGCTAATGAAGCCATCAATGCGAGGCTAAACGACATCTTGTTATAGTTACGATGCCGGAGATCGCCAAGCCGCTGATGAGACTCCCATTGCGAGTGACGTCTTGAATGTTGACAGCAGCTCAAGGCAGTAGTTAAGCAGCGATAAATGGTATATACACAATACTTATTGCATTGAGCAACCAGCAGAGGATTATAAACACAGCTCGTAGGCATCGGATAAAAACTATTGTGAGTCAAGTCTACTTAGAAGTCGTGTTAATCTTTTCTGTTATTACACGGGGCTATGAGCGGTGCCAGGGTTACCCGTGGTTATGCGTGCCGTCAAGTACTGGGTTTTAGCTGTTATAATAGCACATGATATCGGCATGGATTACGGCGGCTTGTGACTTTTCTTTTGACATGCGACTCTGCCATTCTTGGTTAAAGTAATTTTAGTACATTCTCCTTAACGTGTAAGGTGTATTTATCTTTGGCTTGCTGCTGATATTGATGACAATATGCTCCCGGAATCACGCGTAATAACTGCGCCGCCTCGTGTCGCAGTCTTGCTCTGTTCAATTGACACTGACAGCCACATTATATTGGCTACAAATTGCGTCACCAATATATATCATGTACAATAGAGATATTTGACATTATATTTAAACAACAACCGTTTTGCAAGGAGTTGTTTTTGTAACTTGGCATGACTTGCCTGGGGTTTGATAATGATCATCAAGATCGATATATGTACGTGCAAAATATGAGTGGCAGGTTTATACTAAGATGGCGTTTGGTTTTATCAGAATTCAGAATTAATTCAGGGGCTAATTCTATATGTTATGTTGTACTAGAACTGTGGATTAAGTTTCTTTCGAATCACAAGGATGATTACCATTTATGCAAAATTGGTCAAAATTATTAATGTAATCGACACCAAGAACCGCGCAACAACTTGCACTGTCTATCAAAATGTTAGAAGTAAAATATTGTCAAAGCTGTACATTCTTCAGATGAACAACGTTCGCAAATGCCTACTCATTGCTGTTAGATGCTAATATCAAGTCAAAAGCAAATGGGTACTCATTGTTTTAAAAAGCTAGTATAGTTAATTGATGCTTCTATCTGACCATTGATGGTAGCTTATGTCTGTAGTCAGCACGTACAGCGCGTTATAACGTCCACAGCGCGTAGAATAACAGCCATTACAGAGCCGATGTAACCTTTCCCAGAGAAGTCATACCTGTAGCTCTTGGTTACATGTCAGTTGGGTATCATAGAGGTTTTATTACATAGCTTCGGTGAAGTGGAGAATGTATGCAATAGCTTTGGGTAGGTATATCAGCATTTTTATGATAGTTGTTACCTAGTGTGCAGGTAGACAAATCAAAACAATTAAGCCAACAGTAGGGAAAGCAATCACAATTGAACCCCTCTTTTATTAGACGGTGATAGTTTCATATATTGTCCTGAATCTTCAATTTTCGCGCGAATCGGTAATGTGGTTCGACGAGGCCGTGGGATTTATAATCAAGAAAACAACATATATCAAGAGCCTGGGAGCAAATATATGGGACCCCTGATCGATGTGTTTCTTAGGGAAAGGACATTTAATACATATTTCTAATAAATTCGATGTCCACCATTTTGTTAAACATAAGGTCACATGGCATTTGTTTGCTTTCCTGTCGCTAGCTGCGCACCAAGTTTTTTTACCTGTCATGTTTGAAATAGTCCAGACTGTGCTTGCGCACAGTTACTACCGCCTCTTTTTAAAGATAAACATGTCGAGATGTGCTCATCGATGATGCCACCGCGACTGCTGTCGTACGGGAATTCCATGTCAGCTGAATATATATACTTCGGATAGTAGGTGCAAATTGTTCATTACCATCATAACATGCGATTAAACCAAATAACTCGCCAGGTTTTAGACGTTCTGATTTGAATAGTGAATTTGTGCATTGCTTTGGGATCGAATATCACAGGACGTCTATTCAGACGTCCTGTATGGCTTACCTCTCTGATGGCGTCAATACGTGGAGGCCATAGGGGACGCTATGATGATATGTTGACCAAGAGGAGCTAGTTGAGTGGCTGCCATAACAAGCACATTAGAAAAAGGGGAAGGGCCTATTTCATCGTAATGATACCACTGCGGCAATATTTCGCCACATAAGATCTCATGTTGAGCCGTGTCATTGCTCCTGTTGAATAATTAACACAAATGTAGCAAACAGACAAATGAACACTTATGCTATAAAAATCTCGTAACATCTTTTCACATTGTATTAACTAAGCGCTGCAAGATTACCCAAAGTCTAACGACATGAAGAGGAAAATCCCGGGTAAAAAGACCAGCATGCAATGCGTTACAATATGATTAGTTTGACCTTAGATTCTGTGATTTATGTATGGGAAACTTGGTGTCAGATCGCCCATTGAAGTATTTCTATATCGGTTGTATTTCTACACTGTGCTTTACAAAATGCGCAGTGAGCTGGAAGTTACATTATTGATTAATCCATAGGCAGATGCATGGCCAACAAAAGGCTCTGAATGAGAACTGTTTTCTTTTTGTACATGGCGCGATCCTACTTTACTCCGCCTGTCACACTCATGGAAGCAAAGCATAAGCGCTATTCCTGAACACTGTTCCTCGACTTCTAGTCGATAGAAGGGCATTATTCGTTGTGCTCACAGTCGAGGGCCATTATGTAAGAGGTTTATAACCTTTATGAGGAAGGCTTATTAGGGATACCACACGACGCACGGTTGAATGGCGATGCAGCTCTACATTCAACATGGCGACGTGCCGGCCCTCAGAGTGCATCAACGATGCCAATGTCACAATATGTATTGAGACAGCATTATGCTAGAGACGATGCTGGCATAGTATATCAGCAAGGACGGTGCCTACTGTGATGAGGCGTGTGATCATAGCACAGTCGGATGGCGAAATGTTAGTGTCACCATCAATATATGTTGGTAAAAGCCACACATAATGTTCATTTTGTGACAAAACCTACTGCCAACAGCAAGACTGCATAGCAGTAAATTCCATGGTATACCCTGTCTATTACTGTCAGCGTCCTGTATTGATAGGATTATCATATATGGGTGATCTACAGTGTCGGCGCGTTATCTGAATGTCCCAAAACATATGCGCTCGTGTGCTGTACGTGCTAACAAATATAAGCTACTCTGTTTGCCTTCAATGAATGCAATGTTCATGAATCATTCAATGCGTCAGTCAATGATTGCATGCCACTTTTCAGATACCCGGGTGCATATTGTGTGCGTTGAACACTGCCATGTATGAATTGGCAAAGAAGCTGTTATGAGTTGAAAATCACCAAGTTCTAATGATGATTTCATAAGCAATTAAATTTATTGAAGAAATCTTGCTGACCAGGGCCATGATACATTGACAATGATTTGGCTGACTCAAGGAAAAGCTTTGTTTAGAGCAGTGGTGACCTTTGTCGGCTGTTGTTAACAAACCACTGAAGAGCCAGCAGAAATGACACCCGTTTACTTTTTGATAAAATTGTCGATCATTTACCAAAAAATCATATTTAGTGATATGTTGCGAATCAAATAGGCCTTTTTTGAGTTCAAACCAGTTAACGATACTACCATTCATGACGTAGACACGACGCATTAACTTAAGATTTGAATCCCGTTTGAACCGGAAGTGACGTCATCGACATCCATAAAATTAGAGTATTCGATTTGTGCGGTCTATGACAACAACTGAGCGTATTTTTATGATTATTAAACCGATATTAACTATTTAATAGGCAATCAAAAATTTGACAAAAAAATTTCCATGACGAATTTGTTTTCAACTCCAATAATTTCATAGCATATATCAATCACAATCAAATTTTGGTAATTGAATCAACTGTTTATGTTTTTACAATCGGACTATAATTAGCTAATTAATTGCGAAATTATCATGGCTACCAGAAAGTTTTGATCTGCTAGATTCTTTTTAACGAGGCATTATTTACAATTACATATATGCAGAAAAAGATTACAATTACATTACACTTTAGGAATATGTAAACTGTTTTGAAGTCGAATTCTAAAGCATGGAGGTATTAAGCATTACAACTGTGTTATATTTTGACAAGTTTGATGCTTTCGTAACCGGAAGTGACGTCATCGACATCTCTGAAATCTCGGCACCCACCTTAAGCTGTCTTGGAGAACATTTGCCCTAATTTTTATTGCCATCGGACATGTATTGACGGTTAAATATGCGCTCGAAATATTCATGACACTTTTGTTGACATTTGGTTGTTCGCAATTTTAATGAGATACAAAACTGAGTAAATTGTTCGAACATCAAAACATTATACACTGAGATATTTGGGATTCAAAATTGTCTCTTTTTAAATGCCTTTTACCTTAGTTTGCGGTCAAGGTCTTTGCATCATCGAGACCTTCTTTGGGAGAAAAAATCGACAAAATTGTGACCTCGATCGCTGACCACAAAAATGTTGGTGAATGATAATTATAGGTGGCTTCCTGAATCCCGTTATGCTCTGTCTTCTGAAGCAATAAACTGGAGTCAAGTTCACCCCAGGAATGCAGCGATTACTGTAACATTCATTCATCAGCCCGATAAAACGATTTCTCTGAATCTGTATGTCGAGTGTAATTTTTCTATCGATATCAGTCAAGGAAGTTGATTCTCTATATATAGACGTTATGTTGACAGTCCTACTGGTGAGTGAAAGCGCATGGGAGGTTTACATTACATATATAATTATCCATTGCAGAAAAATGGTTATGAAACATTTGCCACTTGTCTTCCCTGGGTTGTTGCAATTTCTAATTGTAATATCAGAAGCTAATGTAGGTAATGCTTTTGTTTTCAAAATGGCAAATTATATATTCTACTAGACAAAAGTTTGTCATATTCAAAATGATGTACTTGCTGTTTCGGTCACAACATGGCACTGACGTTGCTCTACATGATACCAGTATCTGATAACAATAATGAACAAAACAAGGTTGTGATAGGTTTCGCCAACGTCAGCTGGATTTGGCAGCAGAAATGAACCAATTCAGAAGTGCGTTTACGGTACCATGCGTTGTTTATCATCTGCTGCAGCAATAATGCTGATGTTTAGGGACGTATCTATATTGTTGTTTCGGACTGCCTCAGATCAAAGACTTACACACGACAGTGGTTAATACTCCATTGAGCAGGAAAAGCCTAGGGGCTCATTTTCAACATATTGCTCCGCTGCTATTGATTGCCTAAGACCGTATAGAGGATTTTAACAGTCAACAATCATATTCTACGTGATCATCGATGGTTGGAACGGTGCAACACAGATACTATAAGTTAATGATGAATCTCTTGTGCCCGTGGAGAACGATATCCTGCTTCTAGGTAGAATACAGCGAATTGACTACCAGGCTAACATGCTAGAGAAATGTGCATTATTTGCATCAAATGCTCGGGTCATTGATGGCGTGGCGTTTGGCTAACAGTGATGCTTGAGTCATTGGCTTCTAGACCATTAAAGTGTTTTTACTATATCTTGCTATCGTGAAATAAGCACAGTTGTTCACCATTGTCTTTAAAATGGGGAAATGCCATCGATGTGTGCTATCCTCGACATGCAGTTATTAGTTATTAGTGTGCTTTGGAGGCATCATCATATATATTTAAAGGTGCGATACGAGAATGTCTGCTAGAAAATATATGCTCTTGGCTGTTTGACAAACATGTGCCGTTAAAGCAGCTGTTACATTTGCAAGCACAGCGTTTTACGAATAATATGGTCGCTCTACCGGATTGCATGAAATGTAACTGCTTGTAGACGTTTAGACTTGTGCATAATCTATCGCCTAATATGTGACACATAAAGGTGAATGAACGCGCCAATCTGACGGAAACCATGACACACAGTCTAAAAATCTTAGTACTGCTTATTCCAAATCAGCGCATGTGGTATGATTGGTGTTGTATAGAAGGTATTGAAAATGTTCCAAATGATAATTCGAGCATTAAGCGGTCATTTAAAAAAACTCTACAATTTCACTTAATATCACGCTGACAAATATAGCCGAAATGTCATTATCAACCCTGTGCCTATTGGGAGGTATGGTTAAAGGGGCGGTGCGTCATATATATTTCAGAAGCTTAGTCGTGCTACATCTGCGAAAAAGCGGACCAAATGACCAGCAGCAATATAGGCCACTTCGTATGACCCAGACGTACGTGTCAGTTGATCAAAGAGCAGGCCAAACATTATCCCGCCAGGTACTAAGTTGACGTCCGATTTACAACCGTGATCGACACACTCCATCATCTTTAATCACCGCTCGGATTTCAGAGATATTGTGTGATCGGTTTTGGTTGGTTATCACTATGATCTTCAGGAAATATTATCAGCGTACAATAGTACACAAGACAATGGTCAGAGGCTATTAAAATGGGCCATATTCAAAATCAACAACACTAACAATCGAACAAGCAGCGTACATAAATTGAGTAATGTATTTCGTAGTTTATGTCTAGCAGAGAATGGAGCATTAATGTGGATGCTTATACCAGTGAATCATGGAAAATATGGGCTGTTCGAGTCCGGCTCATGAACGAACAAAAAATCAGAATGTCATTGAGTCTGCGAGGGACCTCTTGATTGTGCAGGCTTGGCGTTACTAGCTTGGAGACGTTACTTGGCATACGGCGCTATCATGACAAAAATATCACATTCTTCTAAAACTTCTACGGTTTAGAATCAGACAGGCTGGCGAATCACCAGTGATCGGTCATTTCCGGCGTCTCATTTGCAATATCCACTTGGTACTTAATATAGGAATGTCATCAAGTGTCCGCTATTGGTGTGTAACATCTGCTCATGTTCATTCGGTAAGAGACACTTGTAACACAGAATTATGGTGAAATAATATATTTGCCGAATTATGGAGATAAACATTAGCACTTGAAATGAATTGATAAAACCGCTTTGCAATGCATTGATATGAGGATTAGTAATAATCATACGGGTAAGTTCATAATTAACCATTCATCATAGGAGGCCTAAAATGAGAGTATTCCGTCGAAGACATAAGCTTGCTGATATTTATTGCGTAAGTATGCTCCAGTCCTATACTCGGTTTGCATTAAAATTTATAAATCAATTTGAATAAAAAATAGCGCGTTTGCTGATAGCAATGATGCTTATATGAAACGGCGCAAATAATATTCTCGTATGCTTGGGATTTGTGTGTAGTAGCTACTAACATAACTGATGTTGTGGAACTGAATCAAAGAAAAACAGCTGACGAATAGCAGGTACAGTTTGGTACAATAATTGCCCAGGAAGTCATATCGTTATAATGTTGGCCCAAAGTACTAGTTTCAATGCTGCTTGTATACTCTGCAGATCAGACCAACAGCGCATGCTACTTTGTGTGTAACAACCTACTCATCTTTCTTTTACTTCGTCATACAGACGATTGTAGTATATAATATCCGTAATCATAACCGGAAAGTTCATTGCTTTACCTGAAACGACTCATTAGTTCCGAATCACTGGGTTACTATCTCTAACCTTAGGGTACTCCCTGAATGCCACGTTGTCATCTGAGACACACGGTACCGTACTTTCATATCCCCGTCATTGAGACACAAATATGACACTATACTATCACTACAGCACTTTTATGATGTGCGAGAGGTCATACGTAATTAAGTTATCAACCGCACGGTTCAATCCATATTGCTTTCACGTTCCTGAATAGCAGTGATGATAGCTTATCAGTAAATGTAGGCATGGAATTGTGTAAATGACATACATACATTGTGAATGATTTGTTGCAAACCACATCACGGTGCATAAACAGTTTGCCTACATAGCAAGAAATGAATTGTAGTTGAGATGAGTTGAACTGAAATGGCAGAAAAGTTACATATGTAAAGCTGTTGCAGTCTCTGCGTGTTTCTTGTCGTTGAAATATAGTGCTGAATAGGTCAAACACAGACCAAGTGATCAGCTATGCGTTTTGCGGTTGACCTCAGTGGCGACATCGTTGGTTTTATGGTAACAGTTCATTCGCCTATAAAGAATTCGTGTCGCTATGGCAGATATTAATATAAAAGACCTCTGCAGTGGTATGCAATGTGAAAAAAAAATCGTTAATAAACCAGATTTGCAACCTCTACGTCAGATAATTGTTGTTAACATTGCAACAAACAGTTATTTTGCTAATGCTCGTCAATAGTTCTTATGTGGCATTGCACTGTTGACCGTGGCATATGTGCAAAAGCCACATGGTCGGTCGTGATGCTTACATAAACTGTATAAAGCAGATAGACAACGACCTCAAATATACTGTACCACTGTAAGGCAATATGCATTCACATGCGTTTATTAAAGGTTTGAAAGAAAAGCAAAACTGTGGCAATAACTGATGCTCATCTCTTAATCACATCTGATGACGAGTCGTCTTATGACGTCATGGCGTCATATTTATATAGAAACCTACAGAATGTAGAAAGGTATAAAGGTCCTATCTTAAGTCGAAATGTTAATGCAAATGTCTATTCTCACGTAGCAATACCACGCACATTGTGGTTAAACTGTGACTAACTTTGCCTCAATAAATATCAGTAAAGACAGGATTGTGGAAATTTGCTTACTCCAAAATATGTATCCAAAATCTCTAATCAAGTGTAGAACAATTTGAAATCACAATGACATTTTTTGTGGCGTTACAAATGGTGATTGTCAAAATATTCACAACAATTCAACATGGGGTGCAATCGTGAGAAAAAAAAGGCTCATTGGGGCATGGGCTAGTAGTCACCTTAAGGTCAGGTCATTGTTGACATATATTCTCATCTGAAAAAAAAGTAGTTCCATCATTGTGAGGAAAGCCATTTCATTCACTGACTTTGTCTGTAAAATGATATTGACCTAGAAAAACTGTTTGCTACTCTGGGAGGATATTTTTATATAAACAGTTTTATGAAACAAGTGTGTGGAAGCAAATATACCTGAAAGAACCAGCTACAGTAATGCGCTTAAGTAAATGATTAATATATAATTCCAAAGAAACACGATAGAATGGGTTGAAAGCATGATAAGCCGTCACCACATGACAAAATTAGCAGGGAGCCAATATATAGTGTGTACGTAGATTATTAAGCTCCGTTTGATATGATATTGACTTACAGAAAACCACATAAGATCCAGGCAAAAGTCACGTACGCATTTGTTTCCTCATAACAGCAATAAATGAAACGACCCTCGGTTTGCACTTTGCCTTCCCTTAGTCGCTAATAACCATTTTGTTATTTCCATGTGCAAGCCGTTAAGCGAGATTTGCACAGGAAATTATTATGTATTCATTATAATCCAGATGTCTTGATAAAAAGCTAATGATCACGATTTACGGTACCTAAGCAATCGACCAAAGAAACGACCAATGATGTATTTTGCAATAGTACGCTTTTGTGTCCGTTTATTGCGATTTAAAGGTTTTTATACGTAACGTATTGGCAAACTACAATAACAATTACAATCTACTGCAGCGCCTGGAAAAGAGCGGAGCTAGCAATAAGGAGAGCGCAGTGTTAGCAAGTAGAAAGGTTTGCATATTCCACAATCAGGCTATGAAAATGATGAAATATGTGTCCTCGCTTTGCATTATGTATGGATGCATCACTACCGATGCAAAGCTACCAAATCATGACCGCTGGTCAGTTACAGGCAGTGTTCAGTGTGTTGCGTTCACATTGACGCCGCTGATGTATTGTGAGGAACAATCGACACTCGATTTGATTTTCACTACATTCCCTGGGGAGTAATTATGCGCAGTAATTTGTCAATTAACATATTGTGGAGTTCTTAACGCATAATGTAGGCACATACAGCTATATTCATGTTTATGTATGCAGAGAAGCATATGATGGAGCGAATGTCTCGTGAGTTTACCACATTTAGCGGACAATATACTCCACAAATCTTTTCAAGCAACAAGATTGTTGCTTCAGTGGATAATTGTCTTGGCCGTTGGTTATCACCCGCAAGTATATTTCCGCTTTTGGTTTTATGTTCACATCTGTATAATGTGTAGATGGCATAGAATGGACCGGATGGATCCTTACTATTGCTAACGAGCCTACTCTGGCGCGGAATTGAGATGGATGATTCATTTTGTGGTAGATGTATTCGATTAGGGATCCTGGTCGATTGCAGTCACTTTTCGCCTTGATTATAAAGCCTTTCCGGATTCTCCGGTGGGCATTTCAACGCCATCGCCGCCGTACACTAAGGCTAAAGAGATCTTTTCAAGTAATCAACCTTTAACTCAGCATATGTAGGGTTAGTGATGCATGTAGCAGTGGAAGCGATGTGATTGTCCAATAGCTAGAATCGATACAGCATCTCGGTAAATGATTCACATTGCAAGGATAAATTAAGACATTCTACAATACGAGAATGGAAGGCAACGACACATTAATAGAGATAATTATGCTGAGCGAATGGGAGAAATTTGTAATTATTTCTCCAGTCGGTGTAGTTGGATACTTTAAGCTGCAAAAACGTGGTACTTTGATGGAGGGCCAAACAGTATTCCTGACAGCAGAGGCTAAAAAATTCGGAGATGAAGTCTGTTGTCTATGGGATACCATTTCTTTAAATGCCCCTAAGTAATCAATTTCTATTTAATACGGCTGTGCTCTATGAACTCATACCGATCCATTCTTTCTTCTTATGGGACTGTGTGATATTGACAGAGAAAGCGAGAGAGATAGAGAGAGCAGTCTCAATCTATCGAATCAATTATCAATATCACAAGTGCCCTTATAGTTGAGAAGGAAATGCATCAATTGCAATATCTGCCGAGAAGATTCACAATACATAAAGATGTTAGTAAGTGGACCTTGATTGTATAAATGCCTTAGATATTACTGTATGGAGTTCTCATCATACTTACCTGTTCATGTTAACAGGCTGACGGTATTAGAAAATCCTATTATTGAGCCGCAAACAAGCAGATATTGTAGAGACAACACGCATTTGACCGATGCATTCATAACAAACATGTGCATTTGTGACTGAGAAATATCGTAATAACTGCGGATTATTCACAAGATTATCACCAACTGAACTATTCCTCGCCAACTAACATGCTGTTTGGCAGGTAACCAATGTCGACAGCAGCTAAGCTCTGTGTCATAAACAACAGCCAGCCGAGTCTGCTCCGTTCATAGCAACAAATGCGTTGCAAATTTTATAATGCGGGAGGAAAGGCCCGTTACCGTCGGTATATATATAAATATATATATATATATATAGATAGTGATAGATATATATATATATATATATATATAGATAGAGAGATATATATATATACAGAGATACAAGAGAGATATATAGACTAGAGAGAGAGCTATATATATATATATTTCTACTATATACATATATATATGAAGAGAGATATCGATATTATATATAGATAAATATAGATGAGAGATATCATATAATCTTTATAATAGAGAGAGATATATCATATATGAGACGTACAGCTAGGATATTTTAGTTGTATATTGTCTGATAGAGATAGGGATATAGAGCCATAGATAGAGATAGAAGAATAGAATCTATCCCCACTCGAGGAATATCTGATATCTGTATTAGAACAATATATATCTAAATATATCTATATATATATAGATAGAGAGATATATATATATCTATGAGATATATATATGTCTATATATATATGGATATAGAGATCTATATATCAGAATGTCAATAGATATCTCTATATATTATCTATATATCTGGATATAATTGGTATATATATATCTATATCTCTCTATCTCTATCATATATATAAAAATATATATATATATATATATATATCTATATATATATATCTATATATATATATATATCTATATATATATCGGCATTACATATGATTTCACAATGACGTTTCATGCATGGGTTCAACCAGCGAGCGCCTCATGCATAATACTTGCTGTCCTGTGCGCTTCTGGAAGCCCAGTATGACACCGATGACAGTGGGTCATGCCTTTTTAACACGGTGAGTCATGTGGCAGCATATCGGTGTGATCCGATTTTCCACGTACATAGCGCTTGTATCAGAGCACATTGTAAAGCCACTGCTCGACTGGGTGATAAGCACCCTAATGGCTACTGCAATAACCCGCTTACTGCATGATGTATATGTCTAATTTATCGTCCGTCTTCACCTACCTCAGTATCATTGAGAAGCATGACTACCACCCATATTATTACAACTACTTATCGCAAATCATCTTTTGTCATGAGGCGATCATATGAATCTTTGGTCAATATTATGGTGTTGTAATTTGCATCATTGTGATCAATATCATGGCGTGGCGTGACAGCTAGGATGGATTTTAGTTGTTATCCTTGTCTGATATAGAGCGGCTATAAGGGTCCTGTGATAGAGCCATAGATACTTGTAAGTACCCTTAAGAATAGAATGACAGATCCCTATTTCGAGGGCGCCTTCAATGAATGATATCTGTATAAGAACAATTGTGTGTGTGCTTCTTCTGACGAAAACGCAGCGCTGACCACACGACTTGTTATGTAGTAGACACTAGATATCAGAATGTCAAAGCAGCATGAGCATTCCGGAAACTTGCCCACTGATTGGCATTAGTATTATTGACAATTAACCCTACAGGAATATGGATGCAATTGGTCATTTGGTCATTTTCGTTGTCAAGAAACGTTTCATACTAGACTTCAAAGCATGGAAGAAGATATTGACACATTTAGTCATATGTTGGACACTACACGATGCGGTGAATACGCGGCAGGGAGCAGAAGCTATGTAGGGCGACAAGCTTGGCGATTATCAATATGTATTAGAATCCCCATTGTGATCCAGACGTCTCTACTGCGGCTGCTGTCCGCTATCCAGAATGGTCCTACCTTTCGCTGTATATATTGCTATTACTATCGGAGAGAAGTCCAGATTATTGCATAACTAAGAAGCTGAAAGGGTGTCGTCTTAGACATTTCGATCATCACTTATGAACCGATATGCCAAGTAGAAAATACACATACCCCAACGAAGAAAGAACCCTGATTGCAATATGAGGTACGGGACGCTGTGTTGTTATGCTTATTTATAATCCTCCTTATGTGGTCTGATAAGCACTAATGATGTGTGGTCCAAGGTATTATGAGATAATATTTTAAGATAATCTTCCATTACGATAGTCATTTGCAAGATCTGGGTACAGCAATAGAAACTTACGAGAGTTATCCATCGCAATAAATAAGAGTATCTTCTTGACATAAATCGTCAATTCGAATCAATTTTGATTAACTTTTGTCTCAAATGTCACCGAATGGGACAAATATAGAATATATCATTTTACACGATCAGTTATTCCTGATCAAACATGAAAATTTGGCATGGAGCTATGGCAAACAAATATGAACAGACTTATCCACTTGTTCTGACTGACGCGATCGAGTGTTACTTATTTGTCACTTTTCCACAGACAAACGACCTGAACCTGTCTGTACGAGATGCACCACGACCAGTCTCTCACTGAAGAGGCTACGCGATTTTAAGGAACATTCTTCAAATATATCTCGGTAGATTGGTAGATATAAACGTCGTGATGGTCAAGGTAGCAGTCATTCTAAATAAAACATGGGAAAGGAGGCTGGGGATCGGAAAGTTAGCTCCCTTGGAACAAATGTGAAATTGCCTTATAACCCACTAAACGTGTATTAGCGTGGCCGTGCCAATTGTGACTCATACGTCATTGTAAAAGTGTCGACCCATTCTGGTAAGCTGAATCTCTTCACAGGGACTACTACGTTTAATCCATGGTGGTCATACTCTTTGCACTATATCATGTAATTTCTTTAGGGGATACGCCCCTACAGATTATCTGATAGCCGAGATGCTAAGAGAGCTATTTATACATTTCGATCATAACCTGTGCATATCAATCGACATGCCCATTATCAAATAAATACAGCTTAGATGCTAAGATTACCACGGTCATCTTGACTTCTTTTCCCGTTCCGTAGCTATCCTCATTACCATGGGAACCGTATAATAGGGACACATAGGCCATATGTTATGTAGCCAAGTATAACCAGCATTCAATGTAAAGATAGGGAACGCAAAACTGTATTAATTCATAGCTATAGCTGTAATATGAAGTTCTCAAATGCTATAGTGTAATTTACGATTTATACTGTTATTCAAATATTACAGATGCGATTGATTCGCTTCACACAAGGCATCGGCAGTATTACCGATAAACACATTCCACATGCGATGATCAATAGAAAATAAATTGCATTATAACCAACTCCCTTTTTGTGTACTGATTGTTTCCCTTAACGACCATAGACTGTATATATACCTAGGTGAATAGGGGTTACATTGAGCCTTCCGTTATACTACAGGTTAACGATATCTGTACCGAGCGTCATTTGTATTGATTATAATGCTATCAAGGAAATTGTACTGATAGCCACGGAAATTTGGTGTGGGACAGCCTTATGCACGTTTGACGTAAATCCAACATGATATGCGATAGAAATTAGCAAGGGCTAGCAGCTAGCAGAGTTGATGGAACGTATTCCAAGATGGTTTTGTTCCGGTTCCCACTCGACTCAATTCAATTTACTTGGGTTTGTTCCTGCTCAACAAGATACTAAAGATGAATCGCGGAGACCTCTGCGTGGATCCCGCCGTAGAGGCGGGTCGGACCTAGGAGCATGTGGTGCGGTGGGTTGGAACAGTTCCATAATTGCTTCTGCTACTCCACGAATGTATTGATCCATACGAGTTAGCTGCATCTCACCACATTCACTCACCAACAAATCTCCAAAATGCGATATGTGTTGTTTTGTACAAAATATGCGTCCGATCAACTAAAGCATTGAAAATATCTTACCCAATATTAAGGATGGCTAATCATAGATGATTATTCAACAAGTGTATATGCATTATCTGGAATATATGAGCATTAATTCATATGCACGTTATATTATTACGCAGTGTTATATCGTCAGAACACGTAGTGTCCTCCATTATGCAAATAGAAAAACCATCTTAATCTCCTTATCTGAGTACTTCGAATATATTCGCTAAATGTCTAGTTACAATTTTAATGAGGTACTATCGGCGATTGCACGATGTTTTTTGCAATCCTCAGTTCACAAAAAGTGTCCACCGGTGTACCAGCAGTTCTTGTGTTTATCATTCTTTGGGATAAACTTCAAACTATAAGACGAATAAGATGGCCCTTTGTGGCACATCAATGTCCCAGTGATAGCTGGTAAACGATTCTTTAATATTGAACATCCAGTACTAAATCCATTTATATATATAGGCGAAGACGTGTTGAATTTGAAAATCGCCTGGCAGGGATTAATTCCCTTTTAACGCATTACGTTTGTATAAGTCGACCACACCAATTCGCCTCTTGAATCCATAAAGTTTTTACCCTGTCGTTGGAAGCGGTCTAATAAACTCTCTCCTAATTAATACAGCAACGCTCAGGCGAATTGTCCTTAAAACTGTATCATTGATAAAAGGTGAGATATGCGCAAACTCAGTCGACCCAAAAGTACGCTCACACATAACCTATCGCGCCCATAATACGACCACAGTCTGTGCCATCGTTAAGAAAGCGCATACCATTCACGGATGCTGACAATGGCAGCAAACATTTTCACTTTGATGCCAGCTTTTTGCGCTGCATGGTTATTCTTCTGTTTGGAAGTGAAATGTTGTCATGCATTGCTCTTCCGTTAGCCATTCAAGGTGTACGATAGTGGTCAGCATTTACGTCAAAGCAACACATCTCATACATTCAATGATTCATTCCTTTCTGTTGGTCTCTTTATCTTTTGCAGCTTTATGTTGGTGATTGAGTTTCTTAGATTGAATTGATGTTAGGTCTTATCCCAATATACGAAAGGGCCATGCCAGAAGAAACATAGCATGGCAACGTGCAAATAGTTCAGATTTATGGCGGTGTTCTCCTTCTCCAATGGTGCAAAGTGCCATAGATATGTTAATGTGCTATGTTGGTGATTGTAATAGCAACCTGCTAACATCACGTGAACGCCACGCCAAAGATGGAGATTTGATTTATATCTATTTATCGTAAATATAATATACACTCTAAGACGTTTATAAACACCATTCATATATTACTAAAAGGGCTTAAGCATCGAATCCTTATAGTATGTATGAGATAGTATCTGATATCGGAAACAATGATGGCAATGGAAATGAAACGCATCAATATTGATGAACAGCATCATCGGTGAAATTCACTGCTGCGTAATATTCTAAGCATAACTAACTTATTGCCCTCCTTTAGTCAGTTTAACCTGATTATCCTTAACTAAAATTACTGTATCAATAGTCTTGTTAGGTCTTAAGCAGCAGAAATAAGGTCAATTACAATCAGCTTCCGTGTAGGTCATAAGGTTGCTTAGATTGAATTGATGTTTGGTCTAATCCTAATTCCTGAAGGAACATAGCATGGCAAAGGGCAAATAGTTTCGGAATTCTCCTTCTCCAATGGTGCAAAGTGCCGAAGATATGCTAATTTGCTTTGTCTCATTTGAGTCATGCTATATTATAATGTAAATCTGCATCGTCTCACTTTAATACTGGTGAGATCCTATTTATTCTTCCTATAGCCACATAATATTAAGCGTTCTCCCTGGCAATAAATGGTGATGACCAACACTATTATGACATAAAGTAGGTCATCCTTCAGTTTGTGCTGATACACAATTACTATGTCTAAATTTTGCAAAAGGTTCACTGTTTGACCTTTCACAGCCTGTTATTTGCACACATACATAATGATGTCTATCTACATCCATATTTCATTGTTTGTACAATCCTGATACACGTTACCGTACTTATTTTTCTCGGTGGTTTCGGGGCAGTTAAATGTATAGGAATTTCACTTAAGTATTAAGCAGGTTATCCATTTGAGCAGCCGTATTATTATGCCATATCTATGTAAATGGCTTCCTTGCCTAAACGCACATAAATCCAAATACGCATACATAAACAAATAAAGGCAGACAAGCCTAAAAAAACAATTACGACGTCAATAAACAACGACCTTCTAATTCTGCAAGAACGCAATTTCTTAGAGGCTATGTGTTTCAGAGGACGAGCAGAATAGAAATTCCTCACTTGTCTTCCTGGGTTTATCATGAGGTAATATCTCAGAAGTAGGGCGCAATAAAACAAACACCCCAGTAGAGAGCAGTACAGCGATTTTAAAGGCTGCAGTGGGGCAGAAGTGGTGCGATATATAAAGCAGCAGTAGCGTTATATCACAGGCAGAAATAGGGCAACATAAAGGTTGCAACATAGTGACATACAACACCGCAATAGGGTGACATAAATGTTACAACAGAGTGGCAGCAATAGGGTGACATCAAAGAGCGATTAGTTGCTATCAGTTCCAACAATGCTTCACGCTACTTATCGTCCTATCGTTTATTGGCTCCGTGTATGATGAACACAAAGCAACATTATCGTTTACTTCGGTATCAAGGGTGAATTACAATTAAACCTATATCGAACTTTCCGCGAGGGGCCGTGTCAAGAACCCTGCATTTCGTCAGAAATAACTACAGTGTGGTGTTCAGTTTGGTCCTACGCCCCTCACCTCACATCTCCTCGCAGACATCCTGCAAGTACACCATTCACGTCATCGAGTGATCCCCACATTTCACCTAATATGGCCATTTATTGTACCAGACAGTTTCATACGCCCAACATACGGCGAATAAACCCATGCCTGATCAATGCATATTTAAATGACTAGACCACACAAATTGTTCAATCATAGCGGTTAAAAGCAGCTTCGGATTATATCGTAAAGGTCATGCCGCTGATTGCCTATTTACTGATATATAACTCATCAAAGGTACAGTGATGATATGTTTGATATAGCATTTGGTATGCTGCGTAGTATGCTGAGTGCAAACGACGTAATTAGAGTACAACACATGGGTGGCCTTCTGCTTGTCAGTAAATGTCTGCTATCACAGGTAAATTAAACCTGCTGCAAGACAGATGCTAGTTATTGGACTGTACTATGAAGTCAATGTGAGCTAATGCTAGGCAAAAGACAGTATGAGTAAGCCGTCGTAATACTAATGTATTTATAATGTTATTACTCACAACAGGAAACAATTATAGTAATACTCCAACGCACTAACATTTACAAACGACAAACTCTCTGACCGCTTTATATGGTATATCACTGTTATATGCATACAGACATGGAACTGAAAAAAAATATTCATTTAATTTCATCCATATTTCATTGTTTGTACATTCCCTCTACAAGTTGCCACATTAGGTTTCCCTGTGGGGTTGAATGCAATTGTATGTTTGGGAATTTCGCTTCACTATTAAGCAACCCATTCATTTGAGCAGCAGAACTATTTTGCCTCGAGGCCCCATATCTATGTAAATGGCTCACAATTCTTGCCAGGCTCAAACAAATCACTTGATTCAGATAAGCATACAGAAGCAAATAAAGACAGACAAGCCTAAAAAAATGACACTTTTTTATATATATTTTTATATATACATATATATGTATATATAAATATATATATACATATATATATATATGTATATTAAAAATACATATATATACATATATATATACATATATATACATATATATATATATATATATATATATATATATATATATATATATATATATATATATATATATATTATATATATATATATATATATATATATATATATATATATATATATATTAATTTATGTATTCGGTGTTAGATCAAAGACTTAAGGATACTTTAAAGATTATCTGGTTTCCGTCGCATTGCGACCGGCATGCTCTGGGTTTAAAACTAGAACGATCACTTTCAATGGGATTCTCACCACTAAAAGAAATTGCACCCTACCCGTAGCTCAATGGTACCTTGCTTCGTCCCAACTGCGGTGGTTTCACGCGATATCACTTTGTTGTTATAAGTGTCGTAATACACTAATATATCTATTGCTTTTTTTCCTAGTAAATCATCGTTTGGAAATATAAGCTTCCATGTTCTATCACTGTATATTTCAATCCATATTGATCCACAAAATTTGCATCGTCAGGGATTCGTTTCGTTCTATTCTCTTCTTGGCAATACCTTTCACAGTCCTGGTCATTCAGCGCTATAGTAATCTTTACTAATCACACTCTGAGAGCCACCTTATAATGATTAGTTATATTACGCTTGTAATGTTTTCGTCTATCGCAACCTCGACCAAGAGGAAGACTATAAGAACCAGGTCTGCTGTAGTATGTAGTCGTTTTAGCTCACGCGGTACACCGCCCTGCTTAAAAACATACCTTTTTCCGAAATCCTGACGGTTTTAACCCAATCATTGGATATTTCCTTGTAATGGCCTGAAGATAGCTATCAATTTCATCAGATAGTAACTGCTCGAAATGCACGAAGATGGCACTTGCTAGTAACGTAACAACAACGTAGGTATGACAAAGCAAATTCAAATGACCAAACTACAATAATAGTCCTATCATAGCAGCTCGGAATCGTATTGTAGAGGATACACCGCTAATTGCCTACTTACTGAGATATACCCTGTTTTAAGTGCAGTAATGACATGTTTGAGATGGCATCGATATACTGCCTAGTATGCTGGGTTTAACAATGTAATTATGGTTCAACAATTTAGTCTGCCACCACCGCGATATTAATCAAGCTGCAGGATGGATGTTAGCTATTTGGATTGTATTATATACGCGTTATTCATTTGTTCAGCCAGTCACCGTCTCTTGCATTATATTTGCTCTCTTGTACGGATCTGTAAGCGCATTATATGACGGACTACAGTGGGTAATGAATGTTTCAGAGGCTGGGTTATGCTGCAGCAGTGAAACGTCTACTTTGTTTAGAGGCGATCTACGTCATCTTGAATGATTTAACGGGTCAGGAAAATGCAGAGAATCATCAAAGGGGAGAATATTGCTACTCTTACTACTTGCTTTGTGTACACAGTTACTGCCGATGAAGGGTATACAGCGAAAAACAACATCATCTCCCAATAAATATTACCATAGCATGGATTACTTTTTTGTTTGATAGATTTCGTTGTTATTTTAAAAGGCAACATACGATCAAGCAGTAGGGCGACATTAAAAGCAGCAGTTTCGTAAAATTATTTTAAAAGGCAAGGGTTCATACAGTAGGGCGATTAAAGCAGCAGTAGGGTTCATAAAATGCAGCGGTAGGGCGACATTAAAAGCAGCAGTAGGGTTCATAAAATGCAGCAGTAGGGCGACATTAGAGTGACATTAAAAGCAGCAGTAGGGTGACATTAAAAGCAGCAGTAGGGTAGGAATACATGCAGTAGGGTTATTTAGACATGCGGTATGGTAACATAAGCAAATGCAGTAGGGTGACATAATAGGTAGCAGTATGGAGACATAAAAGCAGCAATAGGTGACAAACAGAAGTAGAGTCAAATGACATTTGGTATCCAAATTTCAAAGCCGCATGACCATTCCAGAAAATTTACCAGTGATGAGCATTACCGTTTAGGAAAATATTCCCAAAAGCAAATTTGATACCATTTAAGACCCTTCAGTCATTTTCATTGTTCTAGAAGCATCATATACCGGACTACGAAGCACTGAATAAGGTTATTGTCAAATTGAGTCGTATCTAGTACTTCTACACACTTAAGCGAATACATGTCAGTAGTAGGAGCTATGTACGACAACAAGCTTGGCGATTGTCGATATATATTATAACCCCCTTTGTGATTCAGACGTCAAGGGAACAGCGTCGACACATTCTGGTAAGTTGAATCTC
Organism: Urechis unicinctus; assembly: GCA_034190875.2. Lineage (NCBI taxonomy): Eukaryota > Metazoa > Annelida > Polychaeta > Xenopneusta > Urechidae > Urechis > Urechis unicinctus. The sequence continues at coordinate 1,198,949 of CM067348.1, read as the reverse complement.
TCTACTGTGAATACTCCAGGTAATCCAGAATGGTCCTACCTTTTGCAGGATACATTGTTATCATTTTCGGGTAGAAGTCGCTACAATTTATCGTTAAGTCAAGATTTTGTAAGGGAATCAGTTTGGACATTTCGATCACGACTTATGCCTACCGATAGACCTAGCATAAAATAAACACAGCTCAGCAAAGAAACAATCCTTAATGTAATATGAGGTACAAGACTAAGATCTATCATGTACGGAAGAAAAAAATTAGTTCTCGTTTAGGGATCACGCTTAAAGACGCTAAGATTACCTCGGTCATTTACGTATAGCTTCACTACTCTAGAACCCATACGATTGAGGTCATCTGCTTTGCAGTCTAGTATATCAAGCATACAATGTAAATATATGGAAAACAAAACTTGATTAATTCGTAATTATAAGGGTATTATGAACTGCGTTTATGCTATGTTGTAAGTTACGATTCATACTGTTATGCAAATACTACCGACACGATTGTCTTGCCTTAACCTAAGCTTTGATAAGTGCGTTTAGTCTAAGATGAACACTATAGTATACCCTTTCTGTATTGATTATTTCTCTTAACGGCCATAGACTGAATATAGACTTAGGTGAATAGAGACCGCACATGTGACAACATAGAGCTTCTGAATGAATAACGACAATACATACACCTAACACCCAGCACGTATGGCTGTCTAGTGTCCAATATGTACAGTTACATTAAGTAATGACTTGATGGTAAACATTTACTGCATTATTATACTGACGGGAAACTGCATGCACAACCGCCGCTTTCTGTGCCCCTCTAGGCTAGTAATCATTGATGGAAGTGCTCGGTTGCATACAATATAAGTAACTTAAGCTAATTGACCAGGTTACACTGCCGTTGAATCCGCTGATGCGTAATTTGCTGGTGGTTTATCTATTTAGGTCTGATACCACGCGATGTTATTGTTATTCTACTCGTGCTTGTTATTAGCGTTGAGTATAACATGCTCCAATTTACGATGAACTGTGAAAGTGATGTTTGCACTTTTGATCTTTGTCAAGCGTCGCGCACATGGGGATGTGATAGCTTATTCTGCCAAGCGCTCATTGGTCTCCTCTAGTTTAGGCTTATTTCTGTAGGCAGAGATATTCTTGAAGTCGCATTCTTGAAGCGCTGCATATGTTTCAGAATACAGTGCGGCACTGTGGCAAGTCGCCTTTAACACTCCGTTAGTTGCCTTTTGCTGTGGTTAAAACACTGGTAATGTTGTAACGGTCTGGGTGAACCTCGGGAGATATACAAATGACTAAATATGTGTCAGTCACTGGTTTCCAGGTTAGGCTATTTCTTTGGCATGGCAGCAGATTGATTGATGCGTGGAGTCATTTTAACCTTGTATGGGTAATTTGGTTACTGCCAAATGTTCATTAACAGGGGAATCCTACCACATGATATTACGGGTGTTTAGTTGGAATGCTAAGATTCAACAATATGTTGCACACAGATATGATTGAACACCTAAGCATTTATTTCAAGTCATCGGATCACTAATCAAATCCATTTTGCAGTAGATGTCCAGTTTAACATGTGCCCCTCTCCTGGAGTGTCGGCTTCTGGCCTCGTGTATTTGAATGTGTGTATAGTTGCAAACAACATATTGTAAATATGCTGGAAGGTCGTGCGAACATGTGTTGTCATCACCGGTGCACGTCACGTGGACTACCAGTCAGTGTTAATACAAGCATGGTTAGGTATTGGTCGTATTCTGTGAATTGGTCAGTTGTTTCAGGTATTAAACAAACTAATCGCGGTGGTCAGTTGTTTACGGTATTGAAGATTTTATATGAATGGTTCTGTTGTTTCAGGCATTGAACAAACTATCCGGGGTGGTCAGTTGTTTACCGTATTGAAGATTTTATATGAGTTGGTCAGTTGTTCCAGGTATTGAACAAAACTATCTACGGTGGTCATTTGTTTACCGTATTGCAGATGCTATATGAGTTGGTCAGTTGTTGCAGGTATTGGACAAAATAAATGGGATAGTTAGTTGTTTCAGGTAGTGAACATGGTTCCATGATTAAGTAAATCAATTAAAACTCTCCGGCCGAATTATGTCTAAGTGTGTAGAAGTACAATTTTATGTAGCAACGTCCAGGTGATGGTATGCATTTTCCTTAAATCTGTAGCATTAAAAGGGTGCTATATGCGCATATCCAGTTGACCCAAGAGTACACTCACACATAACCTATTGTGCCCGTATTATGACCACAGACCGTGCCATTGGTCAGCGCATTCATAATTCCCGAAGCTGGTTTGTTTTATATTTGTATATCTTAACGCAGCAAATTTGGTTATTTTCTCCTTGGCCCATTAAGCGATTGGTCACTTTACGTGCGGAGTTTACTTGGTTATACATGTGGTAAGCACAAATAGCTTCCTTAAAAGCAAACCTAGAAATATTTGATGCATTTAATAATCAAGAGGTCATAGATATTGGGTACCATTTACGTTAAAGTCACTTACCCAAGACATTCAGTGATTTAATACGTTCTGTTTAGCGGTGATTGCAAATAACAATATCCGAGATGTGGTTAATACTTTTATCTGCTAAGCATGCCCAAATACGTGTTCAATCGGCATCAAGGAACAGAGCAATGGAAGTCAGCATGATGCAGAGTTCCATTGCAATAGCTTAGTTGTACAAAATTGGTTCTTGTCATTAATTGATGTTTAAAGCAGAAACCCAGGTTAACTTCCTAAAGGATATGACCTCAACAATAGTCGTTTCAGTAAATATTGCTTCCTCGAGTTCAATAAAATGCCCATTATGCGTCTGATCACAATGTAACGGGGCCTGCTATGTATGCAGTTATAATATCAAGACTTACCATGGCATTGCAGTGTCCAAATCATAGTTGATTTCACTCATGCCATTCGTCAAGATAATCATGCCGTTCAGAATTCTTACTGCAGTATAATGTGTTTCATAAGTTTTGCATCAAACCTAAAGTGGTCGACTTAAGCTTGAACATGGCTGTTGGTTTGAGTCATTTTGCACTAATACTGACGGCAAAATCGCTTGGGTAACATCAGTTAGGTAGTGGGTCAGTGATAGTACTGGTGGAGTGACAACAACCCAATTGGGCAGCTACAAAAATCGATAAAGTACGAACATTTCAAGAAACACGTATGTAATGATCGTAGACTTGTATATATATTATAGAAGTTTTCGTTGCGAAATTAGTAACAAGTACAGCATCATATAATGATTGATTACTGTAATAAGGATAGTACTCTAATACACACAAATATTCTACACCTTGCAATGAGAAAATTATCATGCTTAAGATTTTTCAAGCTAATTTCCGGACCTAGTGTTTATATCTAAGCCATTTTTTCGCTAGGTGCTGAATGGCGATTTGGCTGCATGATTCCTAACTTGTACTAGTTTCAGTTACGTTTTACCTTTTATTTTGCTTAGCTGCATGATTTTACCCAAACAGATAGGCATATTGTAATAAAACTTTAAATATGTCAATTACCATGAAGCATGATGCGAAAGAATGTTGTCGATCTGCTGCATCATGCTATAATACAATGTGATTCGGTGCCGTCTAAAGTTAATGATGGTGAGATTCTGCACGTAATGACATTAGATTGAGTGCTCTTGGTCGCAATAGGATAATGGTACAATGCTCTATTATATTATGAAGTGGGCTATCATACTGTTTGTGCTAATACGCGCTTCCTATGTTTAAAATCAAGCTTTTCTAAGAAGGATGTTTGTTGCAAAAGCCACTGTTTGACGTTCCCCAAACTGTTATTTCAACACAGACATAGAATTTAAAAAAACAACATTTATTTTCAACCAGATTCATTGAATGTTGAAAACATGAAATATGAGAGCCGTACTATCTGCGGCTAATGTCATGCCTGCTTTATGGGTCATTTCTTGAGTCACGTGGTATCTTGATGAAGTAACTGAGGTTAAGATAATTGTTGATTTGATAAGGCATTGTTAAATGCGTCAAACGATTGGACAGGGCTAAGCATGAACCATGAGTTATGCGATTTTATCACAAAGGGTGTACATTGTGGCGTCTTCCTTTTTCATAAAAACCAGTTTTGTCTAATGATCTTGACTGAAAACAGTTTGTTTGTTTTTTAGAAGTCTAGTCAATTCAAGTCAACAACCACCGGCTCCTCATCCGTCCAATTATATCTGGATCCCAGTCATACTTTGTTTTACATTGTTTGGCCTATAGGTTTTCAATCTAAAGCAGGTCGACATACCGCCAAATGTTAAATGGGCTGATCTACAGGAAACAAGAACTAATGAAACAGCCGTAATTGCAAACAAAGACCATGTGTTCCAATAAATCCATCGCAGTATTACAGTTTTGCAGTTCCATCTATTAACAACATAGGCCATCGCTATAAAATGCAGTGTGTCGATTGCAATACAAATGTATTGAACTGCAAACATTAGTACAATCAAAAAGTACTTGTCGAGCTAGAAGCAACGCATGGCACAATCTAGCAAGATAACTCTAATAGGAATTCTAATAGGAATCTATCCAATCCTTCAATTGCACTACTTCAAACTGGAGCAAGTTATGACAAATACCTGAACATTATTCTATAAAGGATTAACTTTTCAGCTGATATGAGTGTCGATATAGATCGGAATCAACAAATGATGCTTGTAGAAAAGAACCCAGGATAAAGGGAACGCAAACGCATTGCTGTATCACTGATTGCTTATTCTAACAACCTGCAAGTCAGCGTCACGGAAATCAAATAGAACGTTTAGGCTAATAATGGACGATAGAGTACAACGTAAATAACGGGCAAATGACTTGCCGCTGCTGATAGAAAGTATCTACGGTCTGGTTCCTCTTACAGGATGAGGAAATAAGCTGTGTTTATGAGAGCACTTTGCATTTAAACGGGGCCATTAATTCTATGAGTCATACTAGCAGAGCCAGTCTACCATTAAGGGAAATTACTTTGCCATTCCATGGTAAATGTATTCTCGTAGGAAAAAATTGCTTGTTTTGTAAGGTTACAGACTTTAGGAAGAGAAGAAATCAATTGATGTCCATATATCTTCTCCGAGAAGACTTACATAAAGTGGACCTCAATACTTTGATACGTGTATTTGACTCATCACACATTGCAATAAAAAATATTATTTTAGCGTTTGTAGCAGTTTTTCTACAACCAAGGTAAGTTTTGAGGCAATATTGCTTCTTCGTGTTCTAATCACACGAAAGCAAAGCAATAACCTGAGGTATCATTTGGCTATCCTGCACGAGGTCACGCATAATATTCAATATACTAATTACCTCATCGAATAATATTCGACGAGCAATTAGCTAAACGTGATTCATGATATGTGGAGGGTCTACGAGAAAGTGACATGAGATATTATGTTGCCGGCATGTTTATACTGCATTCTGTATGCTGCTGCGGAACTAAGCAGCGTTTATGACATCATTTTACATATGTAAGGAGCAGTGAGTTAGGCTTTTACATCGTAACTTATATTGTTGAATGCTGTGTTTCCTTTTCCTCAATCAATTAATCGTGCAGGAGGAAATATTGCCGGCTTTGTAACGCGTGTCTTAATACATCTGAGTAGTTCGGTAAAGATGCCCCGTAAGATATAAGGCTTTCTCTGCTGCTCCCAATGATGGAGTGGCACCTCTACGGAAATATTGAAGGTGGTCATCTCCATTAGACCTGTGGTATTTGGTTCATGGTGACTTGCTAATGCCAAAATGCTTTCAAGGGTTTCTGCGGCATGACATCATTTTACATATGCAAACGCGCAACACCTGCAACAATAGCAGGCAAAGAAAGCTGCTTATCTATTTATAGATCGTATATAATATATATGTGTACATTTCTGATGGGCTTTTATTTCCTTCATGTATCTACTTGATTGCACTTCGGAAAGTTGAAAACACCATTTGAAGATCATTTTCCCGAATCCGTCATTCATATGCGGAATTAATATTTAATTATCACTCCTGCATGTAATGAAGACAACACTAACGTTAATGAATACGTAGTGCACGTTTCATGGGCCCTTGTAGTTATGCAATTTTGTACGAAATGTCTCTCAAACAATTTAATCGAACAGTATGAACAATCCCTAAAGAACGTTTATTAAGACCACAACCGTTTCCATGTCCAATGATTATCGCCAGCTGTTCACTGGGGCTACAATCGATCAGTTGTGAGGGTATTTTTGCTCTTTGAAGCCATATGAAGAAATCAGATTTGCCCCAATCAAGACAACCTCACAGTACAAATACCCGTATTAAATCAGGCCGGCTAATACAACTGCCATAGCCATACAAAAGACAAGCAAAAAGGTCATTTCATGCGCAACTTCGCGGTTACTGTAAATGGAAATTATTCTCATCCTTTTTCACAAAGGGTAGCCACTGCAGGATGCTGATTATATCCATAGGCTGACTTTTCTATTTCGGCCTGACAATTACGCAGCAGATAGTCGTTGTGTATTTACAATAATCGAATACATCATAGGTCAACAAGAAACATTACAGCATCTATAAGTTGAAAGGCATAGTTTGCCATCAAGCAATAGCTGTATAGGCAATAACATCATAAGATTTATGAATCATTCCGTGTCCATGGTCATTTTCCGGTTGCACGAACACATTATGGCATTGCAAATAACTCATACAACAAAACTCACTGCTATGGTCTATGCCTGTTCCTCCTACTGTTATTTGACTACAACTCGTTGCTCAGATAAACACCGGTGAACGTGAAGGGATACGAAATTGATAATGAAATGTTATAGAGTTATATAACAATAATATGCTTGCAGATAGCATCACCCTTTTTTTTTGGTGGATGCTTTGATCAATAAATGAGCAAAGGTGGAATACATCCGCCGATTTTGCATCTTCCCGCTGTAAATATTCCCTCCCTAAGGAAGAAACATAACTCCGTCAATCGTAATATCTGATCATTCAACCTCTAAGCAGTGCAGGAAGGTGCGCAAAACTAGCGCTCATCTTGGATGCAATATAACTGACCCTTATGGGCACATTCACTATTTTCAACTGTAGTGCTCATCAGCGATATATCAGGGCATGGTATTGCCATTCAAGTAGCTCGGTCATGGTTAAACAAAATAAATAATCGATTAAATTATAACCCGCTCTCTAATCCTCGTAAATTGTGTTGCATTCAGAAATCAACAGATGATTTACTGTTTACTTTGATTCGATTCGCTGCATTTGCTCACTCACAACTATTATGTGGATTGAATACAACTCAATGGCTGGCACTGAGCCAATGAGCAATCATTCTAAATAATTGGCCATTATACAGCAACACCATTTCTTTCACACAATCGCCAGGCAAAGGAGTAAACGTTACTATCTTACAAATGGCTTGCCACTGCCGCTAACAAGTATCTGACATAATTGTTCTTGCATGTTTGGGCGATAAGCAGTGTTTATGAAACGACTTAATACTTAAATGGAGAAGTAAATTCCATGATATATTCCTGCACTGATCAACGTCTTATACGGAACATTCTATATCCCTAAATGGTAGATGTATTCTCGCTGATTCGAATTGCAACGTGGCTGACAGGCTGAATAATGTAACACATGAGTGGCGTATCTGTATGGTAGAATCAGTATTATTTTGAGTCAGTACAAATGTGGTGGTATGCCTGAGCAATCTGCTGAATTGAGCCACATGAAGGCCTGCTTTCAATCTTTATTTCCATGATGCCTTCATGTCATTACTATAAAGATGTTCTTAGAACCGATACATGTTATAATGTATATTTCTATTTGAGAGGGGCTTATCTTGATCCCGTAAAGATTTAAAGGTTACAGAATGGAGGAAGAATATCAATCAGCTGAGGCATTATTCTCACACGTATCGAGCACCTGATAGGGTCAATAAAAGGCGAGGCGCTTTAATCCGCCTATTGATCAATTTAGTGGGCATGCACTTGTCAAATACTTTGACTTATTCATTGGTTTATTACAAATGGCAATAAAAACTGAAAACGTTCGTTTGTCATCTGCTTTAGTTTGGTATTCTAACAAGATGTGGATAAATACAAGCGCGATCTCTGGTCAGGGTATTCATTATGCGGTTTACTCTTGCATTACTATTTTCGGAGTGTCTAGGTATCTGCGAAATATCGATCGATCCCTTTACATGTCTCAGTCTCTTCACGCTACATCATTATTACGAACAACCAATTTCGATCGGCGAGAAATGTGTGGCGTAATTTACCTGTTCTATTATGTTTAACGGGAAGCAATATCGGTTATATTTTATGATGGCCAAGAGGGTTGGATTAGCAAATAGTATGGAATATGGGTTAGCCCTCTTGGCTTTGTTTCATGCTTCATTTTAGGCTTATGACAAAATTAGATATGCTATTTCAGTAAACTGACATGCCTTTCAGTTTGTATAAAGGAATGCACCGCGACAACACCGTCGTTGATGATGACCGCTATTCATCAGCACAATGCGTATAACCAATAAGTGCAGTGAAATACCAACGATGAATGAAAGCCGATGGGGTGACAGACTCAGTTGCCATTGTTTCTGGTCATATATTACAGTTAGTGCGAGCTGGTTATGATGAACTATTAAAGAAATGCCACAATCACGTTGGCTGAACGGTGTACAATAAAAGCACTTGTCATATCGAAGTAGCTCTCTCCATGATAGATAAGCCAAACCAAAATGTTCCCGCTGGTTCCCGTTAATTACAGTATACAGCACCATTATTCATAACGTACTCGGCCAACGTTGAATCGTACATAACTTCAGATTTAAAACTCTCAACCATGATTGGCTCGAATTGCTCGTATCATATGGAGGTGTTCGATTATCCGATAGGGCAGTATCTGGGTGGGGAAGCGAATAGTTGTTCTGCTTTATGAGTGTTAAGGGAGCAATGTGCTACAAACGTTGGGCGCGTATGAATGTTTGATGAGTGCATAATCTTGGTTAATAGGCCAGAGCACAAGCCTTTTACTCAAGTAATTCGTCAAGACCTTTCATGCTATATGCTGACGAATAGCTTTGCGGATGGCGTTTGACCTCAAAGATGCACATGCATGATATTGAATAATGGCCTTAAGTGTGCTGTAAAATTTAGATGTGGATTATCTATATCGATTGAGTGATTTAAATATGAACGGTAATAAACAGTTTGCTTGAAAGTAAGATTTACATTTGGACTTTATTGCAGTAGAATCATTCAGAAACTAGTCATCTGTACAATTTTCCCGAGTTGGCTAGCACTCTGTGTTATTACCCCACAAGTATCAGTGTAGAATTGATTTGTAAACATTAGTATCCAATGCTCGAAAGTGTGAATGGTACTGCTGGAAAGTTGGGATGGACATCCAAAATATGATCATTACATAACTACGAAAGATATCGTGAGAATTATATCGTTTGATGGTAAAAGTTGATAGACCCGTTTCAATAATTAATGTTTATGAAAGCCTTTCATCGAGCTACTTATCGAGCTAGAAGCAACGCATGGCACAATCTGGGCAGACAACTCTGAAATACCGGCTAATGTAAAATGCTTATTGCAATATGAATCTATCGGAGCATTCACTTGTAATATTTCAAACTTGTGAAAGTTATGAAAAATAACTGAACATTATTCGGTTGAGGCTAAATTTGTCAGCAGACATGAGTGTCGATATGGATTAAAATAAACATATGACGTTTGTAGAAAATGACTCTCACAGGAGCAAAGACACAATGCTCTATCACTAAGTGATTATTCTAACAACCTTCTGGTCAGCGTTACGGAAATCAAACATAATGTTTAGGCTAATAATGGACGATGAAGTACACAGTAAATAACCGACAAATGACTTGCCAATACTGATAGAAAATATCTACGCCTGGTTCCTCTCAGAGGATGGGGAAATAAGCTGTGTTTATGAGAGCACTTTGCATTGAAACGGGACAGTCAATCCTATGAGTCATGCTAGCTAAGTCAGTCTACCATTAAGGCAAGTAACTTTGCCATTTCACGGTAAATGTATTCTCCTAGATATAAATTGCTTGCATTGTAATGTTACTGGCTAGCAAGAAAATTGACAAAACAAGTGGAAAAACTATATGATCATTTAATGTGATATAATGGTGTCCATTTGAAATCATATAGTAGTATAGGGAGTAGCGGTTCTGGCACACCAGTCTCACATGATTATGACACACCTATCTCATATGGTGCAACCCAGAAAACACACACACACAGGCTGACTCACATGTGCGAGCGGTACTGGCACACCAGTCTCATATGATTATGACACACCTATCTCATATGGTGCAACCCAGAAAACACACAGGGTGACTCACATGAGCCAGCGAACCGCTCGCACCTCCCCCACCATATGCGCCCAGCCCTTCCAGCCCCTATGGTATAGGCCCACTAAAGAGGGCGACAGCAATGTCAACCATCTACAACAGGACTCTTAGGAATAAGCTCTTCTAAACGACTCACGCGCTCCAAAAGGTCCTCATACTTCGATTCCAATTCCCTCACCTTCTCCTCTACACCAGGACCCTGAGGAATAAGCTCTTCTAAACGACTCACGCGCTCCAAAAGGTCCTCATACTTTGATTCCAAATCCCTCACATCATTCTCAAGGTCCACCTTCTCCTCCCATATATGTTCCACATCTGCTTGCAGCTCGGCCACCCCAATATGTTCATCGGTGCTCATTCTATACCTCAGCCATCATATGTTTAACATATCGACTCTTGCCCATAGGCCAGAGTGTCTACACCACCTGGAGCTATCCACCGCTTTGAGTCAAAGGGGGAGAGAGACACCTTGTTAACGTGGAGCCCATATATTTTATGGCAGTCACTCCTGAGCATGTTCATTCCGTGGCGAAACTGCTTCTGGTCGAACAGTGACTCCACGTACTGAGCGTGTCGTAGATGCTTCTTCACCATCACCTTCTTCACACCCTTAGCTCTTTTTATCTCGCCCTCATCAGACATCAGGATAGAGTACATCTTAGGGCGCAAACCAACGTAATCCTTGATGGGCACGCCAGCGCACTCATCCTTCATCTTACCCAGAACCTTTTTGTTTTTGTCACTGTGTAGGGCATGAGAAGGGTCAAAGTTACTAGTGTCAAAGAGATACCCATCCTCCCTCATATCAGCATAGACGTCAGTGGTACGGATCTCAAGCAGCAGCGAGTCTGTGTCTGTGTAAAGCAGGTTAATATTACTGTCATATCTAGCCTTCATGGTATTGTAGTAAAAGTCATACATCAAGTGCTTGGAGAGGTCCAGAATGCACATGCCAACGTAGACCGGCCGGTTCAGCACTAAGCGAGTCTTGTGCATATGCAGGGCAGCTAGATCATCGTCAAACACTTTTTGTCGAGCATAGGCGGGGCTGGCAACAAGCCCACGTATTTTTTTTTTTCCGATGAGCGCACAATCTTAACGTCGACTCACCTCCGGAGATTCTCCATCGTTTTACCAAAGACGGAGTTATTCATAAGTTTATAGAGATCCTTCTCAAAGTCGCTGTTGGCGGCCTTGCGCAGATCTGTATTCATCCTTATGTAAGGCTCCATCCATGGACTCTGGTCAAAGACAAGCGCACGATGAATCTTGGTGAGTCTCAACCCCAAAGACAGATATAGCTTGAGGTTCCTGTAGTGTACCACATACTTCTCCTTGTTCCGCAGGTTGGGCACCAGCTTTTCAACTCCATTTCCGGTGTTCCCCAATGCACCTAGGAGATCTTTCTGGTAGTCTGACAACCACTCATTTTGCACAAGAAGCCGCTCCGGCGCTAGGGGGTAATCGTTGTGTTCGTCATGAAGCGCAGCAGGATACTCCAAGTCAACCTCAAGTATATACCCCGTTTCAGCATCATCGGGATGGTCCTGGATCTCTAGGTTCTCAGGCCGTTCCACCCACTCAATACCCGAAGTAGGTAGGGCTTGGCTCATCGCCCACCCATACAGGTTGTTGGCATCGAGGTACTGGATATAGCTCGCTGGCTTATCCCGCTCAAAGCCCTCCACGTATGGGTTGTTCGCTTTAGCGTGGCGATGTGATACCATGCTTATCCCACCGCGCAGCCCCTTCTCAATAAACAGGTGCTTGTCATAATCGGTGAGAAGCTCGAGTTTCACCCCTGTGCTCTTAAGAAGTGCATCCCACGACAAACCGGGGCTGGTATAGTAGTGGGCCGGATCCCACCCGTATTGCTTAAGACAGGTTTTGCGGAATGTTTCAAACACATCGGCCAGGAGCAGTACATCCGTGCGTAAGTAAAGGTCATGGTAGTCCCCCATGTTTTTACAACCGAACGCGTTCCAGACTTTCTGGGCGTGTTCATAGTCTGCAGCAGATATACCCTGTTCAGAGAGCTTGCTGTAGAAATCGTGGATCGGCGGCAGTGGAGCATCAAACTTATCCCAGCCATCCATGAACTCATAGGGATACACTCCCTTACGCAGCAGCAAGCGCCGCTTCATCTGGTCTGGCTCGTATTCCGCCGTCACAGCAAAGGCATCTGGGTTGTTAGCAGACACAAGCTTGTCGAGCGAGGCCAGGAGGAACTGTGCACTGTCAATGAAGCGCAACTGTCCGACCGACAGGGAGATATACTTCTCCATGTTATTTGGGATGCAGTTGATATTGCCCTCCACTTTGCTTATACCCTGCATCAAGAGATGGGAGTCGTAGCCCCGCAGGTTATGGAACACCACAGGGATGGGTGTTGTCTTGGGACAGGTTACACACGTTATGGGCTGGCCCTCTGTACAAGCCTGTTATATGGCAGTGATCGCGAACAGAGTCACAGCCCAGTTTTTTCTTGCACACATGACAGTGAGTTGCAGCCTTATGTGCCCTTCGATCCTCCCGAGTCATCCGCATAGGGACAGGCTTGGACAGAACTGCTTTGATCTTTTGCTCCTCCTGCTGCAGAGCCTGTAAGAACTTCTCCACAACATCGCTTCCTCTATAAACCACATGGCTCATGCTCCTGTGTTCTCTGCGTGTTGCTCTTACCAGGATTAGGCGCAGGTCCCGGAAGCTTCACTGTGAGCGCCTCAAAGTCGGCATAGATAAGATAGGGGGCAGCAAGCTGTTTCTGCCAGTTCTGGAAGAATAATATGTTCTTCCCTTCCTCAGGCATGTCAACTCGCACAGCAGTCTGCCCGATACCCATGCACTCAGGTTTGTGCGCCAGGAGCAGTTTCTCAGTGGTGTATCCATGCAAGCATCGCTCGCAGAAGAACTTGCGGTGCTCGTACTTACTCTGGTCATACAGCAGGCGGTTCAGGTCTTCGATCTGCGTGTAATGAAACCTACCCTCCTCCTCAATCAGCATGAGGTTTATACATGGACCAGGCTGTCTGCTGATACGGTGAACGATGGTGGCCTTTCCATCCCAGCCAAAGACATTCAAGCCGCCTACTTTAGCATGTTTTTCTATCTTCTCAATCTGCGAGATAGGCGTTGGATAGTCCACGCCTTTTCCTTCTTAGAGTCTTAAGAGCGGCTTAATGTTATATTTCGATGGTCGCTGCGGGTTCTTGGCAACCGGGTGCAGAGCCGCTTCAATGGAATATAGAACGCAGTGTGGGTCATTTGTGTTTTTTACGTTTTCTAATTGCCTTCTTTACCGCCAGCTTTCTCGGCAGTTTCAGGTAGGAGCCACCTTTCAATGGCTGGTAGTTGGCAATATCAATCCACAGAGTTGTGACCGCCTGAAACTCCCAGCCAGAACCTTGGTTGGTCCACTTCTCCAACCGCTCTTGGGATATTAGCATTGCACTGGTCCAGCTCATCGTTAATATCTTCTAGGGAGAGAACCACCTGCTGCTTATTACGCAATACAGGCTCAAAATACTCAGTACTGTCATCATCTGAGTGCTTGGAGAGTCTTACCTTAAGGGCAAACTGACACTTGATTCCACCTAGTTCTTCCAGCTCACCAGTCAAAACTTTATGCATCTTCCGACGCATGCCCTTAAAGAACATCATAAGGTCCGAGCTAAGGGGGTGAGACTCAGGAACGTTCATCACCCATCCACGCAAATAGTTTTTAACAGCCCACTTAGTCTTCTTGAAGGCAAGACGCGCTGTTGGGACTGGGGACTGGGTTGTGGGGATGCGTGGGGCAGGGACTGGTCTGCGTGGGGCAGGGACAGGTCTGCGTGGAGCAGGGACTGGTCTGCGTGGGGCAGCAGTGGGGACAGGGATGCGTGCCACCCCAGCCTTTAATCTAGCAAACATCTCCTTGTATGTACGGTCATATTCATTACGCACTTGGAGTGCTTTGAGTGCAACCTTAGAGTGTGGATAAGGAGGCTTAAAACCGTGAATTGAAACATAATCATTTTGGGCTTCACGTGCTCGCTGATTATGAGTCATGTTTACTATACAGTTCCATTAGTCTAAAAGGGAATTCGTTGATACACAAAAGGCAACAACAATACAGCGAGCGGACTTTGACCTATGCAGTAAACACCCGTCTCTGACAAGGTGCCAAGCTTCGTCGCACATAGCCGACAAACCATGTTGTTGACAGCGCCACAAGATTTCTATTTTTATACAGTGGGGAATCCCCGTTCAGTGGCGCTGACTGGCGTGTCCCCAGCCATAGGCCGTTGTGAAACAATCTTTTGGGCAAGACAAAGACGACTGTGGTTGACTTTATCGAACCCACAATCCATACACAATCCTACCTTATTATTTTTTATAGCCTTCTGACAACCCGTACAAAGACGATTTATAACACCATGTTTTATCTTATATCTGTGTAAGTTACAAAACTCTTGCTCTTCCGTACAGGGCCTGTTACAGGGGACTTTCTTTCCGAGCAATATCCATGGGCACTTATTGTCAAATACTACCATTGTTATATATATAGATATCTATTAGTCTAATTGATAATACCGTCTGGCGGCAACTGGGTATCAGACGGCACCACAAGCAACTCCCCCTTTACAAAGCCACGGAGAGGTCCATCCAGCAAATAGTATAGTACAGGCTCACCAGATTTAGTGACAGAGCTTCCAATCCGGTAAACATTGAGTGACCACACAGGGTCAGTGGCCCGCCGCCGGTGGTCTTGCTCTGCCTCACCAGGCTGGTAGAGGTAGCGAACGCCAACATCAGAGGGAAGCTTTTGCTCTTTGACCCCCAGAGGACGCCCTGGTACGACTGCCGAGGGCTTTTGTGCAACTCGTTTTGCCTTTATAGCATCTTTAGGTTTTTTCCCAGTCAAGCGGGTCACCTCATTATTTATCGCAGAGACTACAGCCTGCAGTTGAGAAACCCACTCAGTCGATCGTTTTCCAGTATCCCTTAACTCTACGGCATACTGGTGACCAAAGAGTCGTTCAGCAAGGGTTCGGTTAAAGCGTTCCACTATACCCTGGTCTCGATGGATATTCACATGGCCACGCCTGACTGATACTCCATGTTTTACTAACAGCTGATTCGCTGCACCCATAAACTCCCGTCCGGGGTCCACCTGAAGTAGTTTAGGCCAATGCAGCGGTCCTCGTTTGTATATCCTCTCAAGTGCACCTGCGACCTCCTTAGCCTCTTTTGTAGTCAATGGCTCAGCCGCTTTGTAGCGCGAGGCCACATCAACCAATGTTAGGGCATACTTGTAAGTCCGGCGCTTCGCAACGTCATGAGGAAGAAATAAGAGATCGGCTTGGTGAACCTCATTGGAGACAGGGACATCAAACTTTGGCCTGGGAATGTGTTTTGGCACTGGCAGGTAGATTTGCCATATAGCTTGCTTTGTTAGCCACCCCCTGGCAACTTCCTCAGAAACCCTCGCTTCTGTCGCAAGCTTCTTGATAGCAGTAATGCCTTTCCAGTATCCCTTAGGACTATAGTAGATCTCTTGCATGCGACGATCCATTTACAGAAAGCATTCGAGTCTCCAAATGACCTACTTAGCAAGCCTGTATGCAACCAGCCCAGTCGCAGCCATACCCAGTATAATGAACGCCACCTCACGCCCCCTCTGTTCATCTGAGGGCTCGTAGAAGTCTGAAAGCTGCGGCTCAGAGCCCAGCGGGTCGACGGTTTTATTCGTAATTAGGGCGTACTCACGCATAGCCTCGTCCGCATCCCTAAAAGTATGCTCGGCATGTCCCTGGCGGCGTAGTTGCTCATTGATGAAGTCTAAACGCTCAGTTCTCTTCTTGGCCCATGCTGCCTGAGCAGATTGAAGCTGCTCGATTGCCATATCATGGCGTTTACGTTCCGCGTCCACTTGGCTGCCTCGTAATTTAGAGAATAAAAAGTTGCTCCCAGAGAATGCAAGGGCGTTAACAAGAGCACCCCCAACAAGTAGCGCGAGTGTGGCCATTACTTCAGTATATCAACTGGTAAGATTCCTTGTTTAATTAGCATATCCTTTGTGGCCATAGCTAGTGATACATCGACAACAGCCATAGCCAGGTCCCGTGGGGTGAAATCAAGACGTGGCACCCCACCACCCAGAGCCATCTTAGCAAGCTTGGCATAACCTATTGAAATACCGGAAACAACTACACCGTGGTACAGAGCGTTGACGAGCATTTTTCCATCAGTAATTGGTGTTGTCATCTTATTCCATATAAAAAGGATCCTTTAAATGAGCGTCTGGAGGCTTTTGTACCACAACCTGTTTATGGTGTGAGGCTACCATCTGCTGCCTGTAGCAATACAATGCCAACACGCCAACACCGCCGACAACCAAAGGCACAGCCCATGTTGACCACGTCCACCTTTCCATAGGTTTGCTCACTGATATTGGTTCCACAGCTTCATCTCTACCATCTGTAAGCGCTGCCTTAGCCTCTCGGAGCTCTCTCAGAAGCTTATTTTGATTGGCTTTTCGAGCTGCAGCACCCTTTCGTCCTGCCGCAACCCTTTTAGCGTTTTTTGTCACTGACGTTATCTCCACCGGTGTTGTCTCCCCCCTGATTCGTGTTCGTTTCTTCCATGTTTACTTACTAAATTTATTTGTCCAATTGACAGCTCTTAGTAAGCACCTGTTACAGCGGAGTTAAGCACATGCTATAGCTGAGTTAAGCACATGCTATAGCGGAGTTAAACACATACTATAGCAAGGAAGTGGTGTCCTCCTCTCCACCGGCCCCTGTTGTTTCGGTGCTTGTTTTTCCAAATTGACAGTGCTTAACTGTTGTTAAAGCCGCAGTTAAGGGAGCTAAAAACATACCATAGCGATGATATAGCTCACAAGTGGCAGTGCTTAGCGCGTGTCCAACAAATGGGTCCGTCTCGAGGTCTGTAATTAGCCTTGGCTGGTGTTCTGGTGGGATTGGTAGAAACATACAAGCAATACCTGAGTACAGCTGTAGCAGTGTCTGACCTAGAGTACGTGTCATGCTGGCACCTAGCCGAGCCTCGTATTTCACATACAGCTTTATGATCTCTTCATCAGACATTGATTCAACCTGGTCAATTGTAAGGCGCTTCAAACCAAGGTACTGACGGGCCTGACCGCCGGCTATGACGGCAACAAGCCTATCTCTCTTAGAAGACATATCTACACTAGGGGTGCAACTAGGTTCAGCTCCCCCAGACTTTGTCTCCACTAAGCCAGTCGAGTCCTGTTCAAGGAGTTTATCAATAATGGTATCAGGATCCATGAATATACGTATACGCCTTCGAGCTTCAAAATACTGCACCGCTACCCAGATGAAGAAACCTAAATTGATTACTGAGGCAGCGGCTTCTATCAAGGCCAATATCACTTCAATCGACGGCATATGCAATAGGCTGATCAGTCTTCAGCAGCAGTTTTGCGTACTTGGTCTTTGCTAGTAGTTGGCGTACTGTGGCACGTTCCTCCTTTGTTGGAATTACATCATTTTCACGTAAGGCGTCTTCAAACGAGTCACGGTCCTTGGTGTGAAAGAGCACCATCCAGCGAGTCTGCTCACGTAAGTCCTTCAGCACAGAGTTGTACTTTTGGGTGAGGACCCAGACACTTTGCTGCGCATGGCGGCCGCTAAAGGCCAGTTCGGATAACGTCTTTCTTCTTGGTTAGGGCCTTTGTTGCTGAACAGTCATCAATAATGTACAGGGTTGGCTCGCCCTTAAAACAATGGTAGAAAGCCCTCAGGTGGTCATGGAGCCGCTCCCCTGGATCAACCACGTACACCTCTGAATCATCCCACACCCATGACCGCGTCCGATAGGCCTCGTTGAAACGTATGGTAGGGCAGAAGATTACAATATGCTCGAAGGCACCAAAGAAGGGCCCTTCAAGTAGGTCGAGGATGAATGCGGTTTTCCCACATCCTGTCTGCCCACAAACAATTGCCGAACAGGGACCATCTGGAAATGTAAACTTAGTAGACTGCGCTGACGAACCTGCCATCTTTAATGTTAAGCTGTGCATCCATTACAATATACATGTAAACGTTCAATGCGCCTGGCCGCCTCTGCCTTTTTTGTGATCTGTATGGTGATGCCCTCAGACGCATTCTCCACAGCCCTGCCACTACCGTGTAGCTGGTCATCATCACTCGTCCTGAAGTCGAGCCACAGAGCATACTTGGTGGTTAGGTACTCTCCTAGGGAAACGTCTGACAATGACAGGTCTTTTAATGCTATTGCTACACTGGGGTCTCGTTTACTCGTTGCTGCACAGGCCTTCTTCACCTCGTCCCACTGCTGGTAGCCACGCATGCCCTGGGCATAGAGCTGATTGGGGATGCCCTCAATGGTCACCTCAACCTTCGTTATCTTTGGGTTGTAGAACGACTCTGTTTTCCTGGCGTATGAGGCGTTGGTCGGGTCTTCAAAGAGCAGTAGGATGCCCTTCATGCTGCGAGCCGGCACGTTCAGGTTGATGTTCCACAGTGTATCTCTTTTATTGTATACAAGCTTCCTGTGACGAAGCACACGGTCATACAGAATCGAGAGCCGACTTGTGTACTGTGTGCGTATCATGAGGGCCAACTCTGTGTGGGTAACCATGTCATACTCCAGCGAGATGCCATCAATTTTGTAGCTTGCAGCGGTGTCGCCTGTTGCGTGAATCACGCGGTTGTAGTCGTTGAATGTGAGCTCGTATTCCAGTCTGTCACTAAGCGCACTCTGGTAGAATGGCATGTGGCTCTCAAGGAGTTCAAAATCAAGCGGAATGTAGAACCTGTTACTATAAACATCGGCTACCGCCTTGTCCTCTTCCTCGGTATCAACCTTGTCTCCTGCCCCCACTTGTATCTTAGTTGCGTTTCTGTCATCTGATGTGTCAATGCCCTGATCCTGGAGGCCCTGTCTCTCCTGTGCAGTCCGCCACAAGTCGTGGTAACAGTGGTACACATCGCTGTCATCAATAGACATGACCTCATTGCCAGAAATCTTGATTGTCAATTTCTTAACCACGGCGCGGCCCAGGTTTGCACAACGCTGCGGTTAACATCAGTCGAGGTCAGCGTGATTGTAAAGGCCAACCGTGCTGTCCCTGAAACAAAGACGTCGTCTGCGCCTAGATTGGGGAAGCGAACCAGCAGTTGTTGGTTCTGGTCAATAGTGCTTGGATTGTTTGTAACGCATACAGATTGTCGCACGCCCTTTACCCCAAGGGGTTTGCGTTTCCGGCGGTGTGGGTTTAGTTTGCGCCCGTAAGTACTCGTCATGTTGAATGTTTAATTACAATTATATCTTTAACACACAGACATGGAGTTTGATAACCCAGCATTTGACGACCCAGAGGAGGAGGGGGAGTGGGAGAGGAATGACACTAACTTTGATGATGAGGAGACTCTCCCAGAGGCCACTCTCCCACCTGTTACAGAAGGGGACATTGGGATGGATAGGTCTATACCACCGGAAGGCCGACTCGTTATAGGCGCTGTCAATGATTATTACGATGCATTAGCTGAAAAAGGCCACACACCCTCCCTCGGCCGCGATTATACAAAGTTTGAACTTGTTAGAGGACAGTTACGTTTGAAGGACTACCCTGACTTAAGTATTACAAATTATCGTACTAAAGCCCCGCTTTCACTTGGAACAATAGGTAAAAGTAGAGGGGGGGCTAAGGTTGTCCGTGATGGTTTGGGGTTCACTGAGTGGTCCTCAAAAGTGGTGTCACAAAAGGAAGCAACAGCCCTCCAAGGCGTTCACCAAGCAGCTGCTAAAGCCGCAGAGAAATTAGAAATGAGGGGCCCTGAAGCCGTGACAGAGCAAGGTGGTGTGGAAGAAACAAGCTTCATAGAGGACGTTCATAACACCATCCAAGACCTAGGTACACAAACAGAGAACGAACTACCTAGCTAAGATAACTGAGATAGAAAGGAATATAAAACAGCGGGAAGCTAAAATGGCAAGCCTGGAGGAGGAAGGGAGGGGTGATAGTCGAGCATGGAGATTCCAAGCAAATGAGCTTGCAGAGCTGCAGGACCTGCGGAGTGCCCGCATTGAGGCTGCCTCTGAAAACCGTAACCGTCTAAGGACCCAAATTAACCGCATCAGGGAAACGATCAACAGACTTCTTAACGAGGACACAACACTAGCTGAGCGTGTACGCACTCTGTTCCGAGAGCAGGGTATAACAATCGCCTCCATACTCACTGCGATTGGATTGGCAATCTCGACCCTTGTAGTTGCTTTGACGGGTGGAGGGAGCACTAGTCCAACCCCGGCACCAACGCCGACACCAGCTGATAAGCCTGGTTTAAAGGAATGGATTAAAAAACAGCTGAACTCCTTGGCAAACGTCCTGAAGGGCCTAGCCGGTAAGGCAGCAGCTGCCCTTCCAGGAATCATTGGATCCATCGTATCATGGCTGCTTACGTCAGCTGCAAAGGTGGCTGGTTGGATGGCAGAACATGTATGGGCCGCAGTTGTGGCGGTGGGAGGAGTTATCCTCCTGATACTCCGTGACTTACTACGTAGCAAACCAAAGCACAGCTAAGCCTATAGCGATTCCGCCTATAATAAGAGCGGTTTTCTCATCCTCGTGCGCCCCACGCAGACCAGTCTCGGCCATAGGGGCGGGCCCTGGAGAGGAGAGTTCCATATCTGTATCTGTATCTGGCGGAGGGTCAAAGCTTCCTCTATCTGGAACAACCGGAACCGCGTTGACATCAGTATTGCTGCCGATCTGCTGCTCCTCAGTTGCGATAGTAATCAGATTGTTGTACCCAGCAACGTCTCCAATGGCGAGGCTCATATCAGACGGAGCCATGTACAGGCCCGTTCCAAACACATAATCAACCTTTGAGGAGGCATTCTGGAGGACATTCTGATACCGTCGGATGGATGATGGAATATCCACTGGGGAGTTGATGGCATCCTCAACGTTAGCCTGAAATTGTTTTTGGGCATCAAAGGACGTTCCAACACCTAGTATCTCTGAGCGGGTCTGCGCCTGAGCACTAAGAATGGCCCAGACATAGGTCCGAATGCTGTCGTTAATTCGCTCAACGCCGGTCTGTGTAAAGCCCTCAGACGTGTCCAGTATGAAGGTACTCCAGGCCTCGTCTGCTTCAGGTCCCTGTGCTAGATGTAGAACAGCACCCATTTTCTCCTGAAAGGATTGTAGGTACTCGCATGGGCAAAACCTGGCTTTGTATCCTTTTCCGCCTCAAAGACCATCCGTGTAGGGTCATAACGAACGTTTCGACCAGCAACCTTGACGACACTCCCGTAACCATACGCATCATGTGCATATAAGATACCAAGGCCACTATTAGCTACGGTTGCCTTCTGGCGCCAGTCTGTGTTTGGTTGAACACCAAAGTTAGTGCAGAGTCTCTCATATGCCCTCTTGTCATATGTATTGTTATAGGGGTCATAGGCATGATCCTGAGGTAGAGGCGCTTGCAGTTCTGCTAATAGGCGACGCACTGTGTAATAAAGGTGAAAGGTGTAGAGAGCTTTCACGAGTGGAATCCCAGCCTCGAGGTGATCGTGGGATGACACGCCGCAGCCGGCTGATGCACACCACACTGCAAAGTTTAACTGGTTCTGCCAAAACTGCATTGGATTTGTCAACCAGTCTTTTACTACTTTGTCCGCTGTTACCGGCGGCACCTTATAGTTACTGAATAGATCAGGAAACTTTGCTGTGAATGTACCACCATTGTGAACAACTTGAATTGTTTGTCGGGTTAGTTTGTCTCCCACACCATATGTGGCTGGATACACCCCGCCCGCACCATATGGGGTAGCTTTTCTATTGAGACTAAAGGCTTGTTTATTCATAGTGCTATGTATCACACTCTGTCAAATGTTCAAAGCGGCAGCGCTGTGTCCCTGCAAAAACCTATTGACAACACTGCGGGCGATCTATGTGTTGGCCTAAGGTCAATCACGTATACTGTGGGCTGGTACTATCTAGAATCAGACGAGAGCATTGCATGGCGGTCAAGGAATTCAGAAGAGAGAGGATATGCTGCATTAAAACCAGTCCTCTGGAGCTTAAGCCTTCTTCAGTAGCATATTACACCATTAGGTATCGGTTTGGAGGTTGATGCTGTAAATAGGGTTATTGCCCTAACAGTTCCAGAAAATGTGGGTGCGCACATAACAGGCGGAGTGTTAACAATGTTGGGTCTTGACGGCCTCAGTGGGGGGTGGATACCTGAAGGTACTTACATAGGTGACCGGCCCATCAACTTTAGCATCTTTAACACAATTTATGTTCACCTCGATAAAGTCAGTACCACACACAACATGCTAGATGGTGCGCCCACTACGCTTCTTGAAGTTGTTGGCTTAGAGGGTGGCTCTTTCGGTGATATTATAACCACGAACATCGCTAATCCTGTCTGTAAGCGTGTCACTAGTGGAACAGTGCATGAGTTAAAGGTTCAGTTACGCGATAATAAAGGAAGGCTATTAGATAACCACGACTTGCCTGTTAGCGTTGTTCTTAAATTTACAAGATGTCAATAAAAACGAGTATTTATGGACCTAGTCAAAAACCGGCAAGCACTGTTCAGGGTGCCGACCTATCGGAATATGCCACAAAGACCTATGTATCTATTGGTGACTCAAAAAAAATGGATAAAAGTGGCGGTACTATGACTGGAGACCTTGAAATAGGAGATAATAAAATCGTTGAGTTGGGAGACCCGACTTCACCGAAGGATGCTGTTCATAAAAAGTGTATTGATGCTGAATATAGACAGCAGAACAGGTACCTGAGACGATACGTAGATGAAAAGACGAAACCACTCATTACTATATGGGCAGAAGCAAGTGACCCCCTTCGCTGAGGATATGAGTGGTCGTTTGGCCATGGGGCTAGGGGTCGAGACTCACAAGACTCAAGCTGTGGATATACCATGTTATGTAATGGCAAGATCATTCGTATGGGGTTGTCTTCGGGTGTTGGTGCTGATGCTGGTCCTATATCAGTCGTTCCTGTTATTAATGGAACGAATCAAGTAGTAGGAATAAGTAAGCCTGCTAACCAACGGGCTGTTGTAATAACTTTAGACCAGTCTTTACAGCTAGAACAAGGCAACATTATTAACTTTTATACAACCACACAAAACAGAGGGGCGACTTGGTCTGTAGCTTCACTCCTAATTGAACTTGATATATAGACTTATGTATACAAAGACAGTATGAAACAACAACCAACGACTGCACCGTTAAATCCGGAGCCTCCTCTATGTGGTCTGGGGCACTCCTATCGGCTGAATGATATCAGTCTTAAGAAGCAATACCTTGAGAAAGAAATTGAAAAATATGGTGCTATGTACAAAAAATATAGGTGTGCAGTAAACTCAGTGGACGCTGTAGACACTGCTTTAGTTGCTGTGGGTATGTGTCTTGGCGCAAGTGGTGTAGGTGTAATGTCTACAATAGTTGCCATTCCTATTGCCACAGTGTTGGGTGCTACAGGAGCCGTTTGTGGGCTACTTGTAATTGCTGGAAAATTCATCAGTAGGCGGCTGACCATTAAGTTAAAAAAGCATGACAAGATCCGCATTCTCGCTCAGAGCAAATTGAATACCATTGCTGACATTGTATCAGCCCCAATCATGACGACCTAACCCTACAGTATCCGTATTAAATAGAGCCGGCTTATACAATCGCCAAAGCCATACATTACACAAGCAAAACAGTCAGTTCACTTCGCTCTGTATTTGGCGGTCAACGATATTTGAAAGGAACTCGTTGCTCAGATACACAACGGTGAACGTGAATGGATACATAATTGACAATTGAATGATATGCAATTAAATAACAATAACATGCTTCCAGATGGCATCATCTTTTTTTAGTGTTCGCGTTGATTAATAAATGAGCTTATGTGAAATACATCCGCCGATTTTGCATCTTCATGCTGTAAATATCTTATCCATAAGGAAGATACTTAACTCCTTTAAATCGTAACATCTAAGCAGTGCAGGGAGGTGCGCAAATCTAACGTTCATCTTGAATGCAGTATAACTGATCCTTATGGGCACATTTACTATTTTTCAGCTGTTGTGCCGCATAATCGATATATCAGAGCATCTAAGTAGCTGTGTCATGGTTAAACAAAGCAACATTTCGAATTAAATAATAGCCCGTTCTCTAATTCTTGCAATCGTGTTGCATTCAGAAATCAATAGATAATTCACGGTTTAAATGTGCAATATTTTGCTTTGATTCGATTCGCTGCATTAACTCACTCACAACTATGATGTGTATTGAATACAACTCATATGCAATAGCTGGCGCTAATTATTCTAGATAATTATCTGACATAATTGCTCTTCCGAGGTTGGGGTATAAGAAGTGGTTATGAAACGACTTAGTACTTTAATGGAGAAGTAAATCCCATGATATATTCCTGCACTGATTAACGTCTTATACGGAACATTCTATATACTTTAATGGTACATGTATTCTTGCCGGTAATAATTGCAACTTGGCTGACAGGCTGTATAATGTAACACATGAGCGACGTATTTGTATGGTGGCATCAGTAGTTTATTTTGAGCCTCTACAAATGCAGTGGTGTGTCTGAGCAATCTGCTGAATTGAGCCACAGGAGGACCTGCTTTCAATCTTTCTTTCCCCTGATTCTTTTATGTCATTGCTATAAACATGTTCTTAGAACCGATACATGTTAGAATGTATATTGCTATTTGAGAGGAGCTTATCTTGATCCCGTAATGATTTAAAGGTTACAGAATGGCGGAAGAATAGCAATCAGGTGAGGTCGTGAAAGCCATATTTTCACACGTATCGAACACCTAACCGGGTCAATGAAGGCTGAGGCACTTCATCCCGGCATATTGGTCATTTTAGTGGGCATGCACGTGTCAAATACATTTTCAAATTCATTATTTCATTACAAATGGCAGCAAAAACTGAAAACATTCGTTTGTCATCTGTTTAAGTTTGGTATTCTCACAAAGTATGGTTGAATACCGGCGCGATCTCTGGTCTTGGTATCAAATCACACAAAATTGCTCGCTTGTAGCAATGCTACCAAACCATCACACCAGATCCAAATGATATTTGTTTGTTAATGTCAATTATGCGTAATCTTTATCGCTATGGGGACGCAACTCACAATGACTAATTTATCAAATCGTTTGACACGAGACATTATCTAATTATGATAGAAGCGCATCGTGAATCACTTTACCAACTTGTGTAATTATACCACATATTCGTCAAGTCCGACTAATAACACCAACACCAGTATGACGTTTATTTATAACTATTTCTAACTAATTAACGAGTCTTCCATCTTCTTCCTACAAACAAAACAAATTATTATCTTTTTATTTTAATCACTAAGAATATGATAGAAAAAACCAAACCTGTTCAAGAGAATCTAAAGCTTTCTGGCACTCACGGGAGGTCTGATGTGGCTGAATGAGTTGTCTGCATACAAAGAAATATATACTAACAGCATATACAAAAGCCAACGAATCTATACTACGACGTATCCTGTTCAAAACGAATACTCCCGCAAAATCGCCTTTATCCATTTGGTAGGGGTCGAGATGAATCCATGACATTCACCAGTGGCATCCACTACACTCTCAAACTGTTTGTAGTAAACCTCTCTTTTTTTGTATACCCCATTGTTATTCCTTATTCAGGTTGGAAATAGTTTTAGTCACCGGATCTGGATAATTCCATGCACAAAATTGCGATGTTTCGTTATCAGTGGAAACAACATGGTGTCTATATATGTGTACCATAATTATTGTTCTGGCAAATTGTTTCAGATGACAACTATTTTCAATAAATCCACCAACCGCTATTTGTAACCCATAACTCCACCCTTAACTCTGACAATAACATTCACCAGCAAGCTAAATTCCGAATGAGATTTACAAACACTTCCTTCGAATTAAAATTTATTCCGTATATTATGACAAGTCTCCTGTAATTTTCATTCATCAGTAACAGAATACTGTCATGGTATTAATTTTCATTCACGTGCAAACTAAAGTCAAAATAAGAATTTGTTACCAGTTTTCTTCAAACAGTTAAATATTATTTCACAGACAGAGGCCGTATGCCAAACAAATGACTAGAGATTTCTCAACATCATTTACCCATTCAAAGATTGAGTTATTAATCTCTTCGACAAAGTTTCAATTAAATCACGTAAAAACTCACGTCGTCATGTATCGCTATCCAGTACTTAGTTATAGTGATGTTGAGGGTCATAATATCTTAATAGAAACATAAATGGCTGTCTAAAAATAGTTAATTTTGCTGCGAGTAGTGAATAAACAAAGACTATTATTTTCATATTATATTTGTTGGGTTAGTTACCTTTCCTTTTTCTTTTGGAATTTGTTTAATTAGGGTGGCCTTACAAAAACCTTATCTCTAATTACAGAAAATTTAAACGACCCTTAGATTATGACAATTAAATAAAACAACAACATCATGGACAGACAAATCCAATCGTCCACATTCCAAAGTTACGTATTTATCATTTCAATGGAGTAAATATGTACAAAGTGGAAAAATATATGATTTTGTGAAAGAGTCAAGAGTCAAAGGGTATAAAACTAATAAATTTCTACATACAAGTTGATATGGGATGGTATAATACTAACAATGTCATTGTCATGTACAACTTACATGGAAACATGAGGTAAGTATATAGAACACAAAGTTTAAGAATATATGGTATTGATAAAAGGTTATAATATGTGATTACTAATGACATTGATGAGACATGTGATTAACTGTTATTCAATGTTCAATACGCAGAAGAATACAAAGTGGAAGTAATTAGTACTGGATATGAGATATAAAATTATATAGTGACAAGCAGGTATAATAAAAATATGCTTATGACTAAGTGTGCTAAGAAAGAATATGCAGGAGTATATTATGACTTAAACACATATCGTAAGTTACCACAAAATAATTACAAAAGAAAATGCTACGATAATAATTATTTCAATCGATATTTCAAAGTTATTTATATATCAGCTTATTGGCGTAATAGTTTACAAACTGAGGAAAAATGCACTTGTGTCTGTATATTGCGAGGAGTGAAGGCGATGTGTGTGGGTTGGTCAGGTGTAAGTAGAAAATCATATCTCTGCTCCATAGGAGAGTGACCCCGCCACTTCAAGTTGAAATCACGTAAGAGTTTGATGAAACACACATATATCTCCTGATGTTTGTGTGTTTTCTTTCCAATAATCGCTTTCGTTAATATTGATGTGTACCATAATATATAACCAGCTGGATCGGCGGTAGAGCTGTTACATTTATAATATGAGTATGGCAGTACCTTCATGTACGAATGTCAAATGAATAGAAGCACCCCGAGAGATTGCATAATAACTAAGGGTCACGCTCAAACGAACCCAGAGCCGCAACTCACAATGACTCATATCTTTTGACACGAGCCGTTACCTAATGCCCACAGAAGCGCATCGTGAATTCGACGATCAGTAAATCACATCACCCAACTGTGTAATTATACCACAGATTCATCAGGTGGGATATATAACACCTCATTATCGTGCTATTGAGTCTTTAATAGCAAGTAATTAGCCCCTTCCTCTCCATTTGCATTTCTCGCGCGCCCCTTTTTTTGTCTCAGCTCACCTCCCACAGCGTTTACGACTTCCAGTGTCGTTTATACCCGCGCGCGGCCTCTCTCTCATTAAGCCCAATAACGTGTGTGTATGCACCAGCCTTCCGGTAAGTTAATAGCCACTTAGTTAATGGCTCTGTTTGTTTTCAGGTGATCCGGTATAACAGGTGGTGGGTAGCCGATCAGGTTATCTTCGATTAGGTTCACAAAGACTGTCAAATTTGTCACTGCCTCCACACTCCATTGTGAGTCAGGTCGTTTATTCTGGGCGTAGGTCATGATGTTTGTTTGTGTTATTTCACGCATAGCCCTGTCAAAATCGGCATTCCGTACAACCCAAGGTGTAGGTAACATTTGATTGTTGTTTACTGACGATTGAAAATAGCACAATTCTGTGGCGTAATTAGAATCCATAACTACCATTGATTTCAAAGGCAAATATATTCTGCTTGAGGTTGGGTACATCTTCAGATAAATTATAGTTGTAAACAGTTTGCAGCCTTCCAAATCGAGTCCGAATAGCTCTTTCATTAGCAGCCAACACAGCTTCTGTCGTCATAATCATCAAGCTAGCAGCAACACTACCCTTGCCATGTCAATCTACCAAGAACACCACCGCTTGTTAAATACCTCACTACCAGCATAAGGAAATTAATGGTCACTTACACACTCCTTTCAAAGACCCCTCCGAGTTTATGTACACCCCCAATGTATTGACATGAGGTGTTACTTAACTAAGCAAAGGTTGCAAAGGTCAGCAAAACGATGATGGAATATCTGAGGAGATTGTGAAATCACCCAGAGCTGATATACGCTTGAGCAATCTTAAGTCCTTTCACCACACAGTTATCATTAGCATATCTTCAACACTTCCGAAACCTTTTCAATAAACAACTTACCACATCAATAGCAACTCCTTCCTAAAATAGATCCGTCAAAAATAATGTCACCAAAATATCCAAGGAGATTGTGAAATCACCCAGAGTTCATATACGATTCAATATATCACCTCATTACCTGGGATAGAGGAAGTAAATAGCTACTAATAGCCCCGTAAAGACCATCTTCATATTAAGAGAAACAGGTGAAAAGCTAACAATAACACTACCCTGTCATCTCAATCTATCAACACCATCACTGCTTATTAACTTTTAATAGCCATTTACAAACTCCTTTCAAAGACCCTCACAAATTCATCATTAGCATATTGTTAACACTTTCGAAACCTTTTCAATAAACAACTCACGACACCAGATCCGTTGAAAATGATCTCACCAAAATATCGCACACCAAATCCGGAAACGATCCGTCAGCAAAAAAGATATTGCGCCATCCCCAGCAAAATCAACGCTTCCGCATTGAAGGCCCCAAAAGATCCCATCGGGGTGTAAAGAGGTACCCCTTACACTACTATTCTTCCCTTTCCTATCGAACTTTCTCCGGCATGAGTTTTGCAGTGAATCCGTGATGGTTGGATGTGCAGAATGCCTGCTGTGATGTATCATGCCGCCGTCTTTTTTATGTCACTAATGTTTACAAATTATTTCTAGAATAGCTGTTTGATTGACACTTGCGTTCGTTCACTTGACCTTATTGTACAGATGACTAGTTTCTGAATGATTCTATTGCAATAAAGTCCAAATGTAAACTTTAATTTTAATCAAACTGCTTACTACCGCTCATATTTAACTACTCCGTCGATGTGGGTATTCCACATCTTAAATCTTATTGCACACTTAGTGCCATTCAAAACATTCATTCATACGATCATTAATTGGTTTAATTATGAAACAAAGTCATTATTAATAGTTTTTATTTGCCTCTAGTGGGTTTTCATCAGCACTGCTTGGTACGGATTTTGATCATCGCGTATTAATCGAGATACCACACACAATTCAATATATGCAGACTTACAATGCTGGAGATTACTGTTGGGATTAGGGTTACAACTCAGTTCTATTAACCACGATCACACTATGTTGCAGCTGATAAGAAATGCAAGCCTGGTATTCATACAGCAGTCGCTTGTAAGCAGACTATTCAATGCTCACAATGCGTTGTAATATAACTCTAGCACTTTATGCCTACATTATTTGTGTAACTTGGCCTTTTGTAGTCGACAATCCATTATATCTGCTGTCACAAGTTTGAATGGCTCGAGCAAAAAGAGATCACCGCCATACAAATGTGGCACTATTCTCCTTCCAATAGCATTCCAATCATAATTGACAGTAACAAAAAAATATCATTTGGATCTGGTGTGATGGTTTGGTAGCGATGCTACAAGCGAGCAAGATGGTAAACACATATATATCTGTCTATGTAAAATACACAGTGGTGAATAACCGAGCTGCTGAACGGCCTGTCATTAATGAGAACCTGTGTACAGCCATGGTCAGCATCCGGCAATTGCCATTTAGTCATACAAAGTAGCATACCAGTATAAAACAGCTTGCATTGAGAATGTACAATTTTGTGTGATTTGAGGGGTCGATGGAATATATGCGTATCTTATTTCTTCGATTTGAAACGAGCTGCGTATAGTATATGAGTCAACTGGATGTAACAATTCCTAAAAAATATAGAGATTAGAGGAACAATCACAACATCAGATATAAATAGTTTTATATAGGAAGAGGTAACTGGACAGTAACAGAACCTAAAAGGCGATTAACTAGTATTAAACATTGTGTATTATGATGCCTAATGTATAGAAACATAATATGCTATATGTGTTCTGGAGGATCTGTTTATTGTGTTTGACTGGGTTATTTGATAGACATTTTACCCATTATATCGAAAATATGCATCATTTGCAAGTGCACTGCGATCCGTGTACTGCATATTTATCGATGTTAATATTGAGTTCATCAAATAAAACTATAATACAGAAATAATACAGCTATGTGTTGATGCGTGTGGTCCCTGGATATTAATCTGTTGTGCTTCTTTGCAATCTCGCCTGCTTGCTTCAATATTGAAGCCATACATTGTTGAGCCAATGTAACTACCCAATCATCAATGCATTCTGTTTTAGATTAGATTTCCTAAATTAAAGAAATGGAGTAGAATGAAATACATATTTCTGCGAGAGAATTGAAGAGGACGCCTGCGGGCTTGATAGCCACAGGTTTCATTAAGCTACCTGTCTAACTCTCTTTCTGACATCATAAGCAAAACGAAATAATCGGAAATAGACAGGATGTCACAATCTATTAGTACACAATTGAGATGGAAATTTATAACTCTTGCATAGCTCTTCCCAGACTTCAAAGCTATACACTTTTGACTTCAAATACTCTATCATACCCGCGAGTCACTTAATATATGTCCACAAAATCATCATTCATTGGTTCCATTCTCATTGTACCTCATATATAAATGCATTTAACAATTGTTAGAGATGTCGTAAATCATAGAGGTTGTGAAACGTAAAATGCTTTATTATAAATACATTTGTTGGGCGTTGACTGTGTTGAATGTGTAACAATATCTCCTTCAGCATATCGACACGCCAAATATCACAAAGCTATTGTAATCATGGAAGCCGACATATATTAGTTTGTAATAAATTTAGCTTTAGAACAGATAAGGTGAAAGTCCGCGTTGCAATTTTTGATTTCTGTAGACATTTTCGTTTGACTAAACGATGAATAAACTGCAACATAACAGGCATAAAAACTTATTTGTTTTGCAAACAGGGATGGCTGTATTTTCCTTTCATTTGTTTATCAGATACTAACATGTAATTTTTGACTGCAGAAAAGGATGGACGCCAGGATAAAAGTACAACTCACTACCCCTTATTTATGAAAAGTTCTGCAGTTAGTACGGTGTAAATGAAGATATGCGATATAACAATATGAGAAGCGACCCATCTCAACTATTTTTTTCTTGCAACCCCTCCGAATTTGATGAATTCTGTATACATTATTTGATGAATAGTTTGTCACCCCATCGTCGTTCATCGTGGAGATTTGTTTCTTTCATAACCACTACTAATACCCCTACCTTGCAAGAACAATCATGTCATAGATGTTTGTTTGCAGCAGTAGCAAGCCATTTGTAAGACAGTTACGTTCTACTCCATCGCCCATTACTCGCATATGAGTTGTATTCAATACACATCATAGTTGTGAGCGAGCAAATGCAGCGAATCGAATCAAAGCAATATATTGCACATTTACACAGTGAATCATCTATTTATTTCAGAATGCAACACGATTGTAAGAATTAGAGAATGGGTTATTATTTAATCGATAAGTTGCTTTGTTTAACCATGACTGAGCTACTTAAATGACAATACCATGCTCTGATAAATCGATGATGCGGCAGCTGAAAATGGTAAACATGCCCATAAGGATCAGTTATATTGCATTCAAGATGAACGTTAGTTTTGCGCTACTCCCGGCACTGCTTAGATGCTGAGTGATCAGTTATTACGATTTATAGGAGTTCGATATCTCCCTTATGGATTGGATATTTACAGCATGAAGACGCTAAATTGGCGGATGTATTTCACTCAACGCGACCACTAAAAAAAGATGATGCCATCTGGAAACATGTTATTGTTATTTAATTGCATATCATTCCATTGTCAATTTTGTATCCATTCACGTTCACCGTTGTGTATCTGAGCAACGAGTTCCTTTCAAATATCGTTGAGAGGAACATGCATAAACCACAGTAGTGAGTTATTTGCAATGCCACAATGAGTTTGTGCAGGCGGAAAATGACCATGGCAACGGAATGATTCATAAATCTTATGATGTTATTGCCTATAAAGCTAATGCTTGATGGCAAACTATGCCTCTGAACTATAAGATGTTTCTTGCCTACCTTCTGTGAATACGATAAGAATAATTTCCATTTAAAATAACCGCTAAATACAGAGCGAAGTGAAATGACTGTTTTGCTTTTGTAATGTATGGCTTTGGCGATTGTATTAGCTGGCCCTATTTAATACGGATACGTGTACAATCAAGGTATATACCGTTAATTCGTTTTTCAATTTCACAAATGCAGATAGAAAATGTGTAAGAAACCCATTTTCTTTATTAGTATTTTGCGAGCACATATAGAAAATGGGTAAGCAACCTATTTTCTATTTTATTAGTTTGCAAACACATATAGAAAATAGGTATACATTCCATTTTAGTTTCCCGATA
Source organism: Urechis unicinctus (assembly GCA_034190875.2). NCBI lineage: Eukaryota > Metazoa > Annelida > Polychaeta > Xenopneusta > Urechidae > Urechis > Urechis unicinctus. The sequence goes on along the minus strand of CM067348.1, from coordinate 1,165,675 downwards.
TTCGACTTAATTAACCGAAAAACTCAAATTGAAAATGGGTTTAGTTTCGTTTTCCTATTTTCGATCGGATTACTCGATTTCAGTTAATGAAGGATCCCTGAGATCGTGCGCTTTGCACTGATCCCAGTAGAGAAAATAATTTGAGTATTTTTTCGGTCGTTAAAATATTTTATTCTGACAGCAAACGCATCATACTGGATCTGACTGACGCGACAACACAAGATCTTGGCAACATTTTTTCTGTAAGTTGAGAGTTCATTTATATAAGTGTGTAAGCAATGTAATATATTGTCCTAAACCTGCAAGTACCGTAACTTTCTTGTTGAACCTCTGCTCTTTATGAATACCATATAGCTAATTGCCCGTCAAATAATATTCGATGGAGTAATTAGTATTTTGAATAATATGAGGGACACCACGCATGATAACCAATCGTTGATACCTCAGGTTATTCCTTTGCTTTTTTTGCGATTAGAAAACGAAGCAGCGATATCACAAAGTTCTGCGGGTCTCTGTAACAGCCTCTTTGATGCGGATGTGCATAACATGCTCGTGTTAATGCACTTCCGGTCAGGTGATTGTGGAAAAATTGCTACGAACGCCAAAATAATCAGGTTAGGGTTTATTACAATATGTGATGAGTCAAATACACGTATCTTGCTTGTCTCCTCTGAGGAGATTTATGGACCTTATTTAATTTCCTCTCTTCCTGATGGCTGTATGATACTTATCTTAAGGGAAAGATGAGAAATACTAATTACTAACAATTATACGTGAACACATCTAAGAACAACGTAATCGTCAATTACGTAATTTGCATTATATCAGGGGAAGAGGATATGATATGATAGCTCAATTCAACAAATATATATGCTAACTCAGCACAATTTTTCAAATATGTAAATGGACACCATTATATCACATTAAATGATCATATAGTTTTTCCTCTTGTGTAGTCAATTTTCTTGCTAGCCAGTAACATTACAAAGCAAGCAATTTATACCTAGGAGAATACATTTACCGTGAAATGGCAAAGTTACTTCCCTTAATGGTAGACTGACTCTGCTAGCATGACTCATAGGATTGACTGCCCCGTTTCAATGCAAAGTGCTCTCATAAACACAGCTTATTTCCCCATCCTGTGAGAGGAACCAGGCGTAGATATTTTCTATCAGTAGTGGCAAGTCATTTGTCGGTTATTTACTGTGTACTTCATCGTCCATTATTAGCCTAAACATAATATTTGATTTCCGTAACGCTGACCAGAAGGTTGTTAGAATAATCTCTTAGTGATAGAGCAGTGTGTCTTTGCTCCTGTGATCGAGAGTCATTTTCTACAAACGTCATGTGTTTATTTTAATCAATATCGACACTCATGTCTGCTGAAAAATTAAACCTCAACCGAATAATGTTCAGTTATTTTTCATAACTTTCCCTAGTTTGAAATATTACAAGTGAAAGCTCCGATAGATTCATATTACAATAAGCATTTTACATTAGCCGGTATGTCAGAGTTGTCTGCCCAGATTGTGCCATGCGTTGCTTCTAGCTCGATAAGTACCTGCATTGAATGAAAACGGGGCGATCATAGACGATTAATCATTATAATGATCATTATTTGGATGTCTATCAATTTACCAGAGTACCAGTCACACTTTAAAGCATTGGATATTCATTCACAGTGAATGTAATCTCGTGTGTATAAATTGCTTGTTTTGTAAGGTTACTGGCTAGCTGGAAAATTGACTACAAAAGCGGAAAAACTATATGATCAATTTATGTGGTTTACTATATCTTTGTTGAATTGAGCTATCATATCATTTCATCCTCGCGCTGATATATTGCAAACTGCGTAATTGACGATTACGTTGTACTGAGAAGTGTTTACGTATAACTTGAGATAAGAAGTTTACTGACTTAAGGAAGAGAATAAATTAAATGAGCTCCGTAAATATCGTCAGAGGAAAATACATGCAAGACCTCAGTACTTTGATACGTGTATTTGACTCATCACATATTGTAATAAACCCTGAAAAGATTATTTTGGCGTTCGTAGCAGTTTTGCTACAATCACTTGACCTGATGTACATAAACACGAGCATTCATATGTATTGTGGTTGAATAACAGAGGCTGTGACAGAGACACGCAGAACTTTGTGCATGATTGAGGTGATATCGCTGCTTCGTTATCTAATCACATGAAAGAAAAGCAATAACCTGAGTTATCAATTATTGGTTATCTTGCGCGGTGTCCCGCATAATATTCAATATACTAATTACTCCATCGAATATTATTTGACGGGCGATTAGCTATATGGGATTCATAAAATGCGGAGGGTTAACGAGAAAGTGAAATGCTCTTGTTACGGTACTGGCAGGTTTATAGGGAATTCTTCATCCTTCTTCGGAACTAAGATGTGCTTACGCCATTACTTTACTTATGTAAGGAGGAGTGAGTTATGCTTTGACAGCCTAATGTCATTTGTTGAATGTTATGTTTTCCTTTTCCATAATCAATTATTCCTGCAGGAACAAATATTGCCGGCTTTGTAACTGATTGCCAGAAGTACTTCGGCAAAGATGCCCCATCAGATGCATGGCTTCCTCTGCTGCTTCAAATGACTGAGCGGCACATTTAAAGAAATATTGAAGAGGGTCACCTCCGTTGGAGCTGTAGCATTCTGGGTAATTGCGAATGTACTTATCCTTATTTCTTACTGTGGGTATTTTGAGGCATTGAAAAAAAACCACGATTTCTACCTGACAAATGCGCAACACCTGCAACAATAGCAGGCATTAACAAAGTAAGCCGTTCCCTGGAAAATCTATTTATAGATATAGTCAGGTGACATACGGTGGTATCAGCGTGCTCTCGATGTGTCATATGAAGCAGGTAATCATCAACATATCATATTAAGAAACCACAATTCTGATTATGAATTATATAGCGTGTTAGAGTATGGCCTGTTAAGTACGGTTATTTACCTTGGATTGTAGCAAACAAAATACGCCTTAATGAAAAGTATCTGGCTTTGTCAAAAACTGACTGATACAGACCGTGAACATCCAGAAATTACATGGTTGTGTTTCATGAAGTTTATACATGACATGTACTCAGATTTGTTGGCACTTTGTAACTGCTGCATTTAATGAACACTATAGCTACATTAATACATACACAGTGCATGGTTAACGGTGCCCTTGTAGTGATACATATTCCCAATTTCGTACGAAATGTCTCGACGTGGTCAAGCATTATGATCAATTCCTCAAGAAAGCATCATGTTTATTTAGGCCTAAAACATGTTCATGTCCAATGGTTATCGCCAACTGTTTCTCCTTCGTGTTTGTGATGGCGCTACAATCCATCAGTTGCGAGGGTATGTTTTCTCTATGAAACAAGAATTCAGATATGCCCCAATCATGACGACCTAACCCTACACGTATCCGTATTAAATAGAGCCGGCTAATACAATCGCCAAAGCCATACATTACACAAGCAAAACAGTCAGTTCACTTCGCTCTGTATTTGGCGGTTACTGTAAATGGAAATTAGTCCTATCGTATTCACAGAAGGTAGCCACTGCAGGATGCTGATTATATCCATAAGCTGACTTTTTCTATTTCGGCCTGACAATTACGCTGCAGATAGTCGTTGTGTGTTTACAATAAAACGAATACATCATAGCTCAACAAGAAACCTCTTATAGTTCAGAGGCATAGTTTGCCATAAGCATTAGCTTTATAGGCAATAACATCTTAAGATTTATGAATCATTCCGTTGCCATGGTCATTTCCTGACTGTACAAACTAATTGTGGCATTGCACATAACTCATAAAACAAACCTCACTACTGTGGTTTATGCATGTCCCTTCCAACGATATTTGACAGGAACTCGTTGCTCAGATACACAACGGTGAACGTGAATGGATACGTAATTGACAATGGAAAGATATGCAGTAAAATAACAATAACATGCTTCCAGATGGCATCATCTTTTGTTGTATTGGTTGCGCTGGTCAATTAATGAGCATAGGTGAAATGCATCCGTTAAGTTTTCCTCTTCATGCTGTAAATATTCAATCCCTAAGGGAGATTTTTAACTACTTTATTCGGAATAGCAGATCATTCAACCTCTAAGCAGTGCAGGGAGGTGTGCAAAACTAACGTTCATTTTAAATGCTATATAACTGATTCTTATGGGCACGTTCACATTTTCAGCTGTCGTGCTGCATCATCGATATATCAGAGCATGGTAATGTCATTTAAGTAGCTCGGCCATGGTCATGGTAGCTGACACTAATCATTCTAGATAATTGGTCAATATACAGCAACACCAGTCCCTTCACACAAGCGAAAGTAACATATGGCGAATAATGGGTGATGGAGTAGAAAGTAACGGTCTAAAAAATGGCTTGCTACTGCTGCAAACAAGTATCTATTGCATGATTGCTCTTGCAAGGTTGGGGGATAAGTTGTGTTTATGAAACGACATAGCATTTATATTTGCACTGATTAACGTCCAATACGGAACATTCTATAATCTTTAATGGTACATGTATTCTCGCCGGTACGAATTGCAACTTGGCTGACAGGCTGTATAATGTAACGGATGAGCGGCGCATCTGTATCTGTACAAATGCGGTTGTATGTCTGGGGTATCTGCTGAATTGAGCCACATGAAGGACTGCTTTCATTCTGTCTTTCCCTGAAGCGTTTAACATAAACTTTATGTCATTACTATAAAGATATTCTTAAAACCGATACATGTTACAATGTATATTGCTATTTGAGAGGGGCTTATCTTGATCCCGTAACGACTTAAAGGCTACAGAATGGAGCAATCAGCTGAGGTCGTGAAAGCATTATTTTCACACGTATCGAGCGCCTGATAGGGTCAATAAAGACTGAGGCGCTTCCGCCCGGCCTATTGATCACTTTAGTGGGCATTCACATGTCAAATACTTTGACATATTCATTGGTTCATTACAAATGGCAACAAAAACTTAAAACGTTCGTTTGTCATCTGTTTTAGTTTGGTATTCTAACAAAGTGTGGATGAATCCCGGTGCGATCTCTGGTATTGGTATTCATTATAAGGTTTTTCTTCTGCTTGCTATTCGAGGAATATTTTGGTATCTTCAAAACATCGATCGATCCGTAGACATGCCTCGATCTTATCACGCTACACCATTATAACGAACAACCAATTTCGATCGGCGAGAAATGTGTGGCGTAATTTACTTACCTGTTCTTTTATGTTTAACGGGAAGCAATGTCGGTTACTTTTTTATAATGGCCAAGATGGTCGGATTAGCAAATAGCTGTATAGACATAACACAAAAAGCTTAGTTAAAAGCAAATTGGCAATATCGTTTGCTACATTGTTTCTACAGCATGGAATGTGGGTTTGCCCATTACCTTTAGGCTTTGTTTCCTGCTTCATTGTATGCTTATGACAGAATTAGACATGCTATTTCAGTATGATAACTTGCCTTTCATTTTGCACAACAAAACCGTCGGTGATGATGACCGCTATTCATCAACAAAATGGGTATATGCAATACTTGAAGTGAAATACCCACGATGAATGAACGACGAAGGGGTGACAAGCTCAGTCGCCATTGTTTCTGGTCATATATTACAGCTTGTTCGGGAAGCTTATGGTGAACTATTAAAGAAATGCCACAATCACGTTGGCTGAACAGTCAATAATAAAAGCACTTGTCCTATCAAAGTAGCTCTCTCCATGAATAGACAAACCATTTCCGAAACCTTTCTTGTTCTGACTAAGGACATCTTTGATCCTGGACCTCAAAGATCTACACGCATGACATTGAATCTGGCTAATTACTGCGTCGAATATTATGCTGCAAATTAGGTACACAGGATTCATAAATTACAACGGGTTTGCGAGAAAGTGAGTTGAGGTGATTCTCTCGTGATATTGTTCTTTTGCTGACAAGTTTATATCGCAATCATTATGTCCGCTGTGTTAATGACAGAACTTTGCATAAGTAAGGGAAAGTGAGTTGTGCTTAAAGTTTGGCGTCCATCTTTTTCCGATGTCAATTATTCTTCTGGGAACAAATATTACAAATAAGCATCTTACAACGCAAATAACAGGCAATAACAGTCACACCTGTTTGCAAAACAAATAAGTTGTAATGACTGTTCTGTTGCCCTTTATTAATCTTTTAATCGAAGATCAATGACACATAAGTTACAAATTGCAACGTTGACTTCCATCCTATCTGTTCTCCAGCTCAATTTAATTTTTACTGTTATTTGTATCGGCTTCCATGCTTTAAATAGCTTATGATATCATACCCTGACAACAAATGCATCATGTTGTGCAACCCTTTTCTGTAGCGTATCGGTAGGCTGACGGAGTTGTTGTAAAGTATTTGTAATAACCAGCCAACGCCTAACAAATGTATCTATAATGAAGCATTTTACGTTTCATAACCTTGATGATGTACGACTGCATAGATATCCGATGACGAACCCACTTGTTACCCCAGATTTATTTATAGACCCGTGACATTTTTCGATGGGGGTTGCAATATTGGGTGCCGGATACGCTATAAATATAGTTAGATACCGCATGCTGCAACGTTGGTGGAGTCTGGGTGATAATAACAAACAATGATGATATATGCCATATATGTAAAGGCTGTGTAAATATCATATATATCACACGGAATGGTGTACTTCTTTTATCGGCCAGTTAAGTCGTGTAGAGCTACTAGATTGCGTGTGGACGCTGTGAGGCCATGTTTAGGACAAACGCAAACAATTTCACATCTCTACCGATGGTTACATGCATTCATATTTAAGGTTAAAATAAGAATAAAGGTAACAAATAACGTCTTCATGGACGTATGGAAAGTGATTCGTGGGTATGATGGAGTATATGATGACGATAATGTATAACTGTGAAGTCCAGGTGCATTTTGGGGTAGATTGCGATATTCTGTCTGCTTCTGGTTATTTTGCCTTGCTAATTATGACAGCTGATAGGCAGCTTAATGAAACGAGTGCTTATTCAATACATATGCATCCTCTTGCAGAAATATATATTTCATTCAACTCTTCCTTTTGTAATTCAGGAAGACCAATCGCAAATATAAAGAATTGCTAATTGGGTAGTAACTATGACGCAATAATGTATGGCTTCAATAATGAAGCAAGCAGTCAGGTACGAGATTCATATCCAGGCACTACGCACATCAACACATCTATCATATCATTTCATTACCTCTGTTTCATTTAATAAACACAATAGTAAAATTGATAAATATGCAGGGCATGGATCGCGTTGCACTTGTATTGGTGCTTATTTTCATTGTACTGCCCAATATGTCTAGCAAATAACGTAATAAAACTCAACGAAAATTCATCCAGAACCAATACCATCGTTCCAACCGATGTTTATCTCTATATGTTGACCCTTCGCATTGGGAATGGCGCCATTAACTTTGATATGTAGGGGCAAGTGCGAGGAAGTTATTGTACTTCAAGACGACACGACTTAGACAAACTCAGCCCCATACAATAGATATATACTACTTCGCATGGCGTTTGGCGTATCTTTATATGAGGATATTTTCATACATACATACATACATACATACATACATACATACATACATACATACATACATACATACATACATACATACATACATACATACATACATACATACATACATACATACATACATACATACATACATACATACATGCATACATGCATGCATGCATGCATGCATGCATGCATGCATGCATGCATGCATGCATGCATGCATACATACATACATACATACATACATACATACATACATACATACACATACATACATACATACATACATACATACATACATACATACATACATACACATACATACATACATACATACATACATACATACATACATACATACATACATACATACATACATACATACATACATACATACATACATACATACATACATACATACATACATACATACATACATACATACATACATACATACATACATACATATATACATACATACATACATACATTTTGGAGATGTGGGGTGTTGTTGTCCATAGACCGAAGACCCCTTACAGGTTGGCATTCAACAATAAGTTCCTATATGTAGCTTATCACGGTTATGTTAAAGAAAGGCCGTAAAGGCAATTTGTAGAATGGTGTAAGCAAAGCGTTTTTGTTCCCACTGGAACCCAATGTAGGGCAAGAAATGTACAAATGAGTTCTGCATTCATACAGAGTTTGAGTTCTGACCGAATATCAACAGGGAATTTTAAGCGTAATCATCAAGCTTTTGGGTTATTTCTTACGGTAATGTATTTCTATACAATCATATTTTGATATGTTAGCCAGAAAATGAATGAGAGATATAGTTCTACCGCTTAGTTTGGTATGTCCATAGGCTTACGGAGCTGTTGTAATTCCTTTGTGATAATCAGCTTCCTGAATGTAAGATCCATATTCTCGCAATGAAGCATCTTACAATACATAACATGTCTAGGATGCTAATATACGACAGTGCTACCTGTTTACACAAGCCCACTCGTTACCCCTGCGGGGTACATAACAAATATGCAATACAAATATTGCCACAAATATTATACAACGGCGCTCCATTCTTAAAAAACTCGTACGCCAGTACAATAACCAAACAATTGCTCGTCACTGCAACGTATCACAGAAGGGCTCAGTCGTAAAATGAACGATTCATTAGACTGCCTTTTCTCTTGCGAGAACTAGTAATTACCGGATATTGAGACGGCTAATCAAAGTCTACTGGTAATTTTGCAGTCATTGACCTCACGGTAGAAGCCGATTGTCATCGTTTGATACATATGTATACACTTCCATTTTTATGATGCATGAAATGTAAATCTCTAGTTTGTGTATTCAGACGTCTGTGCATCACACTGTTCGTAATAGTTTAGGGATGACTTAAATGATGAATATTCTCCCAAAAGCTGTGTGGCAACTATTCCGGCGGGGTTTATATATTGCACTTATCTTCAAAGCTTAGTTGCTATTGCCGCTGGGTATTCACCAACACCGGCTCAATATGTATTATCCTAAATGTAGAATGTCTCGTTTGTACTGTTGTTATAACAAATACAGTACACGAAACAGAAGGTCAATAGTGTCAGCTGTCGGCGCATTTCGCAGGACATACATTTATGTAGCCATGTATACTCCCTCGCTCGATGAGCTGGGATTATTCACCTGTCATAGCCCTCCAATGTTTATATGATAAAAACTGATCAGGCCCGCTCCACCTGTCATTACACTATTTTGTTAAAATAATCTCACTGTTCAGGCCCTTTTATGCTGAGACCCTCTTGTGTTGGGTCCTCCCTTGCTAACTGTTCGGACCCTTTTATATTGTGATCCTCTTGTGCTGGGATTATCTACCTGTCATAACCCTCTTTTGTTTATATTATCTAAATGCTCAGACCCTTTTATGCTGAGACCCTCCAGTTCACGGATTATCTACGTCATTGTTCTCCTTTGTTTATATTCACCACCTGAATAGACCCGTTGAAGCTGAGGCCTTCCAGTTCTTGGTTTATCTACCTAGTTCTTTGTTTATATTTACTGCTAATCCAGGCTTCTTCTCTTCCAATCATCAACGAATTCAGACCGTATAGTTTGCCGCAACAACTACATCGCAGCATATTACTCAAGATGGCGGCGAGCAGGGTTGTAGCTTTTTTCAAAGAAGTTATTTCGCCAAGGCGTTGGTTGATTGTTTTTGTTCCGTTACCTGACATATACCTTAACCTGATGGATAAATAACCTCACTAGACAGGGGTAGTTAAGTATTTTTTGCAGCAGTGAACCATCTTAATAATGACGAGATCATAGCGTACATACTCACGAATAAGCCGCATCACATTCAACTACCTTAATTAATCGCACGATCATAATGATCGATGCAATCAGCGTTGTCTAATTATTTTGCATGCTAATTTGGAGCTTGCGTCTTGAACCAAATAGTTTATGGCTTCGCTAAGAGAGCTCACTCGAGGATTCCACCCAAGGAAATATGGGAACACGCTACTTGTTCGTCGAAACGTTATTGTCATACTGCTTTGTCATAGCGTCTGTTAAAACCACGTGGAATGCTCTGTTTACTTTGGATCTGTAGTCGCCTCGACCAATCAAATGACTCCATATCTTTAACAGCCACCAAGCCCCGAGAAGTTGGAAGAACAGTCCAATGTGCTTTTGTTGATTTCATGGTATCGTCGCCTGATGTCGGGGTATCTTTCGAGTAATTTCCTAATCGTCACGCAGCTAAGCGTAGCTATAAAATCTGCGCTCGAGACATTCGCATCCCCTTGACATGACAAAAATATTTATGTCAACCCCAGACCTGCTCCCTAGCTTCAGACATTTATTGACAACCTTAAACTGCCATCCACACTGTTGACATGAAAGATCGAGGATCGTAAAATGCGCGGACGCTGTTAGAGGGGAACTGTTTTCCGTAATTTATCAAGTTGACATTTACTAAGTAGTGTACTTGCTATTTTCGCTATTCATACGCCTATAGTGCGACGTGTTTTGGCTGTGGAAGACTGTGAAAATACATTTTTCCCGTTCTCAACAATCTCAGTGATTGTGTCACGTGATTTGTATATAGTTGATTTGTAAAACTACTATGAATAACTTTCCTTGTTTGGATCAGTTACCGCAATAGCTACCAAATATACTACTATGAGGGTATGCTACTGATAAAATCGTATGTCATTTACACCAGTGTATAATATTGCAAGTTAGGTACAACTGAGTTCTGAATACCTACAAGAGTTTGAGTTCTTACAAAATATAACATCCTCTGCTGCATCAGATGGTAGTGCGTCTTCTCCATGGAAATATTAAAAAGAGGGTCATCCGCAGTGGAGTTATTGCATTCAGGTTGTAGGGGGGGGGGGTGGTGGAGGACAACACTAATCCATATTTCTATCAATATAGATTTTACCAAATGGGTAAACACAGCATTTATGCTAAGCTGGCCACATTTGATATCATACAAATAAAGAGCACCACACAACATTTCCCTTACTGTTAACGTGCATGTTATAAAACAATTTGCCTGAACAAATAACGATTATAAACGGGGCATTTACACCTGTATCTTCGATCTTTGGGCTATTGCTTACTGCAATCTATTTCTGCTTCTTTGCATGCAATCACATTGTGATATATATATTAGCCTGGCAATGAATGAGATGCTTACCGAGATGCTATTATTCCTATGTGATAATCAGTTTCCAGAATGTAAGATCTATATTCCCGCAATGAAGCATCTTACATTACATAACATATCTAGGATGCTATTATACGAGAGAGGTTCCGGTTCAAACAAGCCCATTCGTTATCCCTGATTAGGTCCAACGGCTAAGTTTTGATGGTGCGTGAAAACTACAAAACTAAACGTTGTGTCGCATGTGATAAATATAATTAATGCCGAAATGCGGGAGGCTGTTGCTAAACACATTATCCAACAGCACTACATTCCTAAACAACTTGTACGCCTTAACAATAACCGAGCTATCACTGTAATGTAACACAGCTGGGCTCAGTCATAAAATGAACGATTCATTTGACTACCTTTTCTCCTTGGGTGAACTAGTAATAACCGGATATTGAGATGGTTAAGCAAAGCCTTTTGGTAATGTTGCCGTCGTTGAGCTCCACTTGAAGCCGATTGTCATCGTTGGATATATTTGTATGCTCTTCAGTTTGTCTGATGCATGTAATGCGCAACTCTAGTTAGTATATTTAATATTAAGATGTTCAAGGTATGAGAAAATATCGACAGCTGGCTGGTACAGACGTCTGTCCATCAGACCGTTTGTATTAGTTTAGGGATAACTCAAATAGTGAACATCCTCACAAATGCTGTGCGGCACCTATTCCTGCAGGGCTTATATATTGCACTTATCTTTAAAGCTTTGTTTCTATTGTCCGCTGGGTATTCAAGAACTCCGGCTCAATGTATATTTTCCTTAATGTAGAATGTCTCGTTTGTACTGTTGTAAAAACAAACACAGTATACTGTTTTTGCACGGATCACCAATATGCCATGGCCCTATTACTTTTAGATTAATTACCTGTTCATCCCCTCATGTGCGCGGGTTCGGACCCTTCAATATTGTGATCCTCTTGTGCTGGGCTTATCTACCTGTCATGACCCTCTTTTGATTATATAATCGAAGAGTTCAGACCCTTGTATGCTGAGACCCTCCAGTTCACGGATTATCTACGTCATTGTTCTCCTTTGTTTATATTTACCACCTGAATAGACCCGTTGAAGCTGAGGCCTTCCAGTTCTTGGTTTATCTACCTAGTTCTTCGTTTATATTAACTGCTTATCCAGGCTTCCTCTTGTCCAATCATCAACGAATTCAGACCCTAGAGTTTGCCGCAATAACTACATTGTGGCATATTACTCTAACTGGTGGCGAGCAAGGTTGTAGCTTTTTTGCAAAGAAGTTATTTCGCCAAGGCGTTTGGTGAGTATAATTGTTCCGTTGCCTGGCATAAACATTAACCTAAAATGATAAATAGCCTCACTAGATAGGGGAAGTTAAGCATTTGTTGAAGCAGTGAACCGTCTTGATAATGATTCATATTCAGATTCATTTATTTTCCAAACAAAAATTGAAACCATTTGTATACATGTACATCACTAATTAATCACATTATAAAGAAATACACATTAAACGGTTGAACAGAATACATACAATTGAATGTGTAAGGCCAGGAGACAACCTCTAAGACAATGGGTTTGTCCCTAGCAAGAGGGCCAACTGTTTGAAACAAGTCATTATGTTTTAAGTTCGAGTGCATGTGTCGTGGAGGGATGGAGGTTAATATTCATTTCGTAAGCCGAGGTGGCTTATGCATTTTATTATTTAATTGCATGCTGGAATATTTTTACATAAATGTAGTTTGTAATAAAATTTTAATTCGCTAATTGCAAAAATATCTGCTACTTTGAGAATTCCAAGTTGCATAAAGATTGGGTCAGTATGAGAATTATATTTTTGTTTTGTTTCTATACAAATTGCTTTTTCTGAAATTTGAATATTGTTTGAATATGGAAACCCCACACCAAGATACCATAATTGAATTAAGCACAAGTAATGCATTGTATAAAGTAATTAATGTATGTTGAGGCAAATCATGCCTAAGATTATTGAGAATCCCAATAGTTTTCGAAATTGTACTTGACAGTCTTTGAAACTGGGATTTAAATGTCAAATTGTTGTCAATAAGAATCCCTAGAAAATTAAAGCAGTCAGTAGTCTGTATTGGAAGTTCATTTGGGTTATCATCTGAATGTTTTTGGAATAACATGTATTTAGTTTTGGCGAAATTCAGGGATAGTTTATTTGAACAGAGCCAGTCATATATTTTACTTAATTCCTCATTTACTTTGGTTTGCAACTGACTAGACTGGGCAGAATATGAACTATTACAATCGTGCAATGTAATAGATGGGGTTGTATCATTAGCATATAGAATACAATAAAAAAACCTTCAAATTATAATAAGAAGAGGTCCAAGTATAGAGCCTTGCCCCCCCCATTAGTATTGTCTTGAAATCTGACGTTGTGTTCCCTTATTTGACACATTGTCTTCTATCACTCAGATAACAAGTCATTTGTGTTAGTGCGATGTCTCGTAATCCATAATGATGTAGTTTATCTATCAATATGCTATGATCAATGGTGCCAAAAGCTTTTGACAGATCCAAATATAAATTTTGGGGTGTGAGGCCAGAGTCCATATGATTGGTAATCTTGTCTACTAATTCAATGGCTGCGTACTCTGTTGAATGTTGAGCTTTAAAGCCATATTGTCCATCATGAAATAGGTTATTGTAATTGAAGTGATGGTAAATTTATTGATAGATAATCTTTTCAAATATTTTGGAGAGTGATGGTAGTAATGATATTGGTCTATAGTTATGTATGCTGGTTTGATAACCAGATTTATGGATGGGTATGATCTGGGCTATTTTTAAATTTTCGTGAAAGATACCTTTTTTAAATGATTTGTTTATAATTATACAAATAGGAGCACAAAAGGACAGGTTTCAATTATTTTAGCAATTTGGTAGATATACCATCTACACCAGTGCTACATTTGGAGGCTAATATATCTATGGAGGTAGCAACAGTATCTTCATTAATGAAGTGAAAATAAAAATCAAAGGATGTGACTGTGTCAAATAATCTTTGTATGATGTGTTTGGGGGGACCCTAATTTTATTGGCTAAATTTGGAACACCGTCTTTCAAGTGGACGTTTAAGAGTTGTGCCATTTCTTTTGGATCATCTACAGTAGCATGGTTGATTTGTAAGCTTGCTGGGTGGGAAGCTTTGGTGTTAGATTTATTAATTAGGGTTCTTATTTGTTTCCAAGTATGTTCAATATTATTTTTGGATTTTTCAAAGCAGGCATGATAATGTATGTTTTGGGCCATTCGAATGATTTGCGTCAAAATTCTGTTATAGGCTGTTAGGCTAGTTTTAATGGATGCATAATCGTCTGAAGCGGGGTTTGTGGACTTGATATTAGCATACAGTTTGTCTCTGAAGCTTATTGATTTAGGAATACCTGCTCTAAGTGCAGACCCCAAAACTGCGTTGAGTACGGACTGGTTTATTCGTCGTCAACTTTGCAACAAAATCCTGACACAAATATAAGCTTTGAAAACAGACACAAAACTACAAATATGTGCTCTTAATACAATGCGAGTTATATCTAGAAAACTAATCTTTCGGTTACTAAGTCGATTTCAACGAACGTTACGATACAGGAATGCAGGAAATCTAGCATCAGCATACGAACTTGTACAATACAATATAAAATGAATTCTATCAGATTGAATTAGTAAGACACCAAAATCTATGTTCAGTTAAGGACAAAGACAGAAATGGTCCTCCTTTCACAGCTTATATACAGCGCGTTAGTACAGTTTATTACAAGAGCAACACATGAGAAAGTAAACGGCTAAACAGCCTTATTATAATACGAATAGAAATTGTTAGTTGCTTACCAACTTTGGTCTGCTTTAGGGGCAAGCACTTATATAACTTTCTAGCCAGCTGCCAGGCAGGCAGAAGGAACCTTGTTATTTCCTCACAGCGCAGAAACGAAAAGTTTAAAAGCCAGTGTTTGATATCGCACCAACTGGTAGGTATCACTGCGCGAATGCAGAGGTACTACATTTATATTTCACAAGATACATATCAGTTATTGTAATTGTCATAACAAATCTTGAGATATTAGCGATAAAAAATCATAAGATATACGTGAGCTGTACGTGACGATATACATGAAGAATACAGAACTTATTTATGAAGCGCAGTGATACACCCAAACCCTTTGAGTCCAAGGTGCTTTTTCGTCCTTATATTTATTAAACTTAATTCGTTTCATGGGTATATGTTTATTCAAAGCTTCAGCTATATGATTGCTTAGAATATTGTAATTGTCATTGGGATAACCATATTCGCTCATGTCTAATGCATTTGTTAACTTTAATTCAAGTTTTTGGCTTAAGTCAGCAATTGTATGATCATTGATTCTTCTGATATAAATTCTCATCCAAATTTAATGACTGCATGTTTGCTAATGATATGAAATATGGTTGGTGGACTGATATCCCATGCATCAGAATTCGTGCATGGAATAAAAACATTTTTGAAAGTTTACAACAAATTATGAACAATTTTAGATAAAAATCAAACTTTTTCCTCCCATGTCTCCCCATCCCCTCTAAATCCAATCTGTTTGATCGATTGCCTCTCTCGCTCCTCATTCTCGTACAACTGCATACCCTTCCAATGCAAAACCCTTCCCCCACCCCACCCCGTCCTCCTTAAATTCCACCCCATTCACTTCTTTCAGTGTGACATTTTATTTTCTCAACAACCTACCACCCTCCCGATTCCATGCATAACCGTTTTGATTAACCTTCTTCCCAACGTTCGTATCCTACTTCATAACAACCCCTCCCCCCCCCCCCCCCCCTCTCATCCACTACCCCTTTCACATCCATACCCGCCCCCGCCCTGCCACGCCCCCCCCCGCCCTTCCCCACCCATCATGTACCTTAACTGTAGATTACGTTCAAAAACCCGGACTAACAGCCCCACGCCTAACCCAGACTCCCCCACCGGCTACACCTACACGTTCATTGCTTCGTCTCCCCCACCTACACCCCTCCCCGTCAACATTTCATTGTATGAACTTTATAATATAATTCCTGCCTTCAGACCCAACTAATCTCATCGTCGCAACCGCTTTCTTCCCCGTCTCTCCTACAGTAAGTCTCCGCTAAACAACCCCCCACCCCACCACCACCACCATCCGCTCTCTCTCTCTCTATGGAATACTCCAATATCGATAATTATTTTATTTATATCCTTTCTATCTAAACCCCGCCCTTTACTGAACACCTTTTCGCCCTGCCCATGCTCCAACCACCCACGCAGCAGACATCAGCACTAATCCCCCACCCCAAAGCCCAGCCTCATCTTTCTCCCCATCCACCTCAACCCCCGCTGCACTGCACTCGTTCACATTTCCAGCATGCAACGCTGCGCTCGGCGGCGCATTTGAGAAAAAATAAATGGTCCCTGCGGAACGATTGAGCCTCTACAGCTCTATCTGACCTCAAACATCGCATACTCAAAATTAAATCTCCATTTAAATATATATATATATATATATATATATATATATATATATATATATATATATATATATATATATATATATATATATATATATATATATATATATATATATATATATATATTATATTCTGCTATAGTTTATCGTGACTGACAGCATGTCCTCGTCCTATGATGGTGGGTTTGAAATACATTTATGCGTGACAACATACAGACATATGCTTGGTCATTTCTGTTAGTGTCAAAGGTCAAATGATTTTCGTATGACAGGGGATGGTAGCAGCCACAGGGTTTAGCATTGGCTCGGTCGCAGCTATCTTCTATGCCAGAGACTGCGGCCGGGCCAAAAGTAACCCCTGTCCTCAAAGCGAGTGTAATTAGCAGATTAGTATATCAGGCCGTTTTCCGAAGACATAAAAAGTGATGTACCGATGGATAATTTATCAATTTGCCTTGCCTAAGTGAATGAATGTTTCTGGTAAATCATGTGATAAATTCCAACTACACTTACTATGATTTTGTTATCACTCGTTACTTGTTTCTAGATTTTCATAGCTCAGTTGCATTTATTATTTGATTGTAAATCAAAGTTGCTTGATGGAAAAATTTTGGTAATTTTGGTTTTCGGTAAAACTAAAATATTCCAGACACTTTTTCCATCACTGAATCACTCCAAAAGGTATTCATGTGAGTGGGTAAAGCCTCAGGGAGTATCTGCAAAGAAGGCAGGCATCAGCAAATGAAAAGAGAATCAAAAAGGGGGCCAATATGCACCACAGCAATGTTTACAGAATCATGAATTTAATCGAAAACTAGGCTAGAGGTTGTTATTCAGTGAATGTGGGGTAGCATCTTACACAAATACACCTTTTTTGATATTCATTTAGGTTCTTATGCACTGATTGGTAAAGAAACTTTGGCTGCCTTTTTTGTGTTTAGATGGCACAGCTGAAGGGGGCTGCGTTTGACTGTCTCTTCCTTGCCAGGCCTACAGGGGCAAGAAAGTGGGTACACGTTACCATGAGGCCTGGCAGTGATGAAGTTGTTGCAGGGTTGGCATCCCACCGAAGTTATATAAAAGATGTCTACAGCAAAATACTTTATGTGGAATACCACAACAAGGGTAAGCTTATATACATTTGACAGCAAGTTAAGTTTAAACTGACCTTGCATGTGATTAGTGACATGGAGCAAAAACAAAAATGATTATCACGCAGTTAGTGCGTGCATAAACTTTTTCTAACTCCTGACACAGCTAACATACAATGTATATATTTACATTCACATTGCACTTACAAGACATTATTCAATAACCTGTCTGATACCCTATACAGTTGTGATGTCACTTATCTGCTAGGTGGTTACTCGCTCTTGCTGATTGTAAAAAAGGCGCCAACTATATGATAGGTAAAACTAGCATGTATGCTTTGTTTTTATGGGTTCTATTCATTGGCTTTCAGAGAAACAGATGAATTATGTTGGCCAACCTCAATCAACAGCTGTCAATGATAGTAAGAACAGAGTATATAAATAGTTCACATATTAAGTATATGGCTTTTTCAAAATATAAATTCTCTAACTGCAATAACCATTTGATTAAATGTAACTGAAGTATATACGTGATGCAGGTGCGGAGAGTGAAAAGAGAATCACTGGTAGGTGTATGCATTTATTGTTTCAATAATCCATACAAGAATTGGCTATATCATCAAAACGCCCAGATAAAATATGATTGGTCCATAGCATCTACATGTATGCTTTATTTTATTCAGCTGACCAGTCAGAACTCAGTAGACTTGTTGGTAAGTGTAATACTTTTATTGGCTCTGTGATCATACATGGATGTCTCTTTCATGATAATATAACTAGAATGGAAAGACATCATTATAACCTGGTATAAAACTTGATTTGATTCAGATGACAAACAAACTGAAATTTCAGTTGGAAAGTGCATGCTTTTATTGGTTACGTTATATTTTGCTGAACCACATGTCAACCTTTAGGTTGTTGGACTATTAAGTTAACTCAAAAACATAAATTTTGATTAATTTTCAACAGAATTAACCTTTAAGGCCTTATAGTGAAAAAAAATGCAATCTTCAGATTAGGTGAATGGATATCCCAAATAAACCAGGAAATTCTGTGCATACATATACAAGGTATTGTGTTTGTTTAGTCATCCAATTTCTTGTATTTTTTCAGCTCCTGGAAATGAAAAGTGGGAAGACAAAGTGTCAGAAGATGACATCCCACTAAGTTTGTTAAGATTTGTCACAAATGGATAGAATCAATAAATATGAAAATGTTCAGATCATCTGTCCACATCATTGATTTCTTCACTTCATCATCATCTTAGTATAAACCCTGGGGGGGCACTTGGCCTTATTCTGGATAGGGGTGTGCTGCGGGACCTCGAAAACCCGTACCAGTCGTACAAGGTCAAAATGGCCAAAAGCATACCCTGTCGTACAAGGTATTATGCGAATGTATAACTCCTCATACAGATTGAAGATGAAAAAAATACCCTGTCATACAAGTATGAGGCCAAAAAACCTGTCGTACAAGTCGAGAGGCCGAAAAAACATACCCCGTTGCGCGGCACATATGTACTACCTCTATACACTTAAGTGCCCCCCCCCGGGGTGTAAACAACAACACCAGTGGGAGCTTTTAGATATATGTATGAAATTAGATGAGAAAAGATGCATATCTGTTGAAACATTTCACTGAAGAAGGTGGGAGTTGTTTGTGTTCGTCATCACTAATTGTAAAGATAGTATCTGTACTACTGCTATAGGTGATGATGAACACCATCCACATTCTAAAACAGACGTACTCTTGTTAGACTTGTGCTGATCAATTGCGATGATATTAAGAGGTCTATCAGATGTATGTAATCAAATCGATCGAAACACAAAATGTGAGGACACTATCCGATACAACTGATATTTAAACATCGAAACAGGAACAGATAAAGTCAGCATCACTACGTGTTCAAACGTAAATATGAGCGATAACATGATACCGATAATATCTAGCACTAACTTCTAATGCATTATCTTCAAAATCGCACTAAGTTCGTACGCAAAACATGAATAAACGATAAAATTGCGTAATTCGATTCATCAGTCAACTTAATTAAGTTCCTTGTGCCTCGCTTTGTCCACAAATGCGAGAGTTGGAACGACGATGGCGGTTTGACACTTAGTTGGTCTGCAGATCAATTGTTTTGTTTATATCGGAAGTGAAAACAAGGACGCCCGCACTTACCAGCAGCTCAATTTTATCTAGGTCATCCCGGCGAGGTGAACGCGAGGCGACTCGCAATGGCTGTTTATGCAGCCGCCTATAGACATAAAACCGCTAAAATGTGCGAAAGAAGGAACAGGGTATAAGGCTGCATGACCTATTGCCAGGCCGAGTTGTATGTTTGAAAAAGGGGTGGATTTATTATTGGCAGTAGATAAATTTGAGGACAATACCGCGACAGTAACGATACAATGAGGGAAATGTCGATGGTCCATTAGATATGCAAAAAACCCCGCTCTCTAACTGAAATGATTTCTCGAATAATTCAGCTTTTAATCAAGCTTCACAAAGGAAACTACATGGTCCTATTGAACCATTAGTAATTAATTTTCAAGAATTCATACAAAAATGGGTTAGCAAATTGACTCGGATAGATTTGTTTCACTATAGAATAAATATGACTTATTAGAATGAAGACATTAGAGTGAATATTTGCTTGTTTTTGTTTCGTTTTAGTTCTTTGAAACAACTTGAGCTTTTGCACCTTCTTGACAAGGTAGTACTCGATCGACTGAATGGCTATTGGTTTGTCTTTTTTATCTGTGTGGTCAACCTTCTTCTCCACAACGACCGTACTCGACGGTATACTGGTGATCTGAGGATCTCTGCTGCGGATCACATATTGCGCAATATCTTTGCATTCAAGGCTATCAGCATTCAAGGCTATAAGCATTCAAGGCTATATCTTTAACTTCATATCAAGGATTAAACACCGGACTTGCGTATCCGTCTTGGGGCATTTGGGTGGGGAACGTCAGGTTGTACAGGGTTTTTGGTTGGGACGCAGTGGAGATAAAGTTGTGGAGATTAGGGTTAATAGGGTCATGGTGGGACCCGGGGTAGGGATAAAAGTTTGGTCACGGAAGGAATCCCGTAATCCAGCAAACCGCAATTCATTGTCATTTTTAGATATGGTTTAAGATTGGGCAGCTACAGTTAGAGTATATATATATATATATATATATATATATATATATATATATATATATATATATATATATATATATATAGATATATATATATATAGAGATATATATATATATATATATAGAGATATATATATAGATATATATATATAGAGATATATATATATATATATATATATATATATATATATATATATATATATATATATATATATATATATATATATATATATATATATATATATATATATCTATATATATATATATATATATATATATATAGCTCTTATGAACCAAGTGGAGTACCCGATCGACTGTTGGTCTGTTGGGCTAGATATATAGTCCTGTTGGTACACTACAAGACTGTCAAATAGATTGCTCTTAGATTAGAGGGAAAAGTCGGTTAACTCGAGAAGGAAAGACGTGTCACTTAAAACCACTGGAGTAACACTAGTCAGTGGTAACTTCAATGCGAGATGAATCGCAGCGCAGAATGCATTATATGCATTGGAGCAGATAATGTAATAACGGTTACGTTACATCTCACACCATGTTTTATAATGTTTCTGTCCTACATAAATCCCAGTTACAGAATCAAATGTTATAAACGTACGTTAATTTTCGACTTAAGTCGCCACTCGGCGTTTGGCACTGTCAATTACATCACTAAATGTTACATTTTATTGATTCCTCCGATCTCAGTTCTGTACACTAAGATAAAATTTTCAATTCGCAATATGCATTGTCAAATTGTTTGACTGTGTAAACATCTGATACCAAAATAGTTATATTTGAAACGCATTTATTCGGTTATATGTTACCGATATCTAGTTGAACTAATATGAACGCACTTAAACGGTGTTTCAGTACCCTTTAGGGGAAAGGCAGAAGGAGTAAAACTGTTCTGTATGCTTCATCGGATTACCTAAGCGACACATGAATAGATATTCGGGACATTTAGATGTGATAAGAGTCGGGATAAGAGTTAGACACTGAGATAAGTGAATATCGTACACTTTGATAGTCGACTCTCTAGCTTGCATGTTTCACTGTTTGAATGAGTGAGTAAGGTACCTCGCTCTTGATGGTTCGCATTTTGGCAGCATGGACATGATAATCAATACTAGTCATCAGCACGGACGCTGTCCAAGGTGACATTTATTTGCCCATGGAATACGCGATCTATTCTTTAAGAAACATGAATTAATAACAGAACATCGTCAATGCATGTATATGTCGCGCAAGCGAGTTACATCTTCGCGATTGTTTTTGTCTGCAGATTATGGTGAAATCCGATCACTTGATTGCTATTAGCTTGTAGTCTTTTCTTTACACTTACGATAACTGACAGCAAGACTGGGTATAGGACACCTCCCATTATGAGGAATTTCACTTCGCATGCAAACTGTACAGGAATTTTCAAGGAATCTTGCTTGGCATCAAAAAGACTTTTTTCCCCCTTTATTTCATGACTTCCAGCTGAGTTAGATGTTGTGAGGTATGAATGTGTTTTAAGGTCTTTTTAAAAACTGAGAAGTTACAATTACATCAACAACATGCTTCTCACTCACTTTCAATCAATACTTTTATTAAAAAGTTCAGACTTAGATCATAGTGCATAATGTTCATTTATTACAAGCTAAAGAACCGATGACAAACAATTTCCCCCAGGATAAACACACCTTAGTTAATACATGACGAACAGCATAATGACTTAGTAACAATGCATGCATAAAACATAATACAGCCATGAGTCACCATTCAAAACCCCATCAGTGGAGAATTTAAATGTTGGGGATAAGCATCAATATGTTTATACCATTTACATTGTGAACAATAGATAATATTTTTTGGTTCGTAAAAAACAATTCTTGCACAATTGTGTATCTCTGTGATAATAACTGACAGAAGTGTCCCACTGGGTTCCATGGCTCTACCATTGACCATTATTGTACTGAATTGGTTTATCCTCAGGGCATGGTAAATTTCTGAAGAAACAAACAATCAGCGCCAGCAATCAAATCATTCAATTGCATGTAATTATTTCCAAAAGATATGGTGTAATACAGTTGCCTGTTAATGAGTACAAGTTTTTATAAATGTTGTGCACATTACATGTAGTTACTTTCACAAGAATATTTAATTGGACAAAGTATTATTGGTTTGGAATTTCAAGTAATGTAACTTCTTAGGAGATCAGACTTCTATGCATCAGACCCATATTCAGAATATGATGACACGGGAGGTTCTGTCATACCATTGACATATATATCTGTACTTATCCCAGAATTGCCAACTGCTTGAGCAATAGCCAGGAAGAGCATTCTTTTCATGCATGTTATGTCATGGTGGTGCCTCTGTAGGATTGCAAGCTTGCCTGCTGTTGTCGTGAATTCTGTCTCCATGCCTGGAGAAATGTACAGACATATTATTAATGGTAAACAGTCTGGAGTTTTATATAAGGATATTAAATTATGTTAGAAATAATTCATACTTGACTGTAATTGGTTCATGTCTGCCAGATTTCTGCAGTGTATTTGTAGTTGGTCAAGTAGATGTTGACTTCATTTGCCAGCTGTTTCCTTTCTTCTTTGAAGCGTTGCAGGCGAAGCCACTGCTCAACCAGAGCTCGGGTTTTTTAAGAGGTATCAGTTCTGTCACAATTCATTAAGAATCGAATGAGAATATAATTCAAAATCGTTTTTGCAAGAGCATACCAGATACAAGAACTGCTAACCCTCAGCCATAGCAAAGAGTCTTGACTCTCAGGAACACCCTTGAGAAGATGGACATGCAAGATTGTGGCAAGGCAATTGTAACTTGTTAGGAGCTGTGACCATCGTTGGTGTTCTGCAGAGAGTTTTGTCCTATGACCTGTGCGCTTTTGCTGCTGTCTAGTACACAGATACATAAGTATTTGATCCTTATGGCCACAAAATTTGGAGGTTTAAGTGAAATATGAATAATTACCAGCCTTCATTTCAATGAGCATCTTGTGTTTCATAATACTAGTCATCGTCAGCTCCACATCTTGCCTGACACTTGTTATGGATCTTTTTGTAGGACTTGGCCCTGTCTAACAAGCTCACTTTCAGAACTTGTGCTGTTCTTCACCATAAGACTGGGAACATAATATGTATAATAAATACAATTTCATTTTAACGATGCTGTTTAAAGGGCACTACATACTTATAAATAAGTTCATCAACCAAATATATATCATAAATCTCATACCTTCTTAGCTGTAATGTGAACTTTTCTTGCATTGAAGTGCACGATGCATTACGCTTATGTTCAAATCTTCCATATAACATGCTACAATAACATATTGACTTTTTCCAATATGCATTTGCAGGGAGATATGATCTTCACTTGCCAAATTTCATTTGTGAAAACTGTGGTTACAATGATCCAATGAAAGTAAGTTTTGTTATAGCATCTTATATAGATAACCTTTTAACATTTGTTATTTTTGTGCTCCAAAATATAATATATAGTTATTATTCTTTCACTAGACATATATATAAAACCGCACTGTCAGTGTAGGCAGAATAAGCACACTGACTGCAGTATTTTGGCAAAAGTTTCTCAGGTACCCTGTTGCAAAAATATCAATCTATTCAGTATAGTGGAATCGATTTGAATGATTATATCCTGCCTTGGGATTATCTTCTGGCATCTCAGTAGGGAGTGGGTAGTAGAAATCAAGATGAAACCATTCCCTGTCATGGCATCCTTCACAAAGGTGTTGGGCTTGTCATGGTCCTCACACATAAACATCTGGCACTGGAGACACCTGAATATGAAAGTTACACATTAGTGCACAAAAGGTCATTCATAGGTAGATATTACAATATTACTTGCGTAACATTACTGTAGTTTTGATGGATTTGCACACAGGCAACATTCAGGCTCTTGAGCAGATGGTGCCATGTTTGCTAGCAATGAGTCAACTACCGATTGCCTTTGGGTCTCCCAATGATTTTGGCTTTCCAGTTTTCGCTTTTGCCAATCGGTCAGCTCACTATCATCATGGTCATCTTGAACTTGGGTCAGATAATTGGCTCTTCTTTTTCCAAATGTCAGAAACTAAATCGTCTCCTTCACACAGTTAACATCTATCGTCAAAAGATAACTCCATATAAATTTACCCTCTATCACTATAACTACTAATTCATGTTTAATTTTTATTGAACATAAAAAATGCAGTAGCAACTCTCCACAAATATCATGATCTTACCGATAGGATTTTCCTGTATAAGGGCCTCTACGGAAGTAGGTGTATCAACTGTTTGTAACACATGCAAAGGATGCACCTGAATGTGTTCTTAGAGATCAGTAAATTTTGTGAAATTAATTTTTCTGGAATATTTCATAATTAACAAAAGGTACCATGATTATTTAGTCTGGCTGAAGAAGCTGAGGTTTGCTTGCGCTTCACTCCATGTGGTATTATACCAGAGGTACTCCTCAGTGGGGAGTTAACAACAAGACGGGAAGATTTTGCCTTAGCTGGGCGAAGTGCTTTGAGTAATTTAGCAGCGGCTTTGTCAAATGCCTTCTCAGGGTCTGCATTTAAACAAAAGTTTCATATATATTTTTTGTATCTGCAGAAATTCTAGCCTTCAAAAGTGCCAAAACAAACATCAAATTCAGTTAATTTAGCTTTCTCTCAACACTCCTCACCGATTTCATTGTCCTGTCTATAGCTATCGATAATGCTATCATTTAACAGCCTGTACAACTGCCACAGGAACCCCCCAAACTACCAACGAACAAAGAGGAGGTGGTTGCTGATTGGGCAAGGCAACTCGCCCCTGGTGTTTTGATGATCTGATGCCACCTAAGAGGCGACGGTCCGTAGGCAGAATCGTGAGCATTATAAGCAAATTTGCTCCTTCTCGCAACGCAGACAAGGGACAGTTAAGAAAATATACATTTTCATATCAACAAATGTCTTACCATCAATTTTTCCTAGTGTCCAACAACAGTCATACTTCTAATCAACAGAATCAACGAAATCCAACACAATTTTAAAATTGTTGTCCAACATGGCTATCGTGCAATCGAAAACATGAACGAGAATTAACGCAGATATGTTGCATTATGGGAGTCAACCATGTTGTTTTTTTTAACAAAGTTTCATGATGTGCCGTGTTTTATAGCCGTGGACGACTCTTATTGACATATTTTTATACTACCGTCGTGCTCGGCTACGTATTTTAGTGCTCAAACAGAACAAGTAGACAAAAGTGTAGCAATATAAACAGTCCTCGTGTGATTTTGTGATATAATCTTGCATTTTGTCACAAATTGTTTTGCTTGGAGGGCTTTGGTAAGTTTTTAGTGAGTTTATCGGTCGTTTGGACTTCAGAAGCTCCGTAATTTCACTGGCTGCGCTTCGCCTCTAAACGACTAAAGATCGAATGTGAGATCGAAAGTAGTAAATAGAGCGGAGCTGTCAGAGGTTGAGATTCTTTGCCTTGTTGCTGATAAAAGGAACGCTGTACATTTCCATATCATCATATCAGATTGTCGATAATATAGGCATGACATAAACGTTTGCGGGAAGCAAAGCCCCCCTTCCCTAGCCGCACACGACGGTAATATAAACAAGACAACCCCTTCCACTGATCGAAATATATTGCGTAACCTAAGATAGAGAGCGTGTAAATATGAAACAAGTGACTATAACATTAAAGCATGGAACAAATATTACTACAAGTGCCCTTTGACAAGTTTCATGGTGCTTACACCTGAGTCCATCTTCGGTTAGTGTACATAATTGACGATTTAATAACAATTAAAACATCGAAGCATCCTCACCTGACCGTATGTCCGCCATCTTGGGCTGATGAAGCTCGGTAAAAAGGGATCCTTCCTTATTTCACGCCCCATGCCAAACCGTTCTCCTTACACTCTCCTACGTGCGGTAGTTTATGAAAGGCTGTCGGGTATAGGCACAGCGAGGCCTTCTTACACTACCCAATGGGTGCTAATGTAAGGCGAAGTGACCACTATCCAATGGTTGAGAGTGTAAGCTCGAGAATGGGTTGATCATTTATGTTCAAGAGGTCGATGTTAAAATCACCAAATATTATAATATCTTGCACCTTGTTTTGATATCGTGATAGTAATTCATCCATCTCATTAATAAATGTTTCTTAATTTAGAATGACATCTTTGGTCTATATATATATCCTATTATCATAACTTTATTTGATAGGTTTGTACAATGTTGTGGGATTGTTACTTCTATGAATAAACCTTCCATTTAGTATGGCTGTCCGTCAAGCTGTGTACAGAACAATGTGTATGAGTATATATGACCTTGAACCTTATTTCATTCGTGAAATATATAGCTAAGCCGCTATGTGCACTACATATTTTACCTTTGTGTATAAGTTTGTATCCATTAATTTGTAGCAGGGATGTGTCAGAATCATCAGACAACCATGTTTCTTGTAAACAGATGATGTCAAATAGACAATTATGTTGTTTATATTTTTCTAAGTAGATCTTCAATTGTGATATTTTTGCATTTAATGATTGAGTGTTCATGCTTTTGATTCGCGTAGCTGTATTGCAGTAGAATCAGAATATCCGGGATGTCTGGTTCTAGAACATTGCTAGCATATTGAGTTTCATATATATATTTCAATGAATTAGTATTCATGCCACCATGAGCATCTGCTATTTGATTTGTTTCAAACGTGGGGAATATTGTTGGTCATTGATAAAGGTAGATCGTCTCCCTCAGACATAAATACGTTAGGTTTATGCATACACAGAATGACTTGATTCGGGTAAATTATGATATAATAAGGCAAAGAGGCATTTGCAATGAATCTCACTGTGAACAGGAGCTGGATAATAGAAGTATCACTTAAAGCTGCTTTTAGTCCTTTCACAAAGCCATCAATTTCAAACCACATTCTGCGTGTCAAATTTCTAGTCCGTTTACCTGACATGTGCAAGTCGCCTTTAATCACACAAGACGACACTGACTTCAACAGAATTCACAAAAATATGTCCTTTCTCAAGTATAATACTTTTATTTGCCTTTTGTCTGCATCCAAACGTATTCACTCATCAAATACACATATCAAATAATTCCTTTGTAGAATTGAAAAAAATGACCTTTTGAGGTTGAGACTAACACAGATGTTGAGCGTCTTAAAGGCCTGACCACTCCAATGGCGAGATCATAACGTACATACTCACGAATAAGCCGCTCACATTCAACTACCTTAATTAATAGCACGATCATAATGATCGTTATTGTCACAGCGTCTTGTCATAGCGTCTATTAAAACCATATGGAATGCTCTGTTTACTTTGGAGCTGTAATCGCCTAGACCAATCAAATGACTCCATATCTTTAACAGCCGCCAAACACCCAGGAAGTTGGAAGAACAGTCCCATGTGCTTTTGTTGATTTCATGGTATCGTCACCTGATATCGGGGGTATCTTTCAAGTAATTTCCGAATCATCACGCAGTTCAGCGTAGCTATAAAATCTTCGCGCAAGACCTTCGCATCCCCCTGACTTGCCAAAAATATTTATGTCGACCTCAGACCAGCTCCCTAGATTCAGGCATTTATTGACAATCTGAAAATGCAATCTACAGATCGGACATGAAAGATCGAGCGTCGTAAAATGCGCGGACGCTGTAGGAGGCAAACTGTTTTTCATAATTTATCAAGTTGACATTTACTTAGTATTGTACATGCTATTTGCGCTATTCATACGCCTATTGTGCGACGTGTTTTGGCTGTTGCAAGACTATTTTTTTACCCATGTATTTCATAATGGATCAAGTTGACATTTACTTGCTATTTGCGCTATTGCATACGCCTATTGTGCGAACGTGTTTTGGCTGTTGCAAGACTCTGCAAAAATACATTTTCCCGCTCTCAACAATCTAGGTGACGTAAGTTTGTGCCACGGTAACGCCACCTTACGATGGAAACAGAAATGTGTTATAATTAGGGAAGCGATCACCCCACAGCCAACCGCCTAGTGAGCGCTCTTAGCGCATCTATATACTCTATGGTTCAACACTAAGCACACAGATGTGTCAATTACAATCATCTCGCTCGCAAAGTCCAAATACGCAAAGTCCAGCGCGGTTAGTGATCTGAACTATACTCAGAACAATAATTGCCAGTGGTTCATTAGCTCGACGTCTGCAAACTGCTCTTACTGAAAACATACAGTGAGCTGCTCATTAAAGAGGTCTACATACCGCCCTGTCTGACAATATACACTCAGTGTTCCAATACAAACGTCTACATGCCGCCCTGACTGACAATATACAGTCTGTGGTTAATTAACGATGTCTACCTATCGACCTGACTGACAATATATAATCAGTGATTCATTAACAATGTCTACATACCGCCCTAACCGACAATATACAGTCAGTGGTTCGTTGAAGATGTCTACATACCGCCCTGTCTGACAATATACACTCAGTGTTTCAATACAAACGTCTACATGCCGCCCTGACTGACAATATACAGTCTGTGATTAATTAACGATGTCTACATACCGACCTGACTGACAATATATAGTCGTTGATTCATTAACGATGTCTACATACCGTCCTGCCCGACAATATACAGTCAGTGATTCGTTGAAGATGTCTATATACCGCCCTGAATGGCATTATACTGTCAGTGGTTCATTAAAGACGTCTAAATACCGCCCTGACTGACAATATATTATCAGTGGTTCATTACAGACGTCTGCATTCTGCCCTGAATGACAAAATAACATCAGTGGTTCATAAACGATGTCAACATACCGACCTGACTGACAATATTTATTCAGTGGTTCATTAAAGGCGTCTACATACCGCCCTGACTGACAATATGCAGTCTGTGTTTCGTTGAAGATGTCTATATACCGCCCTGAATGGCATTATACTGTCAGAGGTTCATAAAAGACGTTTACATTCCGCCCTGACTGACAATATACAGTCAGAGGTTTATTAAATATGTCTACATAACGCCCTGACTGACAATATATTATCAGTGGTTCATTATAGACGTCTACATTCCGCCCTGACTGACAAAATTATATCAGTGGTTCATTACAGACGTCAACATTCCGCCCTGACTGACAAAAAAATATAAATGGTTCATAAACGATTTCAACATACGACCTGACTGACAATATTTAGTCAGTGGTTCATTGAAGACGTCTACATACCGCCCTGACCAACATCATACTGTCAGTGGTTTATTAACGACGTCTACATACCACCCTGACCGACAATATACAGTCAGTGGTTTTATTATAGATGTGTACATACCACCCTGAATCACTATATATTGTCTGTGATCCATAAGAGACGTCTAAATACCGCTCTGTTTGACAATATACCTTCAATTGTTCACTAGAGACGTCTACATACCGCCCTGACGAACAATAAACAGTCAGTGTTCCATTACAGACCTCTACAAACCGCACTGACTGACAATTTACAGTCCGTTTTTCATTATAGACATCTACATACAGCCCTGACTGGCCAAATAATGCCACGGTTTTATTACAGACGTCTACATACCGCCCTGACTGACAATATGCAGTAAGCGGTTTGTTATAGACGTCTACATACCGCCCAGACTGACAATCTACTGTCAGTGGTTCTTAACTGAGGTCTACATACCGCCCTGACTCACAATTTACAGTCAGTGGTTCTTAACTGAGGTCTACATACCACCCTGACTGACAATTGACAGGCAGTGGTCCGTTACAGACGACCACATAACGACCTAAACTGACAATATCAGTCACTGATTGATTTCAGACGCTTATCGCCTCGAGATCATAAATTATTCTGACGCTGTTCATTTTAAGCGATGCGTCAAGCCCGCTGGTATGAGCTTATCGAAAGGGAAAAAGAAACCCAAAGGGATCGCCCATCAAAACACTTCGGTTTGTCTCGGCCTCCTCCCTTGTATGCCTCCATCACTGCATGTCATCCACACACGGGCTTTTCTTTCATGTATTTTGAGCTTTGAATACAGTTGTTTTGCTTGACAAACAGCAGGCTTTTGATCATTACATCACCTCAGCATTCATGGCGCAGAACCGTGGGAGACAGCTCATATGCAGCTTGTTCACATCTGCGAAAAAATGATCGAGACGGAAGAGGGAAGTTTTTACGTTCCGGAAGGAAGAGATTGTGGATTGCTTGTTCAAAGCCATGCCTCCTTTTATTTGGCGACTATTGGCATTTCGACAACATCAGAGATCACTTGGGCTTATAAAAGGAGTCGGACAAACGGGCAGCTCAAAATATTCACCTGCTGCTTCATCAAACTCATCATTCAGAGCGACCGAATTCCAAACTTTAGGTGAAGCTTTGTGTATTTGACGGACGTGAGCACAGAAGAGAATGAAACCTACCTTCCTGCCCACACCTGCGTTGATTGGCTGGATGCTGCTTGTTGGCTTGCCAACCGCCACGGCGCATTACAGCATTGTCGATGGCCGCCTCGTAGCTAGCTTTAGCGCCATCCAACTCGACGTGCCTCCAAGCGTCAACGTGACGACGGAAATATTAAATATTGACGAAAAATGTGCTGACGTATTTCAATTTTACAGCAGATATGCCTGTGTTAGAAAAGATCAACCTCGCTATGAATCATCTTGGAGAATTCCCGGATTTACTGCGTGCCCCACTCTTGACTCATGTCGACCTCTCCCGGAATGTGATCAGTGTCATTGATCCCAAACGTATAGAAGGCCTCGTACATTTAATCTACTTACGTATGGTCGTTAATCCGTTGGACAGCTTTCCGCAAACAAATATACCCTCCCCTGGTCTGCACACACTGGCTGTGAGACACAATGCGCTGACGGAAATGCCGCCAATCGAGGTAAAATACTGTTACATGGCGGGGAATAACGTTACCCAAATACGTTTGCAAGATTTGAATGCTTATCCATCACTGCATCTCTTGGAAGTTAGCAATAATCGGCGGTTAACACATGTGGAAAATCTGTGCACGGCCTCGGGAAGTGACAAGCTCGTGTCGGGTCTGCGACTTGTTATCAGAGGCGCGCCCATACCTTGCGATTGCCGATTGGCATGGACAAAACTATGGACTGCCGGCTCAGTTAAACACGTTTGTAATCAACAATCACTCGCAAGCCTGACGTTTGCAGATTTCCAATGCAAAGGTATAATTTACTGTCTTATCATCTTATGATTAATATCATTATCTAAAGAAAATACCTTAAATAGCGCAACATCGCTGGCTTCTTCTGCAAACTAACCAAGTGAATATAGACATTACATATCCAACAGGGCAAACATTTGTATACATTTTTCTCGGAATATTTCTGAATTGTTTGAGCAGGTGATGGGAAAGGTATGCAGTGGACGATCGTAGACTTTAACAGGTTCTTCTGCACCCTCCCTCAAGTCACCGAACAGTTGGACGTGATGAGCGATGGTCAGTGCGCGATGCGCTGCATGTATCGACCGGATTGCATCCTGTTTGGTCTGCTTCCTTCCGGTCCGACTCATCAGTCAGTACGATGTCTTCTGACTGGCGATATCGTCATGCTGGGCTACAACGCGTCATCTGTCTACCCAGATACCACACGATGGTTCATAGCTGGCAGTATTCTTGCTTAGACCTTTTCTACTGTTGTGGCCATTTATTAGGGTAAATAACATTATTCAGTTATGTGCGCCAAACATCATTTGACCTGCAAATGAATGACATTTTACCTTGCGTTATTTAAGTGACACCACATTAAGGGCGCCATATGTTTCGTAATTGTTCATAAGGGTGAGTAATGGCTGTTTACCATCCGCAAGATCCGCCAATGAACATCCTCTTCCATCCCTCCCACCACACAACCTCCGATATGGATCAGTAATCTATAAATAAAGGCACGTCGCATCAGCTGTGTGTTATTTGCTAACGTCAAAGACACCAATTATTTCTTCATAAAAATTGTATGTATATAAACATATATATATATATATATATATATATATATATATATATATATATATATATATATATATATATATATATATATATATATATATATATATATATATATATATATATATATATATATATATATATATATATATATATATATATATATATATATATATATATATATTTATGCAAGTCCGACCATATTGGTACAATTCACCGACCATTTTGGCCCATACTTACATTTTGGCCGATGATCATGGGGCCAAAATAGTCATCGTCATCTCATAGGCTTACACAACTGCGCTTTTCCATCAAATCATAACTTTATTTGCTGCTACTCCGCCTAAGGTTGGAATCTTATTATTCGGGGTAACTATCCATTTTTACTTGAAGTTAACTGCCTTTGCCTGAATTTACATTTTGGCCCCAACGACCATTTTGGCCATGTTGAATAATCGGTCATTATATAGCTTTGTTCGATGTATATTTGCTTCAAACTTAGATTTATGATTTGTGTGACTTTTAACTTCAATGAACAATTCTTTGTTTTAAATTATTGCTTGAAATGAAAAACATACAAATTTTGAATGAATATATAAATCAGCAGTTCTACGAATAACGGGCGGCACACGCTCAAATATCCTAACGGGCGGATATAAAAAAATGGCGATTTTACTGGGAAATCCGGAGTTGTAAGTATTTGTCAACTCATTTTTTTGTGTTTTTTCTCAATATATATCCGTCTGATAATGTTTTATTTAGATAAATAAGAACAAATGTAGCACTTAAGCTGGTAATTCGAGACGCAGATCAGCATTTAAAACGTTTGGAGAATCTCACTGAAATGCGATACCAGTTTTCTCGATCTATAAATATGATGTGCAAAGTTTCAAGTAATAAATGAAATCATATCGTATCAACGAACTGTTTTTTTCAGGGATTAATTATTGAGATTGTTTTGTTTTATCAGTTTGCTCATGTCGTAAAATCCAATTATTCCCACTAACGCACCCGCGGGCTCAAGCTGAAGGTATATTTTGGGATTGTAACTATTCCAGCTTTCCATACCGCGTGGAATTTCCGGTACACGAGCGAACATAAACAAAGGCGATCTTACATTTTACACGCTCTGTTTCCATGTGATTCTCGCTCGGTCAGTATGATTTCAACGTTTATAGATTGAATATCGTTCATGTGAAAATGAACGTTAGTGTTGCGGAAAGAAATTTCATTTAGACTACGACAAATCATGAAATACCCGTAGTTTACAGTGGTTAGCGAGCTTCACCGGGCTGTTCCGCACGTGGGCTCTACCGTTCACACTCACACTTACCGATCGGCAAACAATACCCAGATACCACGTTAATGTTACTAGATGCCTGCAACTTGGTAGGACAGATCTACCGATTACTATTGATTTTTTTTAATGTATTTCCTAACGTTCATTTAACCGTATCAACTATTGCCATTGGCTTAGCCCGGTCACCATTGGCCATGCTAGCGAACGGCTTTTGCACCATCTGTCAGATGTAAACATTGCCTGATCTTGACAGCGGACATGCGCTCCGGTATCACAATAACCCAAACGCTCCAATTTGGTTGTTGAGTAAGGTAGGGGATCCTGATTCCAGGATCATCGATCCCACCCGTCTTCAGACTTAATGCCCTGTAACTCACAATGTTGTATTGTGGACTATGACATTAGCCACCACTAGCCACTAGGATGGCTAGTGTCATAGTACAAGTACACTATATAACAACTCTGTTGGTAGTGCGTTAGGGGGGGGGGGGTTACTCTTTCAAGTGTGAATTTTGTTTCAATGGTTGAAGATTGAAATTTTGCTTTCCACATCCTTGAATTATATACTTGCATCATTAATGTTACCCTTAACCTACCTTTTCAAGTACTTTTATTGGAGATGGAAATAGCATGATCTGCTAATATTGTGTATCATTGTAATACACTAAAACATGAGTTCTTTATTACATTCCTATAAGTTTGATTATGTGTTTTATGATAGTTCAGTCATGGACAGGGTCACACTTTTGCCATCAATAAGTCAGGAGAGTGATCCTTTAGATCTCAATAGTAGCTATCCAAAACAACTGTGCTGGTTTGAGTTGACAGCCAAGTTCAACAGCGGCTACCCAAATGATCAGACCCCAAGTAGGTTTTTGAAGTCCAGAGCCTCTTTTGCCAGGGTATCTGCCACATCAATATTGGTAATAAAATTGTTGTCAAATGTTCAATGTTTGTTATCCAAACAATTGTTCAATAGTCCAATCACATCATTTAAATCTATCATGTATAATCTATAAATGCCATGGTCATCTGTCAGTTAGTCTTAAAAGCTGTGCATCTGGTCTAGTGTTGATAGGGGTATTGAGCATATCTATACCACACATGAGGCCTTTTTAGGACAGTGCAATTCCCAAGATGTAAAAAAAATGCCTGATTACGCATGACTTGGAAGGTCACTTTGATTCGTTGCCCATCCCGGACATGTTGCATGCCACTCATAAGGTAAAATTTATGGGACAATTAGGCAGTAACCATTAATAATTATGCCCTGTCAAACTCTCTGCTTGTAAACTTTTGGTGTCACATTTTTTTAATAATGAAAGTCATTCTCATATTGATTGTCACTTACAAACAAAATTAGCTATGCTAACCAAATAGGGAATACCTGTCTCAAATTAAACATGAACCACTCTTATATTGATGATCACTTACAAAGTAAACATCAGCGCTGCATGACTTTTTGTTCCTGAGTGATTTACTCAGTGGGGAATAATTCTTGATAACAGTTTTCTTATAATGCAAGCTAGCAACTTCTCATTGAACAAATCTTGCAAACTTTAACTCACAGCTTTATGGCTTTTGACCTCTGACTTGCTAAATAAAAGCAAATTAAAATTGCTTGTTCCAGGAAAAATGTAGCTCATGGGTGTTTAGGTGAATCATTTTTAAAAATTTAAATTATTAGGCTTAAATGCTAAAACTATTTGCATAACTACTTGGCGATGGACTATTGTTGCTAGACAAGTGGGTTTGGGGGTTATTGTTCAGCCCTAGTGTGTCATTGAATACAATAATATACTATAAAAGCTATGATTAAATGCTGTCATAAATTGTTAATGTCAAAAGCAGCAGAGTTCAAAAGCCATTGGCTTTCTGTCATTATTATTAGGCAGTGAGATTGACTAGGTGTTTGTGATGACATTTTGCTCAGCAGCACTCACAATCTGGTAGTGATTAACTGCTTTACCTCCTGTTCTATGTTTAATATTATGAACCCAGTATCGCAATTGAATCATATTGGAGATTAATATCCTCTGTGTTGGTTAATCTGCCCTATTTAGGAAATTTATTTGTTCAAGATGGGCAACAGTATCAGCTGTCCAAACATCACAATTATGCTCATCTATCTATGCTATCAAATGGAGCAGTATTTTGCTTAAGGGCCACTAGGCTCTTGCTTAGTGAAAAGAAATAATCTTTAGTCTTATCATTTCATGACATTTTGTGATTTGAGATAAATGTATAGTTAAAGATAAGAATAGTAAGGAGGTCATGTGGCTTCATCTACATTACTGACAGTGGCTTCACCAGTGTTGTGGATTCAATGATATTGTGGCTGCATCAATATTGTGACTTCACCAATATTGTGGCTTCATCAATATTTTGGCTTCAACAATATTGTGGCTTCACCAATACTGTGGCTTCACCAATGTTGCTGTTTCACCAATACTCTGGCTTCTCCAATATTGTGGCATCATGAATATTGTGGCTTCACCAATACTTTGGCTTCTCCAATACTATGGCTTCACCAATGCTGTGGCTTCACCAGTTTTATGGCTCCATCAGTGGTATGGCTTCATCAATATTTTGACTTCATCAATGTTGTGGCTTCACAAGTGTTGTGGCTTTACCATTATTGTGGCTTTACCAAAATTGTGGCTTTAAACATCACCGATGTTGTGGCTTTGCCAGTGTTGTGTTTTCACCAATGTTGTGGCTACATCAATACTGTGGCTTCACCAATATTGAGGCTTCATCGATATTTTGGCTTCAACAGTATTGTGGCTTCACCAATACTGTGGCTTCACCAATGTTGCTGCTTCACCAATACTTTAGCTTTTCCAATATAGTGGCATCATGAATATTGTGGCTTTACCAATACTGTGGCTTCTTCAGTACTATGGCTTTGCCAGTGTTGTGGCTTCATCAGTGTTTTGGCTCCATCAATATTTTGGCTTCACTAATGTTGTGGCTTCACAAGTGTTGTGGCTTTACCATTATTGTGGCTTCACAAATACTGTGGCATCACCAATGTTGTTGCTTTACCAAGGTTGTTTTCATCAATATTGTGGCTCCATCAATATTTTGGCTTCAACATTGTTGCGGCTTCACCAGTGTGGTTGATTCAATGATATTGTGGCTTCATCAATATTGTGAATTTACCAATATTGTGGCTTCATCGATACTGTGGCTTAACCAATGTTGTGGCTTCACCAATACTGTGGCTTCACCAATATTGTGGCGTCGTCAATATTGTGAGTTCACCAATACTGTGGCTTCATCAAGATTTTGGCTTGCCCAATGTTGTGGCTTCATCAATATTCAAACTTCACCAATGTTGTGGCTTAACAATGTTGTGGCTTCACCACTATTGTGGCTTCTTCAATATTTTGACTTCATCAATATTGTGGCTTCACCAATACTGTGGCTTCACCAATATTGTGGCTTCATCAATATTTTGGCTCACCAATTTGTGGCATCACCAGTGTTGTGACTTCACCAATATTGTGGCTTCACCAATTTTGTGGCATCACCAGTGTTGTGGCTTCATCAATATTTTGACTTCACCAATGTTATGGCTTCACAAGTGTTGTAGCTTTACCATTATTGTGGCTTTACCAAAATTTTGGCTTCACAAATACTCTTTCATCACTGAAGTTGTGGCTTTACCAGTGTTGTTACTTCACCAATGTTGTGGCTTCACCAATACTGTGGCTTCACCAATATTATGGCTTCATCAATATTTTGGCTTCAACAATATTGTGGCTTCACCAATACTGTGGCTTCACCAATGTTGCTGTTTCACCAATACACTGGCTTCTACAATATTGTGGCATCATGAATATTGTGGCTTTACCAATACTGTGGCTTCTCCAGTACTATGGCTTCACCAGTGTTTTGGCTTCATCAGTGTTATGGCTTCATCAATATTTTGGCTTCACCAATGTTTTGGCTTCACAAGAGTTTTTGCTTTACCATTATTGTGGCTTTACAAATATTGTGGCTTCACAAATACTGTGGCATCACCAATGTTGTGGCTCACCAATATTGTGGCTTCACCAATTGTGGTGGCTTCATCAATATTGTGGCTTCACCAATACTGTGGCTTCATCAATATTGTGGCTTCATCAATATTGTGGCTTCACCAATATTGTGGCTTCATCAAGATTGTGGCTTCACCAATGTTGTGGGCTTCATCAATATTGTGGCTTCACCAACGTTGCTTCACCAATTGCTTCACAATGTTGTGGCTTCACCAATATTGTGGCTTTCACCATATTGTGGCTTCATCAAATTGTGGCTTCACCACTATTGTGGCTTCACCACTATTGTGGCTTCACAATATTGTGGCTTCATCAATATTGTGGCTTCACCAATACTGTGGCTTCACCAATATTGTGGCTTCATATTTGTGGCTTCACAAATATTGTGGCTTCACAAATATTGTGGCTCACCAATTTGTGGGCTTCACCAATACTTGTTTTCACCAATGTTGTGGCTTCACCAATATTGTGGCTTCACCAATATTGTGGCTTCTTCTTCAATATTGTGGCTTCATCAATATTGGCTTTCACCAATGTGGCTGGCTTCATCAATATTGTGGCTTCACCAATATTGTGGCTTCACCAATATTGTGGCTTCACCAATACTGTGGCTTCACCAATATTGTGGCTTCACCAATTGTGGCTTCACCAATATTGTGGCTTCACCACTATTGTGGCTTCACAATATTTTGGCTTCATCAATATTGTGGCTTCACCAATATACTGTGCTTCACCAATATTGTGGCTTCATCAATATTTTGGCTCACCAATTTGTGGCATCACCAGTGTTGTGGCTTCACCAATATTGTGGCTTCACAAGTGTTGTGGCTTTACCATTATTGTGGCTATACCAAAATTTTGGCTTCACAAATACTCTTTCATCACTGATGTTGAGGCTTTACCAGTACCAGTGTTTCACCAACTTCACCAATGTTGTGGCTTCACCAATACTGTGGCTTCACCAATATTGTGGCTTCGTCAATTTTGGCTTCAACAATATTGTGGCTTCACCAATACAGTGGCTTCACCAATGTTGCTGCTTCAACAATACACTGGCTTCTCCAATATTGTGGCATCATGAATATTGTGGCTTTACCAATACTGTGGCTTCTCCAGTACTATGGCTTCACCAGTGTTGTGGCTTCATCAGTGTTATGGCTTCATCAATATTTTGGGCTTCACCAATGTTTTGGCTTCACAAGTGTTGTGGCTTAACCATTATTGTGGCTTTACAAATATTGTGGCTTCACAAATACTGTGGCATCACCAATGTTGTGGCTTCACCAAGGTTGTTTTCACCAATGTTGTGGCTTCACCAATAATGTGGCTTCACCAATATTGTGGCTTCATCAATATTGTGGCTTCACCAATACTGTGGCTTCATCAAGATTTTGGCTTCACCAATGTTGTGGCTTCATCAATATTTTGGCTTCACCAACGTTGTGGCTTCACAAGTGTTTTGGCTTTACCAATATTGTGGCTTCACCGATACTGTGCCTTCGCTAACGTTGTGGCTTCACCAATGTTGTGGCTTCACCACTATTGTGGCTTCTTCAATATTTTGACTTCATCAATATTGTGGCTTCACCAATACTGTGGCTTCACCAATATTGTGGCTTCATCAATGTTGTGGCTTCATCAATATTTTGGCTTCACCAATGTTGTGGCTTCACCAATATTGTGGCTTCACAATGTTGTGGCTTTACCAATATTGTGGCTTTACAAAATTGTGGCTTCACAAATACTGTGGCTTCACCAATGTTGTGGCTTCACCAATATTTGGCTTCACCAATGTTGTGGCTTCACCAATATTGTGGCTTCACCAATATTGTGGCTTCACCAATCAATATTTCATCAATATTTGGCTTCACAATATTGTGGCTTCACCAATACAGTGGCTTCACCAATGTTGTGGCTTCACAATACACTGGCTTCTCCAATATTGTGGCTTCATGAATATTGTGGCTTTACCAATACTGTGGCTTCTCCAGTACTGTGGCTTCACCAGTGTTGTGGCTTCATCAGTGTTGTGGCTTCATCAATATTTTGGCTTCACCAATATTTTGGCTTCACAAGTGTTGTGGCTTCACCAATACTGTGGCTTCACCAAATATTGTGGCTTCACAAATATTGTGGCTTCACCAATACTGTGGCATGTGGCTTCACCAATATTGTGGCTTCACCAATATTTGTGGCTTCACCAATATTGTGGCTTTACCAATATTGTGGCTTCACCAATACTGTGGCTTCACAATTGTGGCTTCATCACTGATGTTGTGGCTTCACAATATTTGTGGCTTCACCAATATTGTGGCTTCACAAATATTGTGGCTTCACAAATATTGTGGCTTCACCAATATTGTGGCTTCAACAATATTGTGGCTTCAATATTGTGGCTTCACCAATACAGTGGCTTCACCAATGTTGTGGCTTCACCAATACACTGGCTTCTCCAATATTGTGGCTTCATGAATATTGTGGCTTCACCAATACTGTGGCTTCACCA
Organism: Urechis unicinctus; assembly: GCA_034190875.2. NCBI lineage: Eukaryota > Metazoa > Annelida > Polychaeta > Xenopneusta > Urechidae > Urechis > Urechis unicinctus. The sequence continues at coordinate 1,124,850 of CM067348.1, read as the reverse complement.
GTACTGTGGCTTCACCAGTGTTGTGGCTTCATCAGTGTTATGGCTTCATCAATATTTTGGGCTTCACCAATGTTTGGCTTCACAAGTGTTGTGGCTTCACCATTATTGTGGCTTTACAAATATTGTGGCTTCACAAATACTGTGGCATCACCAATGTTGTGGCTTCACCAGGTTGTGTTTCACCAATGTTGTGGCTTTCACCAATAATGTGGCTTCACCAATATTGTGGCTTCACCAATATTGTGGCTTCACATCAATATGTGGCTTCATCAAGATTTTGGCTTCACCAATGTTGTGGCTTCATGGCACCAATATTGTGGCTTCACCAATACTGTGGCTTCAATATTGTGGCTTCACCGATACTTGTGGCTTCACCAATACTTCACCAATATTGTGGCTCACCACTATTGTGGCAATATTGTGGCTTCACTTCACCAATACTGTGCTTCGTCAATTTTGTGGCTTCACCAATGTGGCTTCACCACAATATTGTGGCTTCCAATAATATTGTGGCTTCACCATATTTTGGCTTCACCAATGTTGTGGCTTCACCCAACCACTGTGGGCTTCACAATATTTGACTTCATCAATATGTGGCTTCATACTGTGGCTTCACCAATATTGTGGCTTCATCAATATTTGGGCTCACCAATTTGTGGCATCACCAGTGTTTGTGGCTTCACCAATATTGTGGCTTCAAGTGTTGTGGCTTTACCATTATTGTGTCTTTACCAAAGTTTTGGCTTCACAAATACTCTTTCATCACTGATGTTGTGGCTTTACAAGTGTTGTGACTTCACCAATGTTGTGGCTTCACCAATACTGTGGCTTCACCAATATTGTGGCTTCATCAATATTTTGGCTTCAACAATATTGTGGCTTCACCAATACAGTGGCTTCACCAATGTTGCTGCTTCACCAATACACTGGCTTCTCCAATATTGTGGCATCATGAATATTGTGGCTTTACCAATACTGTGGCTTCTCCAGTACTATGGCTTCACCAGTGTTGTGGCTTCATCAGTGTTATGGCTTCATCAATATTTTGGCTTCACCAATGTTTTGGCTTCACAAGTGTTGTGGCTTTACCATTATTGTGGCTTTACAAATATTGTGGCTTCACAAATACTGTGGCATCACCAATGTTGTGGCTTCACCAAGGTTGTTTTCACCAATGTTGTGGCTTCACCAATAATGTGGCTTCACCAATATTGTGGCTTCATCAATATTGTGGCTTCACCAATACTGTGGCTTCATCAAGATTTTGGCTTCACCAATGTTGTGGCTTCATCAATATTTTGGCTTCACCAACGTTGTGGCTTCACAAGTGTTTTGGCTTTACCAATATTGTGGCTTCACCGATACTGTGCCTTCGCTAACGTTGTGGCTTCACCAATGTTGTGGCTTCACCACTATTGTGGCTTCTTCAATATTTTGACTTCATCAATATTGTGGCTTCACCAATACTGTGGCTTCACCAATATTGTGGCTTTCACCATACTGTGGCTTCATCAAATATTGTGGCTTCCCACCAATGTTGTGGCTTCATCAATACTTTGGCTCACCAATGTGGCTTCACCAATGTTGTGGCTTCACCACTATTGTGGCTTCACAATATTTTGGCTTCATCAATATTTTGGCTTCATCAATATTGTGGCTTCACCAATACTGTGGCTTCACCAATATTGTGGCTTCATCAATATTTGGGCTCACCAATTTGTGGCATCACCAATGTTGTGGCTTCACCAATATTGTGGTTTCACAAGTGTTGTGCTTTACCAATATTGTGGCTTCCAAAATTTTGGCTTCACAAATACTCTTTCATCACTGATGTTGTGGCTTTACCAGTGTTGTGACTTCACCAATGTTGTGGCTTCACCAATACTGTGGCTTCAACAATATTGTGGCTTCACCAATATTGTGGCTTCACCATTGTGGCTTCACCAATACAGTGGCTTCACCAATGTTGCTGCTTCACAATACACTGGCTTCTCCAATATTGTGGCATCATGAATATTGTGGCTTTCACCAATACTGTGGCTTCTCCAGTACTGTGGCTTCACCAATGTTGTGGCTTCATCAGTGTTGTGGCTTCATCAATATTTTGGCTTCACTTCAATTGTTTTGGCTTCACAATATTGTGGCTTCACAATTATTGTGGCTTTACAAATATTGTGGCTTCACAAATATTGTGGCTTCACCAATATTGTGGCTTCACCAATACTGTGGCTTCACCAATGTTGTGGCTTCACCAATATTGTGGCTTCACCAATATTGTGGCTTCACCAATATTGTGGCTTCACCAATACTGTGGCTTCATCAAGATTTTGGCTTCACCAATGTTGTGGCTTCATCAATATTTTGGCTTCACCAAAGTTGTGGCTTCACAAGTGTTTGTGGCTTTTACCAATATTGTGGCTTCACCGATACTGTGCCTTCGCTAACGTTTGTGGCTTCACCAATGTTGTGGCTTCACCACTATTGTGGCTTCTTCAATATTTTGTGGCTTCATCAATATTGTGGCTTCACCAATACTGTGGCTTCACCAATATTGTGGCTTCATCAATATTTTGGCTCACCAATTTGTGGCATCACCAGTGTTGTGGCTTCACCAATATTGTGGTTTCACAAGTGTTGTGGCTTTACCATTATTGTGTCTTTACCAAAGTTTTGGCTTCACAAATACTCTTTCATCACTGATGTTGTGGCTTTACAAGTGTTGTGACTTCACCAATGTTGTGGCTTCACCAATACTGTGGCTTCACCAATATTGTGGCTTCATCAATATTTTGGCTTCAACAATATTGTGGCTTCACCAATACAGTGGCTTCACCAATGTTGCTGCTTCACCAATACACTGGCTTCTCCAATATTGTGGCATCATGAATATTGTGGCTTTACCAATACTGTGGCTTCTCCAGTACTATGGCTTCACCAGTGTTGTGGCTTCATCAGTGTTATGGCTTCATCAATATTTTGGCTTCACCAATGTTTTGGCTTCACAAGTGTTGTGGCTTTACCATTATTGTGGCTTTACAAATATTGTGGCTTCACAAATACTGTGGCATCACCAATGTTGTGGCTTAACCAATGTTGTGGCTTCACCAATATTGTGGCTTCATCAATATTTTGGCTTCACCAATATTGTGGCTTCATCAATATTTTGGCTTCACCAATACTGTGGCTTCATCAAGATTTTGGCTTCACCAATGTTGTGGCTTCATCAATTTTGCCTTCACCAACGTTGTGGCTTCACAAGTGTTGTGGCTTTACCAATATTGTGGCTTCACTGATACTGTGCCTTCGCTAACGTTGTGGCTTCACCAATGTTGTGGCTTCACCAATATTGTGGCTTCTTCAATATTTTGACTTCATCAATATTGTGGCTTCACCAATACTGTGGCTTCACCAATATTGTGGCTTCATCAATATTGTGGCTTCACCAATTGTGGCTTCACCACCAGTGTTGTGGCTTCACAATATTGTGGCTTCACATGTTGGGCTTCACCATTATTGTGGCTTCACCAATATTTGGCTTCACAAATATTGTGGCTTGTGGCTTCACAAGTGTTGTGGCTTCACCAATGTTGTGGCTTCACCAATATTGTGGCTTCACCAATATTGTGGCTTCACAATATTGTGGCTTCACAAATATTGTGGCTTCACCAATATTGTGGCTTCACCAATACAGTGGCTTCACCAATGTTGTGGCTTCACCAATATGTGGCTTCACCAATATGGCTTCATGAATATTGTGGCTTCACCAATACTGTGGCTTCACCAGTACTATGGCTTCACCAGTGTTGTGGCTTCATCAATGTTGTGGCTTCATCAATATTTGTGGCTTCACCAATGTTTTGGCTTCACAAGTGTTGTGGCTTCACCAATATTGTGGCTTTACAAATATTGTGGCTTCACAAATACTGTGGCATCACCAATGTTGTGGCTTAACCAATGTTGTGGCTTCACCATTATTGTGGCTTCATCAATATTTTGGCTTCACCAATATTGTGGCTTCATCAATATTATTCACCAATATTGTGGCTTTCACCAATATTGTGGCTTCATCAATATTGGCTTCACAAATTCATGGCAATCACAATTGTGTGGCTTCACCAATATGTGGCTCACAAGTGTTTGTGGCTTCACCAATGTTGGCTTCACCAATACTGTGGCTTCACCAATTGTGGCTTCACCAATGCTTCTTCACCAATACTGTGGCTTCCAATATTGTGGCTTCACCAATATTGTGGCTTCACCAATACCTTCAATATTGTGGCTTCACCAATATTGTGGCTTCACAATATTTTGGCTTCATCAATATTGTGGCTTCACCAATATTTGGCTTCACAAATATTGTGGCTTCACCAATATGTGTGGCTTCATATTGTGGCTTCACCAATATTGTGGCTTCACACCATGTGTTGCTTGGCTTCACAATGTTGTGGCTTCACCAATGTTGTGGCTTCATCAATATTTGGGCTTCACCAATATGGCTTGGCTTCACACAATGTTGTGGCTTCACCAATATTGTGGCTTTACAAATATTGTGGCTTCACAAATACTGTGGCTTCACCAATGTTGTGGCTCACCAATATTGTGGCTTCACCAATGTTGTGGCTTCACCAATATTGTGGCTTCACCAATACTGTGGCTTCACAATACTGTGGCTTCACCAATATTGTGGCTTCACCAATGTTTGTGGCAACCATTTGTGGCTCACCAATGTTGTGGCTTCATCAATATATTGTGGCTTCACCAATTGTGGCTTCACAATTATTGTGGCTTCACCAATATTGTGGCTTCATATTGTGGCTTCACACCAATATTGTGGCTTCACCAATATTGTGGCTTCAATTGTGGCTTCACAATACACTGGCTTCACCACTATTGTGGCTTCTTCAATATTTTGACTTCATCAATATTGTGGCTTCTCCAGTACTATGGCTTCACCAATGTTGTGGCTTCATCATTGTTATGGCTTCATCAATATTTTGGCTTCACCAATGTTTTGGCTTCACAAGTGTTGTGGCTTTACCATTATTGTGGCTTTACAAATATTGTGGCTTCACAAATACTGTGGCATCACCAATGTTGTGGCTTCACCCAGGTTGTTTTCACCAATGTTGTGGCTTCACCAATACTGTGGCTTCACCAATATTGTGGCTTCATCAATATTGTGGCTTCACCAATATTGTGGCTTCATCAAGATTTTGGCTTCACCAATGTTGTGGCTTCATCAATATTTGGCTTCACCAACGTTGTGGCTTCACAAGTGTTGTGGCTTTACCAATATTGTGGCTTCACCGATACTGTGCCTTCGCTAACGTTGTGGCTTCACCAATGTTGTGGCTTCACCACTATTGTGGCTTCTTCAATATTTTGACTTCATCAATATTGTGGCTTCACCAATACTGTGGCTTCACCAATATTGTGGCTTCATCAATATTTTGGCTCACCAATTTTGTGGCATCACCAGTGTTGTGGCTTCACCAATATTGTGGTTTCACAAGTGTTGTGGCTTTACCATTATTGTGTCTTTACCAAAATTTTGGCTTCACAAATACTCTTTCATCACTGATGTTGTGGCTTTACAAGTGTTGTGACTTCACCAATGTTGTGGCTTCACCAATACTGTGGCTTCACCAATATTGTGGCTTCATCAATATTTTGGCTTCAACAATATTGTGGCTTCACCAATACAGTGGCTTCACCAATGTTGCTGCTTCACCAATACACTGGCTTCTCCAATATTGTGGCATCATGAATATTGTGGCTTTACCAATACTGTGGCTTCTCCAGTACTATGGCTTCACCAGTGTTGTGGCTTCATCAGTGTTATGGCTTCATCAATATTTTGGCTTCACCAATGTTTTGGCTTCACAAGTGTTGTGGCTTTACCATTATTGTGGCTTTACAAATATTGTGGCTTCACAAATACTGTGGCATCACCAATGTTGGCTTCTTCACCAAGGTTGTTTTCACCAATGTTGTGGCTTCACCAATATTGTGGCTTCACCAATATTGTGGCTTCATCAATATTGTGGCTTCACCAATACTGTGGCTTCATCAAGATTTTGGCTTCACCAATGTTGTGGCTTCATCAATATTTTGGCTTCACCAACGTTGTGGCTTCACAAGTGTTTTGGCTTTACAATATTGTGGCTTCACCGATACTGTGCTTTCGCTAACGTTGTGGCTTCACCAATGTTGTGGCTTCACCACTATTGTGGCTTCTTCAATATTTTGACTTCATCAATATTGTGGCTTCACCAATACTGTGGCTTCACCAATATTGTTCATCAATGTTCATCAAATTTTGGGCTCACCAATTTTGTGGGCTTCACCAGTGTTGTGGCTTCACCAATATTGTGGTTTCACAAGTGTTGTGGCTTTACCATTATTGTGGCTTACCCAAAATTTTGCTTCACAAATACTCTTTCATCACTGATGTTGTGGCTTTACAAGTGTTGTGGCTTCACCAATGTTGTGGCTTCACAAATACTGTGGCTTCACCAATATTGTGGCTTCACCAATATTTTGGGCTTCAACAATATTGTGGCTTCACCAATACAGTGGCTTCACCAACCAATGTGCTGCTTCACCAATACACTGGCTTCTCCAATATTGTGGCATCATGAATATTGTGGCTTTACCAATACTGTGGCTTCTCCAGTACTATGGCTTCACACAGTGTTGTGGCTTCATCAGTGTTATGGCTTCATCAATATTTTGGCTTCACCAATGTTTTGGCTTCACAAGTGTTGTGGCTTTACCATTATTGTGGCTTTACAAATATTGTGGCTTCACAAATACTGTGGCATCACCAATGTTGTGGCTTCACCAAGGTTGTTTTCACCAATGTTGTGGCTTCACCAATAATGTGGCTTCACCAATATTGTGGCTTCATCAATATTGTGGCTTCACCAATACTGTGGCTTCATCAAGATTTTGGCTTCACCAATGTTGAGGCTTCATCAATATTTTGGCTTCACCAACGTTGTGGCTTCACAAGTGTTTTGGCTTTACCAATATTGTGGCTTCACCGATACTGTGCCTTCGCTAACGTTGTGGCTTCACCAATGTTGTGGCTTCACCACTATTGTGGCTTCTTCAATATTTTGACTTCATCAATATTGTGGCTTCACCAATACTGTGGCTTCACAATATATTGTGGCTTCACCAATACTGTGGCTTCACCAAGATTTGGGCTTCCAATGTTGTGGCTTCACAATATTGTGGCTTCACCAATATTGTGGCTTCACCAATGTTGTGGCTTCACCAATGTTGTGGCTTCACCAATATTGTGGCTTCAATATTTTGGCTTCACCATTGTGGGCTTCACCAATACTGTGGCTTCACCAATATTGTGGCTTCATCAATATTTTGGCTTCACCAATTTTGTGGCTTCACCAATGTTGTGGCTTCACCAATATTGTGGCTTCACAAATGTTGTGGCTTTACCATTATTGTGGCTTCACCAAATTTGGCTTCACAATATACTCTGGCATCACCATGTTGTGGCTTTACCAATATGTTGGACTTCACCAATGTTGTGGCTTCACCAATACTGTGGCTTCACCAATATTGTGGCTTCACAATATTTTGGCTTCAACAATATTGTGGCTCACCAATACAGTGGCTTCACCAATGTTGTGGCTTCACCAATACACTGGCTTCTCCAATATTGTGGCATCATGAATATTGTGGCTTTACCAATACTGTGGCTTCTCCAGTACTATGGCTTCACAGTGTTGTGGCTTCATCAGTGTTATGGCTTCATCAATATTTTGGCTTCACCAATGTTTGGCTTCACAAGTGTTGTGGCTTTACCCATTATTGTGGCTTTACAATATTGTGGCTTCACAAATACTGTGGCATCACCAATGTTGTGGCTTCACCAAGGTTGGCTTCACCAATGTTGTGGCTTCACCAATAATGTGGCTTCACCAATATGTGGCTTCATCAATATTGTGGCTTCACCAATACTGTGGCTTCATCAATATTTTGGCTTCACCAATGTTGAGGCTTCATCAATATTTTGGCTTCACCAACGTTGTGGCTTCACAAGTGTTTTGGCTTTACCAATATTGTGGCTTCACCGATACTGTGCCTTCGCTAACGTTGTGGCTTCACCAATGTTGTGGCTTCACCACTATTGTGGCTTCACAATATATTTCACCAATGACTTCATCAATATTGTGGCTTCACCAATACTGTGGCTTCGTCAATATTGTGAGTTCACCAATACTGTGGCTTCATCAAGATATTGGCTTCCCCAATGTTGTGGCTTCATCAATACTTTGGCCTCACCAATGTTGTGGCTTAACCAATGTTGTGGCTTCACCACTATTGTGGCTTCTTCAATATTTTGACTTCATCAATATTGTGGCTTCACCAATACTGTGGCTTCACCAATATTGTGGCTTCATCAATATTTTGGCTCACCAATTTGTGGCATCACCAGTGTTGTGGCTTCACCAATATTGTGGTTTCACAAGTGTTGTGGCTTTACCATTATTGTGGCTTTACCAAAATTTTGGCTTCACAAATACTCTTTCATCACTGATGTTGTGGCTTTACCAAGTGTTGTGACTTCACCAATGTTGTGGCTTCACCAATACTGTGGCTTCACCAATATTGTGGCTTCATCAATATTTTGGCTTCAACAATATTGTGGCTTCACCAATACAGTGGCTTCACCAATGTTGCTGCTTCACCAATACACTGGCTTCTCCAATATTGTGGCATCATGAATATTGTGGCTTTACAATACTGTGGCTTCTCCAGTACTATGGCTTCACCAGTGTTGTGGCTTCATCAGTGTTATGGCTTCATCAATATTTTGGCTTCACCAATGTTTTGGCTTCACAAGTGTTGTGGCTTTACCATTATTGTGGCTTTACAAATATTGTGGCTTCACAAATACTGTGGCATCACCAATGTTGTGGCTTCACCAAGGTTGTTTTCACCAATGTTGTGGCTTCACCAATAATGTGGCTTCACCAATATTGTGGCTTCATCAATATTGTGGCTTCACCAATACTGTGGCTTCATCAAGATTTTGGCTTCACCAATGTTGAGGCTTCATCAATATTTTGGCTTCACCAACGTTGTGGCTTCACAAGTGTTTTGGCTTTACCAATATTGTGGCTTCACCGATACTGTGCCTTCGCTAACGTTGTGGCTTCACCAATGTTGTGGCTTCACCACTATTGTGGCTTCTTCAATATTTTGACTTCATCAATATTGTGGCTTCACCAATACTGTGGCTTCGTCAATATTGTGAGTTCACCAATACTGTGGCTTCATCAAGATATTGGCTTCCCCAATGTTGTGGCTTCATCAATACTTTGGCTTCACCAATGTTGTGGCTTAACCAATGTTGTGGCTTCACCACTATTGTGGCTTTTTCAATATTTTGACTTCATCAATATTGTGGCTTCACCAATACTGTGGCTTCACCAATATTGTGGCTTCATCAATATTTTGGCTCACCAATTTGTGGCATCACCAGTGTTGTGGCTTCACCAATATTGTGGCTTCACAAGTGTTGTGGCTTTACCATTATTGTGGCTATACCAAAATTTTGGCTTCACAAATACTCTTTCATCACTGATGTTGAGGCTTTACCAGTGTTGTGACTTCACCAATGTTGTGGCTTCACCAATACTGTGGCTTCACCAATATTGTGGCTTCGTCAATATTTTGGCTTCAACAATATTGTGGCTTCACCAATACAGTGGCTTCACCAATGTTGCTGCTTCAACAATACACTGGCTTCTCCAATATTGTGGCATCATGAATATTGTGGCTTTACCAATACTGTGGCTTCTCCAGTACTATGGCTTCACCAGTGTTGTGGCTTCATCAGTGTTATGGCTTCATCAATATTTTGGCTTCACCAATGTTTTGGCTTCACAAGTGTTGTGGCTCTACCATTATTGTGGCTTTACAAATATTGTGGCTTCACAAATACTGTGGCATCACCAATGTGTAATTGTCATAAACCATCAGAATGACAAAATTGACTAAAACAATGAGTATTATCTGTATATGTTGTGTGTGAGTATGGCGACATCAGTCGGTTTAAGTAGAAGTTTTTTATCAGAGGTTCTGTTTACCCAGTATGACTGTTAAGCTGTACCTGGTCCGGATTGATAGTCCTGCAGTTATGATGTATGCACCTGTGTATAGTGTCACGTTGTTATACACTTAATCTGATTTATATTTATCTGCAATTCATATCACCTCCTCATCACCAGCCCAGCATGACACAGACCTGGAATTACCAGCCCGTCGTGACACTGATCTGGGGTTCTCTTCACCAGCCCAGTATGTCACTGACCTGGGGTACTTATCACCAACCTATCGTGACACTGACCTGGGATTCTTATCACCAGCCCAGTATGTAACTGACCTAGGGTTCGCTTAACATGGCATCTTTTTTGTTTGAAGGGGAAGAATTTCTTGAGGCCGGTTAACATCTGAAATGGCCACCCGTCATCGGGACAGGTCAGGACAGGTGGCCATTTAAGTTAATTTCCAGCCCTGTTGCTGATGACGGAACTGTAGACTTATTCTTAACATCTGGTGAATGTTTTGTCGCAGAATCAACTCCAGATGAACATCAGATATATATGTCTTCATCCTCACTATATACTAATTTTCAGATGTGCAAAGTTGTAAATGTGACCTCAGGTTTAGGGTTAAGAGAGCTGGCTTATGTGGATCAGACACCATTTTATCAGTGGTTAAGTGACCATGAGAAGTGCCCCAAAGCCAACCCAGGGGAGCAGTCAAGCATTGAATTCTGGTATATTTATCAATGCTAAGCTCCATAGCAACCTTCCTGATGGTCACTAGTCAATGCCTGTCATCATACCCAGAAAGAGAATGTTAAAGTTGCCACCAGTGGTCAATGAAGGGAGGTTACATTAATTATTGATGGGTTGGCTGTTTGTTATTGGTTATATAATTACAGTTATAGTGCATATTGATAAGATCAGGCTTACAATGTTTTTTACCAATATTCTATTAGTTACTATTCAAATGTAGATTCAGTTTCTGCCACATGAGAGAGGATTAGTTTTGACTTCCTTTACTTAATGACAAGAGATTGATAAATGTGACATGTTGTATTGATGATCAACCTAATCAGGTTGGCAAGAATAAATGTTATGTAATGTATTACATAGACTTCTTTTATTTCTTATGATATAAGACTGATAGACAGTTTGACAAGTTATTTTTTTTGTGTGTGTAACAGAATGTGCAACTTTAGCTGGGGCACAGCAGGCGAATCATCTTTTGCCGAATCATATGGACAAACTGTTGTATGGATTCACTAATTGTGTCCTTGGAAACCCACCAAGACTGGACCTCTTGAAAGTCTATTACTGATAGTGCAACATAAGATGCTGTTGTGGTAGTTCCTGTTGATCATGTTCAAATTTATCTGTAGATATGCTTTACTTGATAATGATATCCTGATCATTGATTTCCTTATACTGTTAACCCTTATGAGGTCAATACATTCAGTCCATTAAAGTCAATTTATTCAGCCCAATCAACTCTGAATGCCTATATTGTGGATACATTTTTTGTAGAATGTAAGTGACCCTAGATAGGCAAGTGAACAGCAATCAAAGTTTAATAATCAACAAAACAAATTCATCTTCTGCCTATTCCTGACCTTAACAAATCCTTCAGCACTTTTGTCTGCAGATGGTGCTGGGTTTTTTTTCATTTTGTAACTACATGTTATGTGGCAAACTGAATAAAGGTGATATATTTAAAACTTAAAGATTGTTTAATCCATGTTTTAATCATGGTGTCTTGAGGGGATTTATATCATTCACTCTGAAAGATGGGATTTAGTTTAATTCTCAAAATAAATCTAATGTAAGGCAAAACAATGATGCTCTTTCATGAACAGATAAAACATGTAATAAAGAATGCACAATTAATCAATTGGAGGTCAGTTTGACACTCGATGAAGAAAATTGTGAATAGATGCATGAACATATGCAGTTGGACACATCATTATATGACATGCACATACTTTGATAAGTGCCCTGTTGCCTAAACTTCTCGGCTGGTTGGCATGATTACATATTAATATTTAACAATATGAAAAGCGAGGACTGGGTTGAAACTTATATGTAATGAGCGAGGACTGGGTTCATAACGTGTCATTCAGCGTATAGCTAACTTCACATAAGCCTGGCAACCCGACCGATTTGGGAGACACCCAAATAGCTTCAGTCGAAAGTTATTTGCTCTCAAATTTCCATATATTATTTGCCTTTCATTTACTATATATAAACACTTCTTTTTCATTTAATTGGAACTGATTTAAGATTATCACCTTGTTGTTTTTGCTGCACCAAATTTAAGTGGATTTTGCAACTTTGGCCATGTGCGGCAAGACTGTCGCCGTGTCGCACGGAGATAAATAGTGACAGCAGTTTGGACTCTCCCGATTCAAGGGACGAGGAATGTTGTCCAACATCGTTGACAGGCAGATTACAGTGTTCAGAGTGGTTAAATAACATTAAGCTGCCCAAAGCAAGCGACATGTAAAATAGTTACAGCAATATAATCAATGATGGCAGTTGAATTACCCATGAATCAGAATATAAATACGTTAAAATATGTGACCTACATTTTTGACTTGGAATCGTCCGTGCTGCAATATTAGAGACGACAATCTTAAGAATGTTGAGTATCACTTATTATTGTTAAAACTCGCAGTTCCTTAGTATAAACTTGTATCCAAATTAATAACGGGAACGTTGAAGAACTCCCTTTTCTTTAAAATAGGTGACTTTAATGCATATTTTCTTCGTTCCCCCGGTACACCTGCCGCTCGGCAAGGTTCGGAACTTTTCGGAGCAAGACATTGCGTCAGCATTTCGTGGAACCGCGCCGATAATTTAACTTCACTATTTTCTTCATGGCTCGTTGAATATTGTGAATGTACTGTTCAAATTACGTATAAACAATGAGAAATCGAAAAAAGTTTCTAACGGTTCCCGAAACACCTAAAAACGCGCAATACTTTGTGTAAGCTTGTTTGTAGGAATTTAATTTAAGTCGTTTACGATTTCATTGACCTTCTAAGCTTTGTAACCCAAGGTTGTATAAACGATGGTCTGTCTGTAGTAGGTTGGTTGGGATAATTATGGTTGGTAATATCGGAAGGCAAAAAGGGCTGGCCGGCTCATTTGTTTATTTTAATGGCCAATATGGTTGGATATATAAAATCGCCAAAATGGTTGGTTATATAAAATGGCCAAAATGGTTGGTTTTATAAAAAGTTCCAAAATGGTTGGTTTTTTGCATGACAAAACTACCACGACTTTTTTGGTACAACCATTTAGGCCTTAAATTTTTATAATCTTCTAAAATAAGTTTTGAATGAATATATTAACTGAAAGCTGTACAAGGCAGATATATAAGTTTTTGCATCCGCGATATCACATAACATAGCTTCAAAAAGCGAAATAATCGAACGACCAAAATGGTCGGTTTTGTCGGAATTGTCCAAAATGGTTGCAATAGTATATATATATATATATATATATAGATAGAGATATATATATATAGATAGAGAGAGATATATATAGAGAGAGAGAGAGAGAGAGAGAGAGAGAGAGAGAGAGAGAGAGAGAGAGAGAGAGAGAGAGAGAGTAAGAGAGAGACAGAGAGAGAGAGAGATAGAGAGAGAGAGAGAGAGATACAGAGAGAGAGAGATAGAGAGAGCGAGAGAGAGAGTGAGAGAGAGAGAGATCTCTCTCTCTCTCTCTCTCTCTCTCTCTCTCTCTCTCTCTCTGTGTCTCTCTCTCTCTCTTCTCTCTCTCTCTCTCTCTCTCTCTCTCTCTCTCTCTCTCTCTCTCTCTCTCTATATATCTATCTCTCTATCTCTCTCTCTATATATATCTCTCTCTCTCTCTATATATCTCTCTATCTCTCTCTCTATATCTATATATAGATATATATATATATATCTCTATCTCTCTGGTTATAGCATTAATGTAGAAACTGTTTTTAATGATGCCATGACTCAAATGCTTCACTGGAGATGACCTTCCTCAATAATACGTAGAGGTGCCGTTCAGTCGCTTGAAGCAGCAGAGGAAGTTGCATCTTTTCCGGTGCATTTTCTTTGACAAATGCTGAAAAACAATAAGATGCATTCAGACAATTTATCACCAACACGTCAAAAAATGTGTTTATATATATATATATATATACATATATATATAGATATATATATATATATATATATACATAGAGATATCTATAGATATATATATATCTATATATATATATAGAGATATATATATATATATAGATATATATATATATACAGACATATATAGGCATATATGAATATTTATGTATATAGATATACGGAAATATATATATATAGATATATAAATGACGATATGTGTATAGATGTATATATAGATATATATGTATATATAGATTCAGATTTATATACATATAGATGTAGAGATAGAGACAGAGATATATATACAGAGATATAGATATTTAGAGATATAGACTTATGTATAGATATGTTTATATATAGATATATAATATATGTATATATGTATTTATATATTTATACATATATATATATTTAGATATAAACATAGGGATAAAAAGGGAGAAAAAGAGATCTAGAGATAGATATATATATCTAGAGGGATAGAGATATAGAGGACGAGGGAGATATATCTACATATATAGATCTTTTATCTATATATATACCTACTTTATTCTCTATCTCTATATATCTATATATTCATACATATATATATATATAGATATATCTATATCTCTATATATATATATATATATATATATATATATATATATATATATATATATATATATATATATCTATATATACATATTGCTTCTTGCACCTCGTTGTTCCTTGGATTAATGCATCGTTAGCTAACGTCAATTTGCAATGATCCTCTCGCATAATAGCATTGACACATAGTCAGTGGAGCAAATGGTCCACGAAACTGCATAGTTATTTAGTACGTTAGGGATATAATGTCGGTGGAATAATTCGTCGACAATCTGGCTTTTACAGTTATAATTTGAAGGCTTTAGGCTAAGTAGATTAGTTCCAGCGCCCCCTCAAAAACGTCCCACTTTAATCTGAAAAAGATAACCATATGATATTTGGGAACTATAATTCTGATAACGTATCAAATAACGTATTACTGCCATCGGGTCTGGCATGTGAAGCTGGGTACAAGTTTCTGTATTTGCTTTCGAAATTGACGAACAAAATACACGTGATTGAAAATTACTACCTGACTTAGTCTACAACCAGTGGATGCAGACCATCAATATGCCACAGTTTCATGTTTGCCTCAGATTTATACATAATATGTAAATCCTTTTGAAAGCTATGTCTAAGCTATTTCTGTGGGGCTGTTATATCTCCCATTTATCTACTAAGTTTTGCTTGCCCTTTGGGTATTTGCAGATTGTTTTTCCGAATCCGTCATTTATCTACTGCGTTATTTGATAATCATCGTTGCATTTAATGGACACAATAGTATCGTTGATATATATACAGTGCATGTATGTGTCGTATCGTGACCTGTGGTGTGGACGCACACGATACGCTCTTGTGGTAATCAAGACTCGAACTCCAGGTGTAGGGTTCATAACAACTTGAACTTTATTAGGTGACTTAAACTTTCGAATTTTGGATGTAACTTAGCCTAAATTTCAGAGAGAGATGTGTTGAGCTCGGAGGCCAGGAGAGAACTGATATTAAAATGTAAAGGGCTTCCCTCAACGACTTAGGCACGCCATCCCAATTCTCCTGGGACGTGCAGTAGCCAGGTCAGTGAGGTTTTGGGCCTTCGGGCGTTGCCTGGGCAGGATGTGGCTCTGGAATATGGGGTATGTATGAGGAGAGGGGGGAAGTGGCAGGTGACATGTAGGTCACTCGTGGATCAGGGAAACTGGGGTTTATAATTAATATAAGCTGTAGGGGGTTACTCTATCAACTGATGACTGAGAGGGTACATAATGAGGAAGGGTAGGTTTGTTATTATGTTGAGTGCCAAATTGATAACAAACCTACCCTTCATTATAATGTACCCCCTCAGTCATCAGTTGATGAAGGGTAGGTTTGTTATCAATGTAGCACTCAACATATATTGGTAACCTTGTAATAGTGCATATTTTCAATATAAGTGCTCATTGCGTCCATCAAACTATGTAATCAAATATAATTAACAATAATTTAATAATGCAAATGCTTGTTCAGACCGCGCCCGATGTTTATCGAGAACTGTTCGCATTTTGTGTTCATAATGGCGTTACAGTCCACCCGTTACGAGGGTCTTATTGTTCTTCTTGTGAATTGTGTCGCTTCTGACAATACTGTGCAAATGTGAAACTTTTCGTTTGATGAGATTGGCGGTGTGTGCTCACTCACTATGATATGTATTGAATTACCCGAAACCGGCGTTCAGTATTTTAAGCTGCTGCGCCATATTATCGATTTATCAGGGCATTTCATTGTGATGAATACAACTCAAAATCAACATACTGGCTTAAGTCCACTGAGCAATCGTGATGATAATTGGCCAGTATAATGCAACATCATTCCATAATTGGCGACTGAGTAGAAGATACTTATGCTTGCCACTGCTGCAAATAAGTATCTTTGACATGATTGCACTTGCTTGATGGGATATAAGTAGTGTTTATGATTCAGCTTAGCAGTTAAATGGGAAAATAAATCCCATGATATATCCTTGAACCATAACGTCCATTTCGGAGCATAATATATCCTTTCATGGTAAGTGTATTCTTGCAGGTGCAAATCGCGACGAGGCTGGCAGGCTGTATAACTCTACACAGGAGCGGCCTATCTGTATGATGGTATTGGAAAATGTGTTTTTGAGTCAACACCAACGCGTTGGCATGTCTGGACAATTTTGCACAGTTAGGCCGCATTAAACCTTTCTCGCCCCGTTTGGCTGATATTGTGTCAATAGTGTACCGATGTTTTTATAGCCGGTAGAGAATGCATATTGGTATTTGATAGGGGCTTGTCTTGTTTCCATAACTACATAAACTTTTCCGAATTTAGGAAGAAAATCAATGATATGAGGTCGTAAAAGTATTATTTACACTCACATATTGCTTGTGGCAGAGTCAATGACGGCTTAAACATGTTAGACGGCCCTGTTCATCACTTAAGATGGCTTTCACAAGTCAAAATACTTTGACATATATATTTATTCATTGCGCAAGGCAATAAATATTAAACAATACTGGATAAATACGTGTATTTATGCGCAATCTCTTGTATGGGTATTCGTTTTACGATTTCTAAGCGTTTCCAAAAGCTGACAATTGGTTGCTAGAGACGTGTGTGCATGTAACAGTTTTCTACTTACTTTAGTTTGTATTGCCTTCCTGGTATTTGAAAACACCAGCTAACTTTTCTTTTCAGACAACCAACACCCATGGTGCATTCTAATACATTCATCAAAACGACAGAAGAACAAAGATCTATGCATGTTTCTGTCAGGTCTGGTATCCACGGATGAATTCAAGGGCTAAGACATGTATGCTTGCTTGAAAAGTCCGAGTTTATGGATGACTTGCCAGTACAAGTCTCACTTCAACTCTTTTGTTGCGAATGCTTTCCAAGCATTAACCATTTGCACATTGGAACCAAAAACAGTCAGGTTCAATGATAATCTCCTACGGTGAAATCTTCAGTGGATTTATACGTTGACATGTCACAGCTTCATTGTGCTACATCATTATTACAGTGGCGAGCAATGTGTGGCGTTATTAACATGCTGTCCTATTATGTTTATCGAGATGCAATATTAAAAATATGTTACAATGGCTAAGAGGGTCCAATTAGCCACTAGGCATATTAGTATAACACAAAAGACTTTGTCGGAAGAAGTTGGCAATATTGCTTGCATATTTGTGCTACTGAATATGGGATAGGCGCATTGCATCTAGGCTTTGTTTCATATTACATTGTAGGCGTATCACAAATTCACAAATGCGATGTCGATACATTAACACGCCATTCGTTTGATAAAGAAATGCAACGCAAGAAAGCGTTCGATAATTATGGTCGCTATTCATTAAAGCAATAGGTATATGCAATACCCACCGTGAAATAGGCACGCTGTATATACAACAACTGGCTGGCTATTGCTTCTGGCATTCCATCATTATTTGTGCTTTGTTCAAGACAGTCAATCACACCTGCACTAGTTCTATCGAAGTAGCTATAACCTTTGATAGATCAGCCACTTATTCCCGTAAATCACAGTATGTAGACCGTTACACATAAAATTGCACATATCTGCAGATATCAAAGCCGCAACAATGATTGGCCAGGATTATTTGCCTTTGTGGTTGGTGCTCGAAGATCGGCGGCAGGGATAAATAGAGCGGTAAATAGTTTTTCAATTATAGGCTTGCCAGGGTTGCAATGTACAACACACGGTAAGCTCGTATTTTTGCATAATGCTGGTTAAAAAGAAATTTACATTCTCATAAAGAAATCAATAATGCCGACCATCTGGTGTACGCATCTGAAATGTTTCCAATTTTTCTCCTGCACGAGCCAGCTTGCTCTGCATGACCTAGTGTGTGAAACGGATTCGCAAAATGCATCTGGATTGCTCAATTGCAATAGTGATTACGCATCAATTAATGTATCAAATGGAGCAGCTTATGTGAATGCGTCACATTGATAACGCAAACCTCACAACATAGATAAATTAGATCGTCTCAATTGATAACGGCGATTCGACGCCGGACCTCAAATCCCGTGATGAAGGATGTTAATTAGCTGAGAGTATTTGCATCGTTATTTGTGTGTTATTAACATCATTTGCTTATCACAAGGTTAATGACTTTTAGCTGTATCTTACTAAATAAACCTCACATGTATCATTGCAGTCAATGTCATTTTTGGCCTTATTGATATCATTAAAATCTGTCATATCTCGACACACGTGTAACGCAAATTCAATATTTCCCATATCAGTGAACAACTTACTAGCTAATTAACAACTCGGCAGTGTAGTATAAGTAATTTTCAAAGCTTGAAATTTTCAGCAAACTTCCCATAGCATAGTCTTTCACAAAGACTATCATGCCCTTAGTATAGTATTGGTACTCTCGCAGCACAACAAATTTAGCCGCTGAGGACATATATGAAATAACCAGAGAACTCTGTTAACCACTGTTAACAACCCGATCCATTTTTCTTTTACAATTACGAGGTGGTTATTATTGATGATCGGTGAACATTATGTATATGCAGACATCTTTGTGAAGAAAAACATCAAACTATGAAGCTCACGTGTTTTTCACAATTCCATTCTTTTGCGTAATTGGGAGATGGCGACATACGTGGTTGTGTTGCCTTATTAATTGGTATAACAAATACATGGACGCCTTAGGGGCAACCGCTCTAAGCTTAGACACTGCTTAAACTCTCGCTTATAAACATGCATTATATTCCTTTTTTGAAGATCGATTGTAAATAAGGATGAATTGCTTATTGGTTGATAAGGAAGGGACCTATTCATGTATGACTTCATTATCGATATAACAAGTCGTACATTATAAATTGATGGGGCGCGTATTCTAAATTGGGCGGGATGGATACGGTAGATGCATTAGAGACATCCTCGTAGCGACAGTTGGCAATCAATTGCTCTGATAAAATATGCTAACTATGAAACGCTCCTTACGCAGCTGTTATTCTGAATCACTGCAATTGAGAGTGGATTGTTATGCAGATTATACCAATAACACTGAGGTCAACAACCCATTTCTACATCGATTGCTGTGCAGAATAAATGGTCAAAGTTGAAAGACAGCAAACCCATTTTTTTCCATCGTAAGTTCAGCTTACACCGATCAAATGCTGTTCTGTATCGAGGTGCACAATAATTCTACCACAACTTCAATAACACTTGGTTAGATTTATGGAAGAATTGTTTGGTCACTGAAGCACCTGGTCATGGTTAAATACAATAGTAATTCGGCTCGACAGTGACGCTTTCTCCAATTCCTCTGCCTTGTAGCAGCATAATGTGCAATCTGCGATTATTGAATAAAGGGGAAATCTTTTAAATGATGATTGCTGAATCTGTTTTAACTAATTTCTCGAAACTTGGTGAAACCTCAGTAAATTGTGTAGTCCATTGTGACTGAATCGATTATTACGTTTAAAAAATTGGGTCTCGACCTTCCAGTGGACCGACATAGTGGAAATTGTCCACGGCTGGTGTTGGCTCACGCCTTGATGAGTAGTATGCCAGTTTGCTTCACACCAGGTTGACACAGTATAAGCTCATTTGATAATACCGAAGTCATATACAAAAGAATAATTAGAACGTCATTATACCACGGGTCTATGGAGATATGCTACAACACAGCACAATGCAGTGCTGACAACAGTTTAACATGCATTTATGATATGTTGGTGTGTTAATTGTCTTGTCGGGATTATTCTAATACAATTAACATCGTCGATGACTCTGGCTTACTTTTGCAAGACAGCACAAATTCAAGTTAATTAAATTTGTGCATTGAGGTAAGATGCCCGAGTTGGCCGTTTAAACGGTCGCATGTCAAGGCGCCTTCAACAATTGCCAGCGACATCAATTTTTTTATGACAAGCACTAGTAAATTTTGGCGAGTAATGGGCAGTTGAGTTCAACGTAATTTTACCTGCCACGATTGCAAGCAGTAGTGCTAATGAAACACTCTTGCCCTTGAATGGGGAAGTTACTACTGTGAGATTTGCACAGCCAAATGTCAATCAAAGTTCATTACTTCATTCAGTCACTGTTAATTTACTTTTGCAGGTACAATTGCATGTTTTGCGCCATGAAACTTTCGTGAAAAGATCTCATTAATGATTGCGTGTTTTGCATTACAAGGGGTTCAGACGATAGGGAGACACCGTCAATGCATTCTGTTGATGATGAAATACTTACAAGGACTGCAAACGTAGTTAAGCGTCGTTAGAATTATTGGCCGCCACAGCAGTTGACAGTGTATTGATGAACGATATATATATATATATATATATATATATATATATATATATATATAATATATATATATATATATATATATATATATATATATATATATATATATATTTATATCTATATATATATATATATATATATATCTATATATATATATATATATATATATATATATATATATATATATATATATATATATATATATATATATATATATATATATATGTAACTTATCTAAAGTGGATATTTGCGTACATAATGCCGTCCCACAATAGATGCCGCCTTTTACATTTGGTCACAACTTGTGAAGACGCTATGAAATTTGTACCAGAGGGTAGGAAAAAAGGCTACATTGCAGCTGAAAAGAAAACATTTAAGTCACGGTAGTTAATAGTTTAGAGGTCTTGTATGTCGCATAGCATTCGCGTCATATGCAATAACGTCACTTGATATATGATTCTTTCCGATAACACGTTCGTTTTCGACTACGCGATCACATTGTGCGAAATGCAAATAGCTCATACAACGAAATCAAACAAGACCTGGTTTATAAAGGTGGTGTATGCATTGTCCTCTTAGCATTATGAGACAGCAATTTATTGTTCGAATAAAAATCAGCCACTGCTACAGGATACGTAGTAAACCCTCATTCTCGAATAACGCAATGGAGAATGGAAACTTACATGACATTACCATACTTCTAGATCATTTAGCGGATGCGTTGATTAAACAATGGGCATACAGAAAGCCAGCCACCCATTTAGCATCTTGTCGCAGTATCAAAACGCGGATTGAAAAACTGAATTTCTACTCTAAGCAGTCGGCATAGTGGATCTTTTACACTCTTAACCTTGCACAATATGTCCATTTGTCCTGAAAACAATATCCCTCATCCTTGGTGGAGACGTTCGGTATTTGTGGCTGTTGCGCGGCAATAAATATATATATATATATATATATATATATATATATATATATATATATATATATATATATATATATATATATATATATATATATATATATATATATATATATATATATATATATATATATATATTGCTTCATGAACAACTAACCCATGGGGTATATATATATATATATATATATATATATATATATATATATATATATATATATATATATATATATATATATATATATATATATATATATATATATATATATATATATTGCTTCTTCAACAACTAACCCATGGGGTCAACTTTCCTTAACCTTAGCACCAATTGATAAGGTGCAACAATGACAGAATGATAATAATATTGCAAGCTCCCATTAGCATTAATGCACCACTTCTTGCCTCTTTCCCATCTATTAAACAAATTCCTTTATGACATTATGAAGAATCAGTATCAGAAATGTTTTTTGTTTGGTGCACAGATCGACGACTATGAACACACCCCTCCCTCCCGACCTCCATCAATCCCTTCCCTCATCCCTAACTCCCTCTGCGTCACTTGATTTGTATATAGTTGATTTTATATTAAACACTACTATGAAATACTTTCCTTGTTTTGATCAGTTACCCCAAAAGCTACCAAATATACTTCTATGAGGGTATGGCCAATGGTAAAATCGCATGTCACTTACACCAGTGTATAACATTGCAAGAAAGGTACAACTGAGTTCTGAATATGTACAAGAGATCGACTTCTAAATTGTTCCGTTTCCTGGCATATACCTTAACCTGAATTGATAAATAACCTCACTAGACAGGGGTAGTTAAGCATTTTTTGTAGCAGTGAACCGTCTTGATAATCGCGAGATCAAAACGTGCATACTCACGAATAAGCCGCATCACATTCAACTACCTTAATTAATAGCACGATCATAATGATCGAGATAATTATAGCGTTGTCAAATTAGGTCGCATGCTAATTAGTAGCTTGCGTCTTGAAGCAAAGAGTTTATATGGAAATATGTGAACACGCCACTTTTTGCCGAAGCGTTATTGTCATAGCCTCTTGTCATAGCGTCTCTTAAAACCACGTGGAATGCTCTGTTTACTTTGGTACTGTAGCCGCCTCGACCAATCAAATGACTCCATATCTTTAACAGCCACCAAGCCCCGAGAAGTTGGAAGAACAGTCCCATGTGCTTTTGTTGATTTCATGGTATGGTCGCCTGGTGTCGGGGGTGTCTTTCGAGTAATTTCCTAATCGTCACGCAGCTAAGCGTAGCTATAACATTTTCGCTCGAGACCTTCACATCCCCCTGATATTCAAAAAATATTTATGTCAACCCAGACTAGCTCAGTCGCTTCAGACATTTATTGACAATCTAAAACTGCAGTCCACAGTGCGGATATGAAAGATCGAGGATCGTAAAATGTGCGTACGCTATTAGAGGCTGTTTTCCATAATTTATCAAGTTGACATTTACTGCGTAGTGTACACGCTATTTTCGCTATTCATACTCCTAATGTGTGACGTGGTTTGGCTGTGGCAAGGCTCTGTGAAAATACATGTTTCTCAGTGACGTAAGTTTGTGTCACGGTATCGCCACCTTACGATTGAAATGCGTTATAATTAGGGAAGCGATCACCGCAGAGCCAACCGAAGTTAGCGCTCTTAGCGCGTCTATAAACTCTTTGGTTGAACACTTAGCACAGCAGTTGTCTCAAATAACAATCAGCTCGCTCGTCAAAGTACAAATACGAGGTATGTGAACTGAACTCCAGAGCAATTTATTACCAGTGGTTCATTAGCGACGTCTACATACCGCTCTTACTGACAGCATACAGTGAGTTGTTTATTTACGACGTCTACATACCGCCCTGACTGACAATATTTAGTTAGTGGTTCATTAAGGACGTCTATATACAGACCTGACTGACACTTTACTGACAGTGGTTCTTTACTGACGTCTAAATCTCGCCCTGACTGACAATTGACAGGCAGTGGTCCATTACAGACGACTACATAACGCCCGAAATTGACAATATCAGTCACTGATTGATTTTAGACGCTTATCGCCTCGGGATATTCTGACGCTGTTCATTTTTAGCGATGCGTCAAGACCGCTGGTATGAGCTTATCGAAAGGGAAAAAGAAACCCAAAGGGATCACCCATCAAACCACTTCGGTTTGTCCCGGCCTCCTCCCTTGTATGCCTGCACCACTGCATGTCTTCAAACACACGGGCTTTTCTTTCATGAATATTGAGCTTTAAATAAAGTTGTTTTGCTTGACAAACAGCAGGCTTTTGATCATTACATCACCTCAGCATTTATGGCGCCAAACCGTGGGAGATAGCTCATATGCAGCTTGTTCACATCTGCGAAAAAAATGATCGAGACAGAAGAGGGAAGTTTTTACGTTCCAGAAGGAAGAGATTGTGGATTGTTTGTTCAAAGCCACGCCTCCTTTTATTTGGCGACTATTGTCATTTCGACAACATCGGAGCTTACTTGGGCTTATAAATAGAGACTCGGTTGAACTAGGGAGTCGGACAGACGGGGAGCTCAAAATATTCACCTGCTGCTTAATCAAACTCATTATTCAGAGCGACCGAATTCCAAACTTTATGTGAAGCTTTGTGTATTTGAAGGCCGTGAGCACAGACGAGAATGAAACTTACCTACTCGCCCACACCTGCGTTGATTGGCTGGATGCTGCTCGTCGGCTTCCCAACCGCCACGGCCCATTACAGCATGGTCGATGGCCACCTCGTAACTAACTTCAGCGCCATCCAGCTCGAAGTGCCTCCAAGCATCAACGTAACGACGGAAATATTAAATATTGACGACAATGACGTATTTCAATTTTACAGCAGATATGCCTGTGTTAGAAGAGATCTACCTCGCCATGAATCATCTTGTAGAATTCCCGGATTTACTGCGTGCCCCGCTCATGACTCATGTCGACCGCACCCAGAATGAGATCAGTGTCATTGATCCCAAACGTATAGAAGGCCTCGTACATTTAATCAACTTACTTCTGGTCGTCAATCCGTTGGACAGCTTTCCACAAACAAATATACCCTCCCCTGGTCTGCAAACACTGGCTGTGAGACACAATGCGCTGACGGAAATGTCGCCAATCGAGGTACAATACTGTTACATGGCGGGGAATAACGTTACTCAAATAAGTTTGCAAGATTTGAATACTTATCCATCATTGCATCTCTGGGAAGTTAGCAATAATCCGCGGTTAACGCATGTTGACAATCTGTGCACGGCTTCGGGAAGTGACAAGCTCGTGTCCGGTTTGCGACTCGATATCAGAGGCGCGCCCATACCTTGCGATTGGCGTGGACGAAACTATGAACTGCCGGCTCATTTGAACACGATTGTAATCAAGAATCACTTACAATTCTGACGTTTAATGATTTTCAATGCAGGCACTGATAACAGTCTTATCATTTTGTGATCATTTTTATAAGATAAATTATCAAAGGAAAAATGCCTTAAATAGGGCAACATCGCTGGTTTCTTCTGCAAACTAACCAAGTTAATATAGACGGGGCAAACATTTGTAAATATTTTTATAAGAATATTTCATGATTGCCTGAGCAGGTGATGATAAAGGTACGCAGTGGACGATCTTAGACTTTGACAAGTTTTTCTGCACCCTCCCTCAAGTCATCGAACAGTTGGACGTGATGAGCGATGGTCAGTGCGCGAAGCGCTGCATATATCGACCGGATTGCATCCTGTTTGGTCTGCTTCCTTCCGGTCCGACTCATCAGCCAGTACGATGTCTTTTGACCGGCGATATCGTCATGCTGGGCTACAACGCGTCATCTGTCTACCCCGAAACCACACCTTGGTTCATAGCTGGCAACATTCTACTTACTATCTGCAGATATCAAAGCCACAACAATAATTTGCCAGGATAACTCGCCTTTGTTGTTGGTGCTCGGCGGCAGGGACAAATAGAGCGATAAATAGGTTTTTTCAATCATAGGCTTGCCAGGGTACGACTTTTGCAAATGTGATATTGCCTTTTGCATAAAGTTGGTTAAAAAAGCAAAAATGGCATTTACAGTCAAATACGGAAATCAATAATGACGACCATCGAGTGCACGCATCTGACATGTTACCAGTTTTGCTACTGAGCGAGCCAGCTTGTCCTGCATAACCCAGTGTGTGAAATGGATTCACAAAATGCATCTGGTAAGGAACTATTAATTATATAATTTACTTATTGACAGCAATATATGATTCATATGTATCAGTCTGATAAAGCATCTTGATAATAGTAATGAACATTTACATAGATTCGATTATTTCATTAAATCTTTCACACTAATCATCGACATTAGTGGGAAAGTGTTTATATTTACGTTGTAACGTGCGAGGTTTATGGCTCCGTCACGTATTGTCTCACTAAGCGAATATACTAAAAGTAGTGTTTACTTTATAACTCTGTCCTAAGACCATTCACAGATGCCGAACTGCATAACTATTGTGTAAAGACACTCGAACAGCTCTAGTCTTTAATAGCGCCATACAACATAATAGCCTTGATGGATCGCTAAACCCTTTGCTTATTCACTTACTGAACAGCTCTAACATTAGATCAACCCATGACAGCGGATGTTTCTGTCCAAGCCGAACCTTTATGGAAAACAACGTCCGAACTATCATAAACGTGCTCCGTTCCAATAGGGATTTTGTATCACATAATTAATGTATCAAATAGAGCAGCTGAGGTCATTGTGTCATGCTGATAATGCAAACCTCACAGCATGATTTAATTAGGTCGTCTCATTTGATGACGGCGATTCGACGCCAGTCCTCAAATCCCGTGATGAAGCGCGTAAATTATACACAATGATCAATACTTTCCAAACATTTTGCTTGAATAAATCACAACTAATGTTACATCCAGCATTTATTAAGAAATTCTGTTTACTTTGCATTCGTTAAAGGTCATTCAAACATAAATTTACTTTCGCAAATACGCATATCAGAGGATTTGACTGTCCTGTCGTATGCTTCACAAAAATAAGATAACTATCAATCTAGTCCAACCGACATCAAACTGTTATGCACCCAATCGCATCCGGATAATGAAAACAGCCCATGTAATAAACAAGCTGTCCCACTATGGTTAGTGAATTACACAATGGAGCACATGTTGAGTGGATTTTATTAAATTATACCTATAATGAAGCATTTTACGTTTCATAACCGGTATGATGTACGACCACATAGATATCTGCTTACAACCCCTCTTGTTACCCCAGATACCTGTTTATAGATATAGTACGGGTACATATGTTGATGGGGCGTGGCAAATGTAGGGTACATGACACTTGATAAATATAGACAGATATATAATGATGCAACGTGGGTGGAGTCTGAGCGATAATAAAAATGACGGATTACATATAAACAAAAGCAGTGTAAATATCCTAGATATCACACGGAAAGGAGTATTTCTGTTATCAGCCAATTAAGTCGTTTAAGGTGATTGCATTTTGTATGGAGCAAAGGCAAAATATTTCACATCCCTTCCGATGGTTGAATGCATTAATATGCAAGGTACAATGATAATAAAGGCAATGAATAACGACAGAGTGGACATCTTTGAACTGACACGTTATTTGTCGCGGGTAAGATAGAATGTTGGAAGGTCAATAAAGTATAACGCTGAGGTCCACGCACATTCTAGAGATCAGCAATGCAAGCGTTATACCCGTCCTTCTCAATACTGAAATAATAGATTGCGACTTTCTGTCTATTTCTTGATTGTTTCGCTAAACTTATGATGACGCCGAAAGATAGGTTGCTTATTAGAAACCAGCGCTTATTCAAGACACAAGCGTCCTCTTCAACCCCCGAAGAAACATATGTAACAATTAACTATTTTTATTTATGAAATTTAGAGAAAATTTAAAATAGCTTAAACTGCTAATTTGTGAGTTAAACAGGGATTCAATAATGCATGGCTTCAATAATGAAACAAGCAGTGGAGGTTGCCAAGATAAGTACAATATGTGCTTCCATACACCTATCATATTATTTAACAACTACTGTATCATTTAATAAACGCAATAGTTACATTGATAAATATGCAGTGCATGAATTGCGGTGTCCTTGTTTTGGTACATTTCTTCATAGGGATGAGCAATATATGTAACTAACAACGCCATCAAACACAATAAACAATTATGTTTGAACAAAGAAACCATCATTGTAGCCGATGTTTATCGCTTATGATCACCCTTTGCGTCTGGTAATGGCAGGGGTATGTACGAGGGAATTATCGTTTCTCAAAGCAAAGCAGCTCGGACATTTATCCGTATCAAAGCACTATGATATACTAGTAATTGCCATGCAATAGATATATGCTACTTCGCATTGTATTTGTCAGAATCTTTTAATGGAGAATGTGTCATACATACATTCATGCATACATACATTCATACATGCAATCTAACTGTTCGGGCCCTTTTTCGCTGAGATCCTCCAGTTCTTAGATTACCTACCTGTCATTGTTCTCCTTTGTTTACATTAACCGCCTGAATAGACGGGGGCAGTTAAGCACTTCTTGCAGCAGTGAACCGTCTGCGAGATCATAGCGTACATATTCGCGAATAAGCCGCATCACATTCAACTACCTTATTTTATCAAATGATCATAATGATCAATCCAATCATAGCGTTGTCACATTATGTCGCATACTTTTCTGGAGCTCATGTGTTGAACATTGAGCCTAACAGTTGTGTCAAGTGACCATCTGTTCGCTGGTCAACAAGTCTGAATGTGTGCTATGTGAATTGAATTTGACAATTTGACTAAGAGTAACTCCGTCTAAATGTGCATCGATCCAGTATATCGAGAAAAGGAACGGCCTATTGAACGAAAATATACAGCCAATGGTCCATTATAGACGCCTACCTACTGGCCTGACTGACATTATACAGTCAATGGACCATTACAGACGTCTATATACCGCCCTGACTGACAATATTAGTCAGTGATTGATTTCAGACGCTTATAACCCCGGGATCATGAATTATTCTATTGCTGTTTTATTTAAGCATTGAGCCAGGACAGCTGGTATGAGCAATAATGCATGGCTTCAATAATGAAACAAACAGTGGAGATTGTCAAGAAGAGTACAAGATTAATATGAAGGAACCATGTGCTTCCATACATCTATCATATTATTTCACAAGCTCTGTTCCATTTAATAAGTGCAATAGTTACATTGATAAATATGCAGTGCATGAATTGCGGTGTCCTTGCTTTGGTACATTTCTTCATTGGGATGAGCAATATGTGTATCAAGCAACGCCATCAAACACAATAAACAATTACGTTTGAACAAAGAAACCATCATTATAGCCGATGTTTATCGCTTATGTTCACCCTTCGCGTCTGCCGAATGCAGGAGGATGTACGGGGGAATTATCGTTTATCAAAGCCAAGCAGCTCAGACATTTATCCGTATCAAAGCACTATGATATACTAGTAATTGCCATGCAATAGATATATGCTACTTCGCATTGTATTTGTCAGTAT
>CM067348.1:1050252-1090252 GCA_034190875.2 Urechis unicinctus | reverse complement strand
CTACCGCTTAGGTTGGTATGTCCATAGGCTTACGGAGCTGTTGTAATTTCTTTGTGATAATCAGCTTCCGGAATGTAAGATCCATAGTCTCGCAATGAAGCATCTTACAATACATGTCTAGGATGCTAATATACGACAGTGCTACCTGTTTACACAAGCCCACTCGTTACCCGTGATTAGATCCAAAGGCTTATTTATGATGGTGCGTGAAAACTAAACGGTGTGCCACGCGTGATAAAAATGTTTAAATGCAGCATGCCGAAATACTACAAATATTGCCACAAATATTATACAACGGCGCTCCATTCTTAAAAAAACTCGTACGCCAGTACAATAACCAAACAATTGCTCGTCACTGCAACGTAACACAGAAGGGCTCAGTCGTAAAATGAACGATTCATTAGACTGCCTTTTCTCCTTGCGAGAACTAGTAATTACCGGATATTGAGACGGCTAATCAAAGTCTACTGGTAATGTTGCAATCGTTGACCTCACGGTAGAAGCCGAGTGTCATTGTTTGATACATATGTATACACTTCCATTTTTATGATGCATGAAATGTGAATCACTAGTTTGTGTATTCAGACGTCTGCGCATCACACTGTTCGTAATAGTTTAGGGATGACTTAAATGATGAATATTCCGGCGGGGTTTATATTGCACTTATCTTCAAAGCTTAGTTGCTATTGCCCGCTGGGTATTCACAAACACCGGCTCAATATGTATTATCCTAAATGTAGAATGTCTCGTTTGTACTGTTGTTATAACAAATACAGTACACGAAACAGAAGGTCAATAGTGTCAGCTGACGGTGCATTTCGCAGGACATACATTTATATAGCCAAGTATACTCCCTCGCTCGATGAGCTGGGATTATTCACCTGTCATAGCCCTCCAATGCTTATATGATAAAAACTGATCAGGCCCGCTCCACCTGTCATGACACTATTTTGTTAATATAATCTCACTGTTCAGACCCTTTTATGCTGAGACCCTCTTGTGTTGGGTCCTCCCTTGCTAACTTTTCGGACCCTTTTATATTGTGATCCTCTTGTGCTGGGATTATCTACCTGTCATGACCCTCTTTTGTTTATATTATCTAAGTGCTCAGACCCTTTTATGCTGAGACCCTCCAGTTCTGGGATTATCTACCTGTCATTGTTCTCTTTTGTTTATATTAACCACATGAATAGACACGTTTAAGCTGAGGCACTCTAGTTCTTGGTTTATCTACCTAGTCCTTTGTTTATATTTACTGCTTATCCAGGCTTCTTCTCTTCCAATCATTCAGAATTCAGACCGTATAGTTTGTCGCAACAACTATATCGCAGCATATTACTCTAGATGGCGGCGAGCAGGGTTGTAGCTTTTTTCAAAGAAGTTATTTCGCCAAGGCGTTGATTGAGTGTTATTGTTCCGTTACCTGACATATACCTTAACCTGATGGATAACTAACCTCACAAGACAGGGGTAGTTAAGCATTTTTTGCAGCAGTGAACCGTCTTAATAATGACGAGATCATAGCGTACATACTCACGAATAAGCCGCATCACATTCAACTACCTTAATTAATAGCACGATCATAATGATCGATGCAATCATAGCGTTGACAAATTATGTTGCATGCTAATTTGGAGCTTGCGTCTTGAACCAAATAGTTTATGGCTTCGCTAAGAGAGCTCACTCGAGGCTTCCACCCAAGGAAATATGTGAACACGCTACTTGTTCGCCGAAACGTTATTGTCATACCGTTTTGTCATAGCGTCTCTTAAAACCATGTGGACTGCTCTCTTTACTTTGGATCTGTAGTCGCCTAGACCAATCAAATGACTCCATATCTTTAACAGACACCAAGCCCCGAGAAGTTAGAAGAACAGTCCAATGTGCTTTTGTTGATTTCATGGTATCGTCGCCTGATATCGGGGTATCTTTCGAGTAATTTCCTAATCGTCACGCAGCTAAGCGTAGCTATAAAATCTTCGCTCGAGACATTCGCATCCCCCTGACATGACCAAAATATTTATGTCAACCCCAGACAAGCTCCCTCGCTTCAGACATTTATTGACAACCATAAACTGTCATCCACACTGTTGACATGAAAGATCGAGGATCGTAAAATGCGCGGACGCTGTAGGAGGCGAACTGTTTTCCATAATTTATCAAGTTGACATTTACTTAGTAGTGTACATGCTATTTGCGCTATTCATACGCCTATTGTGCGACGTGTTTTGGCTGTTGCAAGACTCTGCGAAAATACATTTTTCCCGCTCTC
The DNA here is from genome assembly GCA_034190875.2 of Urechis unicinctus. Classification (NCBI taxonomy): domain Eukaryota; kingdom Metazoa; phylum Annelida; class Polychaeta; order Xenopneusta; family Urechidae; genus Urechis; species Urechis unicinctus. Next base: position 1,087,980 of record CM067348.1, on the reverse strand, counting down.
AGCAATCTAGGTGACGTAAGTTTGTGCCACGGCAACGCCACCTTACGATGGAAACAGAAATGTGTTATAATTAGGGAAGCGATCACCGCAGAGCCAACCGCAGTGAGCGCTCTTAGCGCATCTATATACTCTATGGTTCAACACTAAGCACAACAGATGTGTCAAATGACAATCAGCTCGTTCGTCGAAGTCCAAATACGCGGTATGTGAACTGAACTTCAGAGCAATTAATTACCAGTGGTTCATTAGCGACGTCTGCAAACTGCTCTTACTGGAAACATACAGTGAGCTGCTCATTAAAGAGGTCTACATACCGCCCTGTCTGACAATATACACTCAGTGTTCCAATACAAACGTCTACATACCGCCCTGACTGACAATATACAGTCTGTGGTTAATTAACGATGTCTACATACCGAACTGACTGACAATATATAATCAGTGATTCATTAACAATGTCTACATACCGCCCTAACCGACAATATACAGTCAGTGGTTAGTTGAAGATGTCTACATACCGCCCTGTCTGACAATATACACTCAGTGTTTCAATACAAACGTCTACATGCCGCCCTGACTGACAATATACAGTCTGTGGTTAATTAACGATGTCTACATACCGACCTGACTGACAATATACAGTCGTTGATTCATTAACGATGTCTACATGCCGCCCTGACCGACAATATACAGTCAGTGGTTCGTTGAAGATGTCTATATACCGCCCTGAATGGCATTATACTGTCAGAGGTTCATTAAAGACGTCTAAATACCGCCCTGACTGACAATATACAGTCAGTGGTTCGTTCAAGATGTCTATATACCGCACTGAATGACATTATACTGTAAGAGGTTCATTAAAGACGTTTACATACCGCCCTGACTGACAATATACAGTCAGAGGTTTATTAAATATGTCTACATAACGCCCTGACTGACAATATATTATCAGTGGTTCATTATAGACGTCTACATTCCGCCCTGACTGACAAAATTATATCAGTGGTTCATTACAGACGTCAACATTCCGCCATGACTGACAAAAAGTATCAATGGTTCATAAACGATGTCAACATACCGACCTGACTGACAATATTTAATCAGTGGTTCATTGAAGACGTCTACATACCACCCTATCCAACAACATACTGTCAGTGGTTTATTAACGACGTCTACATACCACCCTGACCGACAATATACAGTCAGTGGTTTATTGTAGATGTGTACATACCACTGAATCAAAATATATAGTCTGTGATCCATAAGAGACGTCTAAATACCGCTCTGTTTGACAATATACCTTCAATTGTTCATTAGAGACGTCTACATACCGCCCTGACGGGGACAATAAACAGTCAGTGTTCCATTACAGACCTCTACAAACCGCACTGACTGACAATTTACAGTCAGTTTTTCATTAAAGACATTTACATACAACCCTGACTGGCCCAATAATGCCACGGTTTTATTACAGACGTCTACATACCGCCCTGACTGACAATCTACTGTCAGTGGTTCTTAACTGACGTCTACATACCGCCCTGACTGACAATTGACAGGCAGTGGTCCGTTACAGACGACCACATAACGCCCTAAACTGACAATGTCAGTCACTGATTGATTTCAGACGCTTATCGCCTCGAGATCATAAATCATTCTGACGCTGTTCATTTTAAGCGATGCGTCAAGCCCGCTGGTATAAGCTTATCGAAAGGGAAAAAGAAACCCAAAGGGATCACCCATCAAAACACTTCGGTTTGTCTCAGCCTCCTCCCTTGTATGCCTCCACCACTGCATGTCATCCACACACGGGCTTTTCTTTCATGTATTTTAAGCTTTGAATACAGTTGTTTTGCTTGACAAACAGCAGGCTTTTGATCATTACATCACCTCAGCATTCATGGCGCAGAACCGTGGGAGATAGCTCATATGCAGCTTGTTCACATCTGCGAAAAAATGATCGAGACGGAAGAGGGAAGCTTTTAGGTTCCGGAAGGAAGAGATTGTGGATTGCTTGTTCAAAGCCATGCCTCCTTTTATTTGGCGACTATTGGCATTTGGACAACGTCAGAGATCACTTGGGCTTATAAAAGGAGTCGGACAAACGGGGAGCTCAAAATATTCACCTGCTGCTTCATCATCATTCAGAGCGACCGAATTCCAAACTTTAGGTGAAGCTTAGTGTAATTAACGACCGTGAGCGCAGAAGAGAATGAAACCTACCTTCACGCCCACACCTGCGTTGATTGGCTGGATGCTGCTTGTCGGCTTGCCAACCGCCACGGCGCATTACAGCATTGTCGATGGCCGCCTCGTAGCTAACTTCAGCGCCATCCAGCTCGACGTGCCTCCAAGCGTCAACGTGACGACGGAAATATTAAATATTGACGACAATGTGCTGACGTATTTCAATTTTACAGCAGATATGCCTGTATTAGAAGAGATCAACCTCGCCATGAATCATCTTGGAGAATTCCCGGATTTACTGCGTGCCCCGATCTTGACTTTTGTCGACCTCTCCCGGAATGAGATCAGTGTCATTGATCCAAAACGTATAGAAAGGCCTCGTACATTTAAGCTCTACTACGTCTGATCTTTAATCCGTTGGACAGCTTTCCGCACACAAATATACCCTCCCCTGGTCTGCTATCACTGGTTGTGAGACACAATGCGCTGACGGAAATGCCGCCAATCGAGGTACAATCCTGTTACATGGCGGAGAATAACGTTACTCAAATACGTTTGCAAGATTTGAATGCTTATCCATCATTGCATCTCTGGGAAGTTAGCAATAATCCGCGGTTAACGCATGTTGACAATCTGTGCACGGCTTCGGGAAGTGACAAGCTCGTGTCCAGTTTGCGACTCGATATCAGAGGCGCGCCCATACCTTGCGATTGCCGATTGGCATGGACGAAACTATGGACTGCCGGCTCAGTTGAACACGATTGTAATCAACGATCACTTACAAGCCTGACGTTTGCAGATTTCCAATGCAAAGGTATGATTTTCAGTCTTATCATCTTATGATTAATATCATTATCTAAAGAAAATACCTTAAACGATGCATCATCGATGGCTTCTTCTGCAAACTAACCAAGTGAATATAGATATTACATATCCAACGGGGCAAACATTTGTGTACATTTTTCTCGGAATATTTCTTAATTGTTTGAGCAGGTGATGGGAAAGGTATGCAGTGGACGACCGTAGACTTTAACCGGTTCTTCTGCACCCTCCCTCAAGTCACCAAACAGTTGGACGTGATGAGCGATGGTCAGTGCGCGATGCGCTGCATGTATCGACCGGATTGCATCCTGTTTGGTCTGCTTCCTTCCGGTCCGACTCATCAGTCAGTACGATGTCTTCTGACTGGCGATATCGTCATGCCGGGCTACAACGCGTCATCTGTCTACCCAGAAACCACACGATGGTTCATAGCTGGCAACATTCTAGCTTAGGCGTTTTCCATGCTGTTGTAGCCATTTATTAGGGTAAATAACATTATTCAGTTATGTGCGCCAAACATCATTTGACCTGCAAATGAATGACATTATACACTGCGTTATTTATGTAACACCACATTAAGGGCGCCATGTAAAGACCAAATATGTTTCGTAATTGATCATAAGAGTAATGGCTGTTTTCCATACGCACGATCCGCCAATGAACATCCTCTTCCCTATCTCCCACCACACAACCTCCGATATCGATCAGTAATCTCTAAATAAAGGCACGTCGCATCAGCTGTGTGTTATTTGCTAACGTCAAAGACACACCAATTATTTCTTCATAAGAATTATATGTATATAAACATATATATATATATATATATATATATATATATATATATATATATATATATATATATATATATATATATATATATATATATATATATATATATATATATATATATATATATATATATATATATACATCACGTGCTATGCATCTTATGCTTTCCACATTCAGAAGTACGTCACAGGACTGTATCTCTAAATCACGGGTTACATGTGGGTTCCTTAGCAGATATCTAGCTAGTCGTACATAATACATGTAGTGAAATGTAAAATGCCTTATTATATATGTGTGTTGGTCGGGTGTTCATATAACTGGTTATAGCATTAATGTAGAAACCGGCAGCTCCATATCGTATATTCATTGTTAGGGCACGATATTATGATGTTATTGTAAGTATTGAAGCCGAAAGAAATGACATAAAGTAATTGCCTGGTCGATTAGAGAAGTTGTAAGTTCACGTCGCAATTGAAAGAATGTCGCAATTGAAAGACTGTCGTTTATTAGTTCCGAAAACAGGTTTGATTGTTGATGCCTGCTATCGTTGCAGCTGTTCTGGATTTTTTCCGTGCATGTTTTTAGTGATGCCATGACTCAAATGCAAGAGCTCCACTGGAGATGACCCTCCTCAAAAATACGTAGAGGTGCCGTTCAGTCGCTTGAAGCAGCAGAGGAAGTCGCATCTTCTACGGGGCATTTTCTCTGAAATATGCGTATATATATATATATATATATATATATATATATATATATATATATATATATATATATATATATATATATCTATATATATATATATATATATATATATATATATATATATATATGTATATATGTATCTATCTATATATATATATATATATATGTATATGTTCTATAGATACATAGAGACAGGGATTTATATATATACGTATATATCTCCCTATAGAAATGTGTTTATCTATAGAGAGATCTTATATCTATATATCTATAGATAGATCTCTCTATATAGATATCTATATCCTCCTCTATCTCTCATATCTATATACTATATAGACTCCCTCTCTATATCTATCTAGATACTCATAGAGATACTCTAGATCTATAGATCTATATCTCTATAGAGAGCTCTTTATATATATAGAGATCTCTCTCTCTCTCTCTATTTCTATATCTCTCTCTCTCTGTGTCTATATCTCTCTCTGTGTCTCTCTCTCTATCTCTCTCGCTCTCTCTCTCTATCTCTTCTCTAGAGATAATATCTCTATATCTCTGTCTCTATATCTCTCTCTCTCTCTCTCTCTATCTCTCTCTCTCTCTCTCTATCTCTCTCTCTCTCTCTCTCTCTCTCTCTCTCTATCTCTCTCTCTCTCTCTCTCTCTATCTCTCTCTATCTCTCTCTCTATATCTATCTCTCTATATCTATCTCTCTATATATATATATATATATATATATATAGCGTGCGTGCCCCCCGACAATTTCCAGTCGTTCCAAGACTCTACGTTGTTCCTTGGATTAATGCATCGTTAGCTAACGTCAGTTTGCCATCATCCTCTCGCAAAATAGCATTGACACATATTCAGTGGAGCAAATGGTCCACGAAACTGCATAGTTATTTTGTACTTTAGGGATATAATGTCGGTGGAATAATTCATCGACAATCTTGCTTTTACAGTTATATTTTAAAGGCTGTAGGTTAAGTAGATTAGTTCCAGCGCCCCCTCAAAAACGTTCCACTTTAATCTGAAAAAGATCACCATATGATATGTGGGAACTATTATCTATTATATGGTATCAAATAACGTATTACATCAATCGGGTTTGGCATATGAAGCTGGGTCACAAGTTTCTGTATTTGCTTTCGGAATTGACGAACAAAATACACGTGATTGAAAATTATTACCTGACTTAGTCAACCAGTGGATACAGACCATCAATATGCCACAGTTTCATGTTTGCGTCAGATTTATACATAATATGTACATCCTTTTGAAAGCTATGTCTAAGCTATTTGTGTGGGGCTGTTATATCTCCCATTTATCTACTTAGTTTTGTTTTACCTTCGGGTTTTTGCAGATTGTTTTTCCGAATCCGTCATTTATCTACTGCGTTATTTGATAATCATCGTTGCATTTAATGGACACAATAGTATCGTTGATATATATACAGTGCATGTATGTGTCGTATCGTGATCTGTGGTGTGGACACGCACACGATACGCACTTGTGATAATCAAGACTCGAACTCCAGGTGTAGGGTTCATAACAACTTGAACTTTATTAGGTGACTTAAACTTTCGAATTTTGGATGTAAATTAGCCTAAATTTCAGAGAGAGATGTGTTGAGCTCGGAGGCCAGGAGAGAACTGATATTAAAATGTAAAGGGCTTCCCTCAACGACTTAGGCACGCCATCCCAATTCTCATGGGACGTGCAGCAGCCAGGTCGGTGATGGTTGGGGCCTTCGGGCGTTGCCTGGGCAGGATGGTCATGTGGCTCTGGAATATGGGGTATGTATGAGGAGAGCGGGGAAGTGGCAGGTGACATGTAGGTCACTCGTGGATTGGGAGAAACTGGGGTTTATAATTAATATAAGCTGTAGGGGGTTACTCCATCAACTGATGACTGAGAGGGTACATTATGATGAAGGGTAGGTTTGTTATTATGTTGAGTGCCAAATTGATAACAAACCTACACTTCATCATAATGTACCCTCTCAGTCATCAGTTGATGAAGGGTAGGTTTGTTATCAATGTAGTACTCAACATATATCGGTGCCCTCGTAATGGTGCACATTTTCAATATAAGTGCTCATTGCGTCCATCAAACTATGTTGATCAAATATAATTAACAATAATTTAATAATGCAAACGCTTGCTCAGACTGCACCCAATGTTTCGAGAACTGTTCGCACTTTGTGTTCATAATGGCGTTATAGTCCACCTGTTACGAGGGTCTTATTGTTCTTCTTGTGATTTGCGTCGGATTCTGACAAAACTGTGCAAATGTGAAACTTTTCGTTTAATGAGATTGGCGGTGTGTGGTCACTCACTATGATATGCATTGAATTACCCGAAACCGGCGTTAAGCTGCTGCCCTATATTATCGATTTATCAGGGCGTTTCATTGTCATTGAAGCAGCGAAAGCTTTGCATTTGATTGTGGTGAATACAACTCAAAAGCAACATGCTGGAACAAGTCCACTATCATGATTGCCACTGCTGCAAATAAGTATCTTTGACATGATTGCACTTGCTTGATGGGATATAAGTAGTGTTTATGATACAGCTTAGCAGTTAAATGGGAAAATAAATCCCATGATATATCCTTGAACCATAACGTCTATTTCGGAGCTTAATATATCCTTTCATGGTAAGTGTATTCTTGCAGGTGCCAATCGCGACGAGGCTGGCAGGATGTATAACTCTACACAGGAGCGGCCTCTCTGTATGATGGTATTGGAAAATGTATTTTCGAGTCAACACCAACGCGTTGGCATGTCTGAACAATTTTGCACAGATAGGCCGCATTAAACCTTTCTCGCCCCGTTTAGCTCATCTTGTGTCAATAGTGTACCCATGATTTTATAACCGGTAGAGAATGCATATTGGTATTTGATAGGGGCTTGTCTTGTTTCCATAACTACATAAACTTTTCCGAATTTAGGAAGAAAATAAATTTAAGTTTTTGCAAGACTTGCCAGTACAAGTCTGACTTCAATTCTTTTGTTGTGAATGCTTTCCAAGCATTCACCATTAGCACATTGGAACCAAAAACAGTCAGGTTCAATGATAATCTCCTACGGTGAAATCTTCAGTGGATTTATACGTTGACATGTCACAGCTTCATTGTGCTACATCATTATTACAATGGCGAGCAATGTGTGGCGTTATTAACATGCTGTCCTATTATGTTTATCGAGATGCATTATTAAAAATATGTTACAATGGCTAAGAGGGTCCAATTAGCCACCAGGCGTATTAGTAAAACACATAAGGCTTTGTCGGAAGAAGTTGGCAATATTGCTTGCATATTTGTGCTACAGAATATGGGGTTGGCGCATTGCATCTAGGCTTTGTTTCATATTACATTGTAGGCGTATCACAAATTCACAAATGCGATGTCGATGTATTAACACGCCATTCGTTTTATAAAGAAATGCAACGCAAGACAGCATTCGATAATTATGGTCGTTATTCACTAAAGCAATATGTTTATGCAATACCCACAGTGAAATAGGCACGCTGTATATACGACAACTGGCTGGCTATTGCTTCTGACATTCCATCATTATTTGTGCTTTGTTCAAGACAGTCAATCACACCGGCACTAGTTCTATCGAAGTAGCCCTAACCGTTGATAGATCAGCTACTTATTCCCTTAAATCACAGTATGTAGACCGTTACACATAAAATTGCACATATCTGCAGATATCAAAGCCGCCACAATGATTGGCCAGGATTATTTGCCTTTGTGGTTGGTGGAGAGATCACTATAACTGAGGATTAAATATGTAATACTGGTCCGCAGCCACATGTGTGTTGGTAAAATGTGGAATGCATGCATATCCTTAGCTTAGGTCTAACGATAATATGAATATATACCGTTCGGCTTCGATCATTTCCCGCGCGTCGCAGAAAACGTGCTAGGTTTAAAGTGCTGCCCCACACATCTAGAAAATAACATATATCAAGAGCCTGTACAACAAAACGTCCTTACGTACCAAAAAACTTACCTCCACTGGACGCTATTCTTCAAGAAATGCCCTCGATATATCATTTCTGAAAAATTGCGTTACGATGACCGCCATTTTGGAACATATTGGGTCGCGTGATTTCCCACTGCCTCATCCGCTTTACCTTAGCATCCCGGGGGGCACTTGGCCCTAACTCGGATAGGGGTGTGCAACGGGACCTCGAAAACCCGTACCTGTTGTACAAGTTGAGAATGGCAAAATGAATACCCCGTCGTACAAGGTATGATGCGAATGTATAACCCGTCGTACAAGTCGAGAGGTCGAAAAAACATACCCCTTCGCGCGGCACATGTATACTACCTCTATACACTTAAGTGCCCCCACCCCACCCCCCGGGCTAAGCATTAGTCGTCGATGGATCACATCATTCTGAGCATGCGCGATGTACGTAGGCTTGAACTTGTAAACAAACGTGGTGCGACTTCCTACCGCTTCCAAATTGATCGAACTATAACTAATTACCATGGATGAAATCCCCAGCCACAAAAGGATAAAATTGTCCGTGAACATCACTGCACTCTAAAACGCCATCACTTGGGTATCTTTGGTGTGTGGTAGTTGTCGGAATCGATCTCAAATTTTTTACATTGCGTCAGTTTAAGAGAAAGTAAGACGTCTACTCAGACGTCTTGTAGGGCTAGCATATCCAGTGCATCAGACCATGCCTTAGATTATATAGCCGTATCTGTCTGACAAAGCATCTTGATAATAGTTAGAAACATATACATAAGTTCGGTTATTTGATTAAATCTTTCATACTAATCATCGACATTAGTGGTAAAGTGTTTATATAAACGTTGTTACGCACGAGGGTTACGGCTCTAACATTAAATCAACTCATGACAGCGGGTGTTGCTTTCAAAGCCAATCCTTTATGGAAAACAACGCCCGAATAATCATGAATGGGCTCAATTGCAATAGTGATTACGCATCAATTAATGTATCAAATGGAGCAGCTGATATGAATGCGTCACGTTGATAACGCAAACCTCACAACATAAATAAATTAGGTCGTCTCAATTGATGAAGGCGATTCGACGCCAGTCCTCAAATCCCGTGATTAAGGATGTAAATTAGCTTACAATACTTGCATCGTTATTTGTGTTATTTACATCTTTTGCTTATCACAAGATTAATGACTTTAAGCTTTATCTTACTAAAAAACCTCACATTTATCATTGCAGTCAATGTCATGTTTGACCTTATTGATATCATTAAAATCGGTCATATCTCGACACACGTGTAACGCAAATTCAATATTCCCCATATCAGTGAACAACATACTAGCTAATTAACAAATCTGCAGTGTAGTAAAAGTTATTTTCAAAGCTTGAAATTTCGTGCAAACTTCTCATAGCACAGTTTTTCTTTCACAAAGACTATCATGCCCTTAGTATAGTATTGGTACTCTCGCAGCACAACGAACTTAGCCTTGGATGACATATATGAAATAACCAGAGAACTCTGTTAACCACTATTTACAACCCGATCCTTTTTGCTTTTACAATCACGAGGTGTCTATTCTTTTGCGAATTTGGGAGATGGCGATATCCGTTGTTCTGTTGCCTTATTCATTGTTATAACAAATACATGGTTGCCTTAGGGGCAACCGCTCTAAGCTTAGACACTGCTTAAACTCTCACTTAGAAACATGCATTCTATTCCTTTTTTGAAGATCGATTGTAAATAAGGATGAATTGCTTATTGGTTGATAATGAAGGGACCTATTTATGTATGACTTCATTATCGATATAACAAGTATTCCAAATAGGGAGGGCTGGATAAACAGCCTAGAACCATGTGCTTCAAAAGACCCATCGTATTGTTTCAGAATAGGTGTTTCATCAAATAAACGCAACAGCGATGTTGCTATATAGCAGTGTGTGGATTGAAGTTTCTGTCGGTATTTTTTCTTTCAGCGACCAATATGTCCAGTAAAAAGGTTATTATCCACAATGATCAATGTTTGCAAAACGCATGTTGTTACGATCCAGTTTTTGAGCTGCTGGTTAGGAAAGTAATATAGTACGGGATTTATGGATATGATTAAGCGCGATGTTATTGCTAGTTAGGAAAGTAATTTAGTACGAGAATTATGGATATGATTAAGCGTGATGTTATTGCTTGAGGGAGAAACTTATATCTTTACGGTGGCTTACTTATCTAGCTTATTTATGAATAATGTTCTTTCATTCTTATTTGACATTGATGGCTGAATGATGTTTGCGTGGCAGTCCAATTTCCCTCTACTTGATTAAGTCGGCTACGCTTTATATGATATGATGATGCTTTTGTCATCAGAAACCCTCGTATGCTGCGTGAATGCTTTATGTAAGCATCCCGCGTAAACCACTTTTAGTGCTTTAGGCGTAGGATCTCTCGGATAATGCATGCGTTGAAGAGATATATAAATGTCGTTAGGTAAATTACTTATCTTTGTTGTACGTAGTTAGGTCGATTCTAGCGTATATAAGACAAAAATTCCGCACCAACACTCCAGTAACACAGAAGCTCCACAGAAGTTCTACCCAAGCTCCGCGCAAGTCCAAAAGAGTCTGACTCTCGTCTACATCCCGATAGGCTTGGAAAGAGACTTACGTAATTCTGCTTTTCGTTTACCTGTGCACCTAAAACCGTGTTGGTGAATTTAGTTTAAACGAACGCGCAATACAAGAAAAAAATAATATCGAGGTGCGATACATGTTGTTAAATAAATCACAAATAATGTTACACCCAGTATATATTTGAAATTCTGTACACTTTGCAAAAAAAGATATGCTAACTATGAAACGCTCCTAACGAAGCTGTCATTCTGTTTTGTTGTTATAAATATATATATATATATAAATATATATATATATGTATATATATATATACATATATATAAATATATATATATTATATATATATATATATATATATATATATATATATATATATATGTAACACAGCTGGGTTCAGTCATAAAATGAACGATTCATTTGACTACCTTTTCTCCTTCGGTGAACTAGTAAAAACCGGATATTGAGATGGTTAAGCAAAGCCTTTGGTAATTTTGCTGTCGTTGAGCTCACGCTTGAAGCCGATCTGTCATCATGTACTCTTCAATTTATGTTTGTATGCGCATCTCTAGTTTTTAGGAGATGACTCAAATGATATCGACAGCATCAGACGTCCCAAACCGTTTGCTGTTTAGGGATGCACCTATTCCTGCAGGGCTTATATATTGCACTTATCTTTAAAGCTTAGTTACTATTGTCCGCTGGGTATTCACGAACTCCGGCTCAATATATATTTTCCTAAATCTAGAATGTCTCGTTTGTACTGTTGTAAAAACAAATACAGTACACTGTTTTTGCACGGATCACCACTATGCCATGGCCCTATTACTTTTAGATTAATTACCTGTTAATCCCCTCATGTGCGCGGGTTCGGACCCTTCAATATTGTGATCCTCTTGTGCTGGGCTTATCTACCTGTCATGACCCTCTTTTGATTATATAATCGAAGAGTTCAGACCCTTGTAAGCTGAGACCCTCCAGTTCACGGATTATCTACGTCATTGTTCTCCTTTGTTTATATTCACCACCTGAATAGACCCGTTGAAGCTGAGGCCTTCCAGTTCTTGGTTTATATACCTAGTTCTTCGTTTATATTAACTGCTTATCCAGGCTTCCTCTTGTCCAATCATCAACGAATTCAGACCCTAGAGTTTGCCGCAATAACTACATTGTGGCATATTACTCTAACTGGTGGCGAGCAAGGTTGTAGCTTTTTTGCAAAGAAGTTATTTCGCCAAGGCGTTTGGTGAGTATAATTGTTCCGTTGCCTGGCATAAACATTAACCTAAAATGATAAATAAGCTCACTAGATAGGGGAAGTTGAGCATTTTTTGAAGCAGTGAACCGTCTTGATAATGATTCATATTCAGATTCATTTATTTTCCAAACAAAAATTGAAACCATTTGTATACATGTACATCACTAATTGATCACATTATAAAGAAATACACATTAAACGGTTGAACAGAATACATACAAATGAATGTGTAAGGCCAGGAGACCACCTCTAAGACAATGGGTTTGTCCCTAGCAAGAGGGCCAACTGTTTGAAACAAGTCATTATGTTTTAAGTTCGAGTGCATGTGTCATGGAGGGATGGTGATAAATATTCATTTCGTAAGCCGAGGTGGCTTACGCATTTTATAATTTAATTGCATGCTGGTATATTTTTACATACATAGCAGTTTATTTGCGAACAGTTTGCATCATGCATATCAGTGCAATGTTTCTTATAATGGGATGTTACTTTTTGGATACTATGGGTATCTATCTTTTCCATTATATGTGAAGGAATTTTTTTATTGTGTTTGGAAGACAGATTCTTAGCGTGTGTTTTGCATACATGTGATAAATTCTATTTGCGAACAGTAATTGTGCGTGTCTAGTGTTGTGGGTATGGATATGGGATACTTGGGGGAATATGGTGGAAATATATGCTGGTAGCATTTATGTTGTAGTTTGTAATAAAATTTTAATTCGCTAATTGCAAAAATATCTGTTACTTTGAGAATTCCAAGTCGCATAAAGATTGGGTCAGTATGAGCAATATATTTTTGTTTTGTTACTATACAAATTGCTTTTTTCTGAAATTTGAATATTTTTTTAATATGGAAACCCCACACAAAGATACCATAATTGATTTGAGGCACAAGTAATGCATTGTATAAAGTAATTAATGTATGTTGAGGCAAATCATGCCTAAGCTTATTGAGAATCCCAATAGTTTTCGAAATTGTACTTTGAATCTGGGATTTAAATGTCAAATTGTTGTCAATTATAATCTCTAGAAAAATTAAAGCAGTCAGTAGTCTGTATTGGAAGTTCATTTGGGTTTTCATTTGAATGTTTTTTTGGGAATAACATGTATTTAGTTTTGGCGAAATTCAGGGATAGTTTATTTTGGTTTGCAACTGACTAGACTGGGCAGAATATGAACTATACCAATTGCGCAATTTAATAGATAGGGTTGTATCATTAGCATATAGAATACAATAAAAAAACTTCAAATTATAAAAAGAAGAGGTCCAAGTATAGAGCCTTGCCGCCCCCACCCCCGATTAGTATTGTCTTGAAATCTGACGTTGTGTTCCCTTATTTGACACATTGTTTTCTATCACTCAGATAACAAGTCATTAGTGTTAGAGCGATGTCTCGTAATCCATAATGATGTAGTTTATCTATCAATATGCTATGATCAATGGTGCCAAAAGCTTTTGACAGATCCAAATATAAATTTTGGGGTGTGAGGCCAGAGTCCATATGATTGGTAATCTTGTCTACTAATTCAATGGCTGCGTACTCTGTTGAATGTTGAGCTTTTAAAGCCATATTGTCCATCATGAAATAGGTTATTGTAATTGAAGTGATGGTAAATTTATTGATAGATAATCTTTTCAAATATTTTGGAGAGTGATGGTAGTAATGATATTGGTCTATAGTTATGTATGCTGGTTTGATAAACATATTTATGGATGGGTATGATCTGGGCTATTTTTAAATTTTCGTGAAAGATACCTGTTTTAAATGATTTGTTTATAATTATACAAACAGGAGCACAAAAGGACAGGTTTCAATTATTTTAGCAATTTGGTAGATATACCATCTACACCAGTGCTACATTTGGAGGCCAATATATCTATGGAGGTAGCAACAGTATCTTCATTAATGAAGTGTAAATAAAAATCAAGATGCTGTGACTGTGTCAAATAATCTTTGTATGATGTGTTTGGGGGGACCCTAATTTTATTGGTTAAATGTGGACCAGCGTCTTTCAAGTGGTCTTTTAAGAGTTGTGCCATTTCTTTTGGATCATCTACAGTAGCATGGTTGATTTGTAAGCTTTCTGGGTGGGAAGCTTTGGTTTTAGATTTATTAATTAGGGTTCTTATTTGTTTCCAAATATGTTTAATATTATTTTTGTATTTTTCAAAGCAGGCATGATAATGAATTTTTTGGGTCATTCGAATGTTTGGCGTCAATATTCTGTTATAGGCTGTCAGGCTAGTTTTAATGGATGCATAATCGTCTGAAGCAGGGTTTATGGACTTGATATTAGCATAGAGTTTGTCTCTGAAGCTTATTGATTTAAGAATACCTGCTGTAAGTGCAGACCCCAAAACTGCGTTGAGTACGGACTGGTTTATTCGTCGTCAACTTTACAACAAAAGCAGGACACAAATATAAGCTTTGAAAACAGACACAAAACTACAAATTTGTGTTCTTAATACAATGCGAAATATATCTAGAAAAACTAATCTATGGGTTACTAAGTCGATTTCAACGAACGTTACGATACAGGAATGCAAGAAATCTAGCATAAACATACGAACTTGTACAATACAATATAAATCGAATTCTATCAGATTGAATTAGTAAAGCACCAAAAGCTTTGGTCAGTTAAGAAATGACAGAAATGGTCCTCCTTTCACAGCTTATATACAGCGCGTTAGTACAGTTTATTACAAGAACAACAAATGAGAAAGTAAACGGACAAACAGCCTTATTATAATACGAATAGAAGTTGTTAGTTGCTTACCAACTTTGGTCTGCTTTGGGGGCAAGCACTTATATAACTTTCTAGCCAGCTGCCAGGCAGGCAGAAGGAACCTTGTTATTTCCTCACAGCGCAGAAACGAAGTGCAGTGATACGCCCAAACCCTTTGAGTCCAAGGTGCTTTTTCGTCCTTATATTTATTAAACTTAATTCGTTTCATGGGCATGTTTATTCATAGCTTCAACTATATGATTGCTTAGAATATTGTAATTGTCATTGGGATTGCCATATTCGCTCATGTCTAATGCATTTGTTAACTTTAATTCAAGTTTGTGGCTTAAGTCAGCAATTGTATGATCATTGATTCTTCTGGTATAAATTATCATCCAAATTTAATGTTTTCTAATGATATGAAATATGGTTGGCAGACTGATATCCCATGCATCAGAATTCGTGCATTGAATAAAAACATTTTTGAAAGTTTACATAGACTATTATCAATCAATGTTATACTAGTTAATGAAAAGCGTGTTAGAAAGGTCATTGTTGGTTCAAAACTGATGGTTAGGATCATTTGTAAGAAGTCTTTGCAAAGTAACATCAGTGGTTCATAAACGATGTCAACATACCGACCTGACTGACAATATTTATTCAGTTGTTCATTAAAGACGTATACATACCGCCCTGACTGACAATATACAGTCTGTGGTTCATTGAAGATGTCTATATACCGCCCTGAATGGTATTATACTGTCAGTGGTTCATTATCGCCCTGACTGACAATATACAGTCAGAGGTTTATTAAATATGTCTACATACCACCCTGACTGACAATATATTATCAGTGGCTCATTATAGACGTCTACATTCCGCCCTGACTGACAAAATAATATCAGTGGTTCATTACAGACGTCAACATTCCGCCCTGACTGACAACAAAATATCAATGACCAACAACATACTGTCAGTGGTTTATTAACGACGTCTACATACCACCCTGACCGACAATATACAGTCAGTGGTTTATTGTAGATGTGTACATACCACCCTGAATCACAATAAATAGTCCGTGATCCATACGAGACGTCTAAATACCGCTCTGTTTGACAATATACCTTCAATTATTCATTAGAGACGTCTACATACCGCCCTGACGGACAATAAACTAGCCAGCTGCCAGGCAGGCAGAAGAAACCTTGTTATTTCCTCACAGCGCAGAAACGAAAAGAAAGTTTAAAAGGCAGTGTTTGATATCCCACCAACTGGTAGGTATCACTGCGCGAATGCAGAGGTACTACATTTATATTTCACAAGATACATATCAGTTATTGTAATTGTCATAACAAATCTTGAGATATTTGCGATAAAAAATCATCAGGTCAGTACACATACGTGAGCTGTACCTGACGATATACATGAAGAATACAGAACTTATTTATGAAGTGCAGTGATACGCCCAAACCCTTTGAGTCCAAGGTGCTTTTTCGTCCTTATATTTATTAAACTTAATTCGTTTCATGGGCATATGTTTATTCATAGCTTCAACTATATGATTGCTTAGAATATTGTAATTGTCATTGGGATTGCCATATTCGCTCATGTCTAATGCATTTGTTAACTTTAATTCAAGTTTGTGGCTTAAGTCAGCAATTGTATGATCATTGATTCTTCTGGTATAAATTATCATCCAAATTTAATGACAGCATGTTTTCTAATGATATGAAATATGGTTGGCAGACTGATATCCCATGCATCAGAATTCGTGCATTGAATAAAAACATTTTTGAAAGTTTACATAGAATATTATCAATCAATGTTTTACTAGTTAATGAAAAGCGTGTTAGAAAGGTCATTGTTGGTTCAAAACTGATGGTTAGGATCATTTGTAAGAAGTCTTTGCAAATGTGTTTATCATTTATTTTCAAGAGGTCGATGTTAAAATCACCAGATATTATAATATCTTGCGCCTTGTTTTGATATCATGATAGTAATTCATCCATCTCATTAATCAATGTTTCATAATTTAGGACATCTTTGGGTGGTCTATATATATTACCTATTATCATAACTTTATTTGATAGGTTTGGACAATGTTGTGGGATTGTTACTTCTATGAATAAACCTTCCCATATAGTATTACTGTCCGTCAAGCTGTGTACATAACAATGTGTATGAGTATATATGACATTGAACCTTATTTCATTCCCGACATATATAGCTAAGCCGCTATGTGCACTACATATTTTACCTTTGTGTATAAGTTTGTATCCATTAATTTGTAGCAGGGATGTGTCCAAATCATCAGACAATCATATTTATTGTAAACAGATGATGTCAAATAGACAATGGTGTTGTTTATATTTTTCGAAGTAGATCTTCAATTGTGATATTTTTGCATTTAATGATTGAGTGTTCATGCTAACAATGTTAATATTATTTTGTTTTGATTTGCGTAGCTGTATTGCAGTAGAATTAGAATAATATGGAGAATTTATCAACTCATCTGGGATATCTGGTGCTAGCATATTGAGTTTCATATATATATATTTCAATGAATAAGTATTCATGCCACCATGAGCATCTAGTATTTAATCTGTTTCAAACATGGGGAATATTGTTGGTCTTTGATAAATGTAGATCGCCTCCCTTAGACATTAATACGTTAGGTTTATGCATGCACAGAATGACTTGATTCAGGTAAATTATGATATAATAAGGCATAGAGGCATTAGCAATGAATCTCACTGTGAATAGAAGCTGGATAATAGAAGTATCACTTAAAGCTGCTTTTAGTCCTTTTACAAAGTCATCAATTTCAAACCACAGTCTGCGTGCCAAATTTTTAATCCGTTTACCTGACATGTGCAAGCCGTCTTTAATCACATAAGACGACACAGACTTCATCAGAATTCACAAAAATATGTCCTTTCTCAATTGTTGACAAGTATTATACTTTTATTTACCTTTTCTCTGCATCCCAACGTATTCACGCAACAAGTCAAATATCAATTAATTCCTTTGTAGAATTGAAAAAAATGACCTTTAGAGGTTGAGACTAACACAGATGTTGAGCGTCTTTAAAGGCCTGACCACTCCAATGGCGAGATCATAACGTACATACTCACGAATAAGCCGCTCACATTCAACTACCTAATCATCACGCAGTTCAGCGTAGCTATAACATATTCGCTCAAGACCTTCGCATCCCCCTGACATGCCAAAAATATTTTTGTCGACCCCAAACCAGCTCCCTAGCTTTAGGCATTTATTGACAATCTGAAAATGCAATCTACTGATCAGACATGAAAGATCGAGGATCGTAAAATGCGCGGACGCTGTAGGAGGCAAACTGTTTTCCATAATTTATCGAGTTGACATTTACTTGCTATTGGCGCTATTCATACACCTATTGTGCGACGTGTTTTGGCTGTTGCAAGACTCTGCGAAAATACATTTTTCCCGCTCTCAACAATCTAGGTGACGTAAGTTTGTGCCACTAAGCACAGCAGTTGTGTCAAATGACAATCAGCTCGCTCGTCAAAGTCCACATACGCGGTATGTGAACTGAACTTCAGAGCAATTAATTGTCAGTGGTTCATAAGCAACTTCTGCAAACCGCTCTTACTGACAGCATACAGTGAGCTGTTCATTAAAGAGGTCTACATACCGCCCTGCCTGACAATATACACTCAGTGTTCCAATACAAACGTCTACATGCTGCCCTAACTGACAATATACAGTCTGTGGTTTATTATCGATGTCTACATACCAACCTGACCGACAATATACAGTCAGTGGTTCGTTGAAGATGTCTATATGCCGCCCTGACTGACAATATACAGTCAGTGGTTTATTAAATACGTCTACATACCGCCTTGACTGACAATATATTATCAGTGGCTCATTACAGACGTCTACATTCTGCCCTGACTTACAAAATAACATCAGTGGTTCATAAACGATGTCAACATACCGACCTGACTGACAATATTTATTCAGTTGTTCATTAAAGACGTATACATACCGCCCTGACTGACAATATACAGTCTGTGGTTCATTGAAGATGTCTATATACCGCCCTGAAAGGTATTACACTGTCAGTGGTTCATTATCGCCCTGACTGACAATATACAGTCAGAGGTTTATTAAATATGTCTACATACCCACCCTGACTGACAATATATTATCAGTGGCTCATTTATAGACGTCTACACTCCGCCCTGAAAGACGTATACTGACAAAAATGGCCGGACAGTGGTTCTGACCGACAATATACAGTCAGTGGTTTATTGTAGACGTCTACATTCCGCCCTGACTGACAGAATCATATCAGTGGTTCATTACAGACGTCAACATTCCGCCCTGACTGACAAAAAAATATCAATGGTTCATAAACGATGTCAACATACCGACCTGACTGACAATATTTAGTCAGTGGTTCATTGAAGACGTCTACATACCGCCCTGACCAACAACATACTGTCAGTGGTTTATTAACGACGTCTGCATACCACCCTGATATTTAGTTAGTGGTTCATTAAGGACGTCTATATAGAGTCCTGACTGACACTTTACTGTCAGTGGTTCTTACCTGACGTCTACATACCGCCCTGACTGACAATTGACAGGCAGTGGTCCGTTACAGACAACCACATAACGCCCTAAACTGACAATATCAGTCACTGATTAATTTCAGACGCTTATCGCCTCGAGATCATAAATTATTCTGACGCTGTTCATTTTAAGCGATGCGTCAAGACCGCTGGTATGAGCTTATCGAATGGGAAAAAGAAA
Source organism: Urechis unicinctus (assembly GCA_034190875.2). Classification (NCBI taxonomy): domain Eukaryota; kingdom Metazoa; phylum Annelida; class Polychaeta; order Xenopneusta; family Urechidae; genus Urechis; species Urechis unicinctus. The sequence goes on along the minus strand of CM067348.1, from coordinate 1,068,095 downwards.
CCCAAAGGGATCACTAATCAAAACACTTCGGTTTGTCTCGACCTCCTCCCTTGTATGCCTCCACCACTGCATGTCATCCAACACACGGGCTCCTCTTTCATGTATTTTGAGCTTTGAATACAGTTGTTTTGCTTGACAAACAGCAGGCTTTAGATCATTACATCACCTCAGCATTCATGGCGCAGAACCGTGGGAGACAGCTCATATGCAGCTTGTTCACATCTGCGAAAAAATGATCGAGACGGAAGAGGGAAGTTTTTACGTTCCGGAAGGAAGAGATTGTGGATTGCTTGTTCAAAGCCATGCCTCCTTTTATTTGGCGACTATTGGCATTTCGACAACAGCAGAGCTCACTTGGGCTTATAAAAGGGGACTCGGTTGAACTAGGGAGTCGGACAGACGGGGAGCTTCATAAAACTCATCATTCAGAGCGACCGAATTCAAAACTTTAGGTGAAGCTTAGTGTAATTAACGGCCGTGAGCACAGAAGAGAATGAAACTTACATTCCTGCCCACACCTGCGTTGATTGGCTGGATGCTGCTTCTTGGCTTGCCAACCGCCACGGCGCATTACAGCATGGTCAATGGCCGCCTCGTAGCTAACTTCAGTGCCATCCAGCTCGAAGTGCCTCCAAGCATCAACGTGACGACGGAAATATTAAATATTGACGACAATGAGCTGACGTATTTCAATTTTACAGCAGATATGCCTGTGTTAAAAGAGATCAACCTCGCCATGAATCATCTTGGAGAATTCCCGGATTTACTGCGTGCCCCGCTCCTGACTCATGTCGATCTCTCCCGGAATGAGATCAGTGCCATTGATCCCAAACGTATAGAAGGCCTCGTACATTTAAGCTCTCTACGTCTGAGTATTAATCCGTTTGACAGCTTTCCGCAAACAAATATACCCTCCCCTGGTCTGCAAAGACTGGTTGTGAGACGCAATGCGCTGACGGAAATGCCGCCAATCGAGGTACAATACTGTTACATGGAGGGGAATAACGTTACCCAAATACGTTTGCAAGATTTGAATGCTTATCCATCATTGCATCACTGGGAAGTTAGCAATAATCCGCGATTAACGCATGTTGACAATCTGTGCATGGCTTCGGGAAGTGACCAGCTCGTGTCCGGTTTGCGACTCGATATCAGAGGCGCGTCCATACCTTGCGATTGCCGATTGGCATGGACGAAACTATGGACTGCCGGCTCAGTTGAACACGATTGTAATCAACAATCACTTGCAAGTCTGACGTTTGCAGATTTCCAATGCAAAGGTATGATTTACAGTCTTATCATTTCATGGTTAATATCATTATCTCAAGAAAATACCTTAAATGATGCATCATCGATGGCTTCTTCTGCAAACTAACCAAGTGAATATAAACATTACATATCCAACGGGCCAAACATTTGTGTATATTTTTCTCGGAATATTTCTGAATTGTTTGAGCAGGTGATGGGAAAGGTATGCAGTGGACGATCGTAGACTTTAACAGGTTCTTCTGCACCCTCCCTCAAGTCACCAAACAGTTGGACGTGATGAGCGATGGTCAGTGCGCGATGCGCTGCATGTATCGACCGGATTGCATCCTGTTTGGTCTGCTTCCTTCCGGTCCGACTCATCAGTCAGTACGATGTCTTCTGACTGGCGATATCGTCATGCCGGGCTACAACGCGTCATCTGTCTACCCAGAAACCACACGATGGTTCATAGCTGGCAACATTCTAGCTTAGGCGTTTTCCATACTGTTGTGGCCATTTATTAGGGTAAATAACATTATTCAGTTATGTGCGCCAAACATCATTTGACCTGCAAATGTAACACCACATCATAAGGGTGAGTAATGGCTGTTTGTCATCCGCAAGATCCGCCAATGAACATCCTCTACCCTTCCTCTCAACACACAGCCTCCGATATGGATCAGTAATCTATAAATAAAGGCACGTCGCATCAGCTGTGTTATTTGCTAATGTCTAAGACAAACCAATTATTTCTTCATAAAAATTAAATGTATATAAACATATATATTATATATATATATATATATATACATATATATATATATATATATATAGATATATATATATATATATAGATATATATATAGATATATATATATATATATATATATATATATATATATATATCTATATATATATATATATATATATATATATATATATATATATATATATATATATATATATATATATATATATATATATATATATATATATATATATATATCACACGTGCTATGCATCTTATACTTTCCACATTCAGAAGTACGTCACAGGACTGTATCTCTAAATCACGGGTTACGTGTGGGTTCCTTAGCAGATATCTAGCTAGTCGTACATCTTACACGTAGTGAAAGGTAAAAAGCCTTTTTATATATGTGTGTTGGTCAGATGTTCATATAACTGGCTATAGCATTAATGTAGAAACAGGCAGCTCCATATTTTATATTCATTTTTAGGGCACAATATTATGATGTTATTGTAAGTATTGAAGCCGAAAAAAATGACGGAAATTAATTGCGTGGTCGATTAGATAAGTTTTAAGTTCACGACGCAATTGTAAGAATGTCGCAATTGAAAGTCTGTAGTTTATTTATTCAGCAAACAGGTTTGATTGTTAATGCCTGCTATTGTTGCAGCTGTTGTGGATTTTTCAGTGCCATGTTTGTAGTGATGTCATGACTCAAATGCAAGAGCTCCATTGGAGTTGACCCTCCTCACTAATACGTAGAGGTGCCGTTCAGTCGCTTGAAGCAGCAGAGGAAGTCGTATCTTTTACGGGGCATTTTCTCTGAAAAATGCTAGAAAACAATAAGATGTATTCAGTCAATTTATTACCAACGCGTCAATATATGTGTTAATATATATACATATGTATATATATATATATATTTATATATATACATATATATAAATTTATATATATATATATGTATATATATATATTTATATATATATGTATATATATACATATATATATATGTACATATTTATATGTTTATATATATATATATATTATTCTATACGTATATATATAAAGATATATAAATATAGATAGGTGTATATATATATGTATATATATATATTCATATATATATATATGTATATATATATGTATATATATGTATATATATACTTATATATATATATATGTATATAGTATATACATATATATATATATATATATGCATCTATATATATATATATCTATATACATATATATATACACTGAATATACATATACATATATATATATTTATATATATGTATATATATGTTTATATATATACATATATATATGTATCAATAAATATATATATACAGATTTATATATATACATATGTACACACATATATATATATATAAATATATATATAAATAAATATATATATTTATATATATACATATATATATATACATATATTTATATATATACACATATATATATATATATATATATATATATATATATATATTTATATATATTTATAGATATATAGATAATTATGTTTATATATATACATATGTATTCATTTGCCATGATCCTCTCGCAAAATAGCATTGACACAGTCAGTGGAGCAAATGGTCCACGAAACTGCATAGTTGTTTTGTACCTAAGGGATATGATGTCGGTGGAATAATTCATCGACAATCTTACTTTTTCAGTGATATTTTAAAGGCTGTAGGTTACGTAGATTAGTTCCAGCGCCCCATCAAAAACGTTCCACATTAATCTGAAAAAGATCACCATATGATATTTTGGAACTATTATTCTGATAACGTATCAAATAACATATTAAAGCCATCGGGTTTGGCATGTAAGGCCGGGTCACAAGTTTCTGTATTAGCTTTCAGAATTGACGAACAAAATACACCTGATTGAAAATTACTACCTGAATTAGTCAGCCACAGTTTCATGATGCGTCAGATTTATACATAATATGTACACTCTTTTGAAAGCTATGTCTAAGCTATTTCTTTTTTTCTGAATCCGTCATTTATCTACTGCGTTATTTGATAATCATCGCTGCAGTTAATGGACACAATAGCATAGTTGATATATATTCAGTGCATGTATGTGTCGTATGGTGATTTGTGGTGTGGAGATGTACACGATACGCACTTGTGATAATCAAGACTCGAACTCCAGGTGTAGGGTTCATAACAACTTGAACTTTATTAGGTGACTTCAACTTTCGAATTTTGGATGTAGCCTAAATTTCAGAGAGAGATGTGTTGAGCTCGGAGGCCAGGAGAGAACTGATATTAAAATGTAAAGTGCTTCCTTCAACGACTTAGGCACGCCATCCCAATTCTCATGGGACGTGCAGCAGCCAGGTCAGTGATGGTTGGGGCCTTCGGGCGTTGCCTTGGCAGGATGGTCATGTGGCTCTGGAATATGGGGTATGTATGAGGAGAGGGGGGAAGTGGCAGGTGACATGTAGGTCACTCGTGGATTAGAGAAACTGGGGTTTATAATTAATATAAGCTGTAAGGGGTTACTCCATCAACTGATGACTGAGAGGGTACATTATGATGAAGGGTAGGTTTGTTATTATGTTGAGTGCCAAATTGATAACAAACCTACACTTCATCATAATGTACCCTCTCAGTCATCAGTTGATGAAGGGTAGGTTTGTTATCAATGTAGTACTCAACATATATCGGTGCCCTCGTAATGGTGCACATTTTCAATATAAGTGCTCATTGCGTCCATCAAACTATGTTGATCAAATACAATTAACAATAATTTAATAATGCAAACGCTTGCTCAGACTGCGCCCGATGTTTTTCGAGAACTGTTCGCACTTTGTGTTCATAATGGCGTTATAGTCCACCCGTTACGAGGGTCTTATTGTTCTTCTTGTGAATTGCGTCACATTCTGACAAAACTGTTCAAATGTGAAACTTTTCGTTTGATGAGATTGGCGATGTGTGCTCACTATGATATGCATTGAATTACCCGAAACCGGCGTTCAGTATATTGAGAACATATTGGGTCGCGTGATTTCCCACTGCCTCATCCGCATTGCCTTAGCATCCTGGGTGGGGAGGCACTTGGCACTAACTCGGATAGGGGTGTGCAACGGCACCTCGAAAACCCGTACCCGTTGTACACGTTGAGAATTGCAAAAAGTATACCCCGTCGTACAAGGTATGATGCGAATGTATAACCCGTCGTACAAGTCGAGAGGCCGAAAAAACATACCCCTTTGCGCGGCACATGTATACTACCTCTATACACATAAGGGTTATGGCTCCGTCCCGCCTTGTCTCACTAGGATGACAGACTACAAGCAGTTTTTACTTTAAAACACTGCCTTTAGACCATTCACTCATGCCGAGCTGCATAATCATTGCTTATAGACTCTCGAACAGCTCTAGTTTCATACAGCGCCATACAACATACTAGCGTTGATGTATCGCTTATTCACTTACTGAAAAGCACTAGAATTAAATCAACTCATGACAGCGGGTGTTGCTTTCAAAGCCGATCCTTTATGGAAAACAACGCCCGAACAATCATGAATGGGCTCAATTGCAATAGTGATTACATATCAATAAATGTATCAAATGGAGCAGCTGATGTGAATGCGTCACGTTGATAACGCAAACCTCACAACATAAATAAATTAGGTCGTCTCAATTAATGAAGGCGATTCGACGCCAGTCCTCAAATCCCGTGATTAAGGATGTAAATTAGCTCACAGTACTTGCATCGTTATTTGTGTTATTTACATCATTTGCTATCACAAGATTAATGACTTTTAGCTTTATCTTACTAAAAAACCTCACATTTATCATTGCAGTCAATGTCATGTTTGACCTTATTGATATCATTAAAATCTGTCATATCTCGACACATGTGTACCACAAATTCAATATTCCCCATATCAGTGAACAACATACTAGCTAATTAACAAATCTGCAGTGTAGTAAAAGTTAATTCCAAAGCTTGAAATTTCGTGCAAACTTCCCATAGCACAGTTTTTCTTTCACAAAGACTATCATGACCTTAGTATAGTATTGGAACTCTCGCAGCACAACGAATTTAGCCGCTGATGACATATATGTGAAATAACCAGAGAACTCTGTTAACCACTGTTTACAACCCGATCCTTTTTGCTTTTACAATCACGAGGTGTCTATTATTGATGATCGGTGAACATTATATACATGCAGACATCTTTGTGAGGAAAAACATCAAACTATGAAGCTCAAGTGTTTTTCACAATTCCATTCTTTTGCGTAATTGGGAGATGGCGACATACGTGGTTGTGTTGCCTTATTCATTGGTATAACAAATACATGGACGCCTTAGGGGCAACCGCTCTAATCTAAGACACTGCATAAACTCTCGCTTAGAAACATGCATTCTATTCCTTTTTTGAAGATCGATTGTAAATAAGGATGAATTGCTTATTAGTTGATAATGAAGGGACCTATTCATGTATGATTTCATTATTAATATAACAAGTCGTACATCACAAATTGATGGGGCGCGTATTCGAAATAGGGCGGGCTGGATAAACAGCCTAGAACCATGTGCTTCAACAAACCCATCGTATTGTTTCAAAATAGGTGTTTTATCAAATAAACACAACAGCGATTTTGCTATATAGCAGTGTGTGTATTGCAGTATCGGTCGGTATTTTTTTCGTCCAGTAAAAAGGTTATTATACACAATGATCAATACTTGCAAAACTAATGTAACACCCAGTATATATTTGAAATTCGGTACACTTTGCATTCGGTAAAGTTCTTCCAAGCCGTTATTTACGCAATAACGCACATCTGAGGCTATGACTGTCCATTCGTATGATTCACAAAAATAAGATACGCATCAATTTAGTCTAACCAATATCACACTGCAGTGCATCCAATCGCATCCGAATAACGACAACAGCCAATAAAAAGACAAGCTTTCCCACTACTTCTTGTGCATTATACAATGGGGCACAGTTGAAATGGATTGTATGAAATGATAGTTGTGGGTAGTGTGCTAGCTAAATATCTACAATGCAGCACAATTGGATATAACTGAGGTAAGCCATAGCTGGTATCTTCATACATTATTGTGAATATTATAATCTGCTATTCGTTTTTTGCGACATCATTTTGTGGATTCCAATTAATGAGCAGTACTCAGTGATGCGGTAGATGCAATAGAGACATCATCGTAGCGACAGTTGACAACAGCTAACTATGAAACGCTCCTTACGCAGCTGTTATTCTGAATCACTGCAATTGAGAGTGGATTGTTATGCAGATTATACCAATAACACTGAGGTCAACAACCCATTCCTACATCAATTGCTGTGCAGAATAAATGGTCAAAGTTGAAAGACAGCAAACCCATTTTTTTCCATCGTCAGTTCAGCTTACACCGATCAACTCAAAAGCACCTGGTCATGGTTAAATACAATAGTAATTCGGCTCGACAGTGACGCTTTCTCCAATCCCTCTGTCTTGTAGCAGCATAATGTGCAATCTGCAATTATTTAATAAAGGGGAAATATTTTAAATGATGATTGCTGAATCTGTTTTAATTAATTTCTCGAAACTTGTTGAAACCTCAGTGACGATAAGATCCATCTAAAACATAAATTGTGTAGTCCAATGTGACTGAATCGATTATTACGTTTAAAAATTTGGGTCTCGACCTTCCAGTGGACCAACATAGTGGAAATTGGCCACGGCTGGTGTTGGCTCACGCCTTGATGAGTAGTATGCCAGTTTGCTTCACACCAGGTTGACACAGTATAAGCTCATTTGATAATACCGAAGTCATATACAAACGAATAATTAGAACGTCATTATACCACGGGTCTAAGGAGATATGCTACAACACAGCACAATGCAGTGCTGACAACAGTTTAACATGCATTTGTGATATGTTAGTGTGTTGATTGTCTTGTCGGGATTATTCGAATACAATAAACATCGTCGATGACTCTGGCTTACTTATGCAAGACAGCACAAATTCAAGTTAATTAAATTTGTGCATTGAGGTAAGATGCGCGAGTTGACCGTTTAAACGGCCGCATGTCAAGGCGCCTTCAACAATTGCCAGCGACATCAAATTTCGCATGACAAGCACTAGTAAATTTTGGCGAGTAATGGGCAGTTGAGTTCAACGTAATTTTACCTGCCACGACTGCAAGCAGTAGTGCTAATGAAACACTCTTGCCCTGGAATGGGGAAGTTACTACTGTGAGATATGCACAGCCAAATGTCAATCAAAGTTCATTACTTTATTCAGTCACTGTTAATTTATTTTCGCAGGTAAAATTGCATGTTTTGCGCCATGAAACTTTCGTGAAAAGATCGCATTAATGATTGCGTGTTTTGCATTACAAGGGGTTCACACGATTGGGAGACACCGTGCAATGCATTCTGTTGATGATGAAATACTTATAAAGACTGCAAACGTATTTAAGCGTCGTTAGAATTATTGACCGCCACAGCAATTGACTGTGTATTGATGAACGAAAGAATATATATTTATATATGTAACTTATCTAAAGTGGATATTTGCGTACATAATGCCGTCCCACATTAGATGCCGCCTTTTACATTTGGTCACAACTTGTGAAGACGCTATGAAATTTGTACCAGAGGGTAGAAAAAAAGGCTACATTGCAGCTGAAAAGAAAACATTTGTGTCACAGTAGTTAATAGTTTAGAGGTCTTGTATGTCGCATAGCATTCGCATCATATGCGATAACGTCACTTGATATATGAATCTTTCCGTTAACACGGTTCGTTTTCGACTACGCGATCACATTGTGCGAAATGCAAATAGTCCATTTGTCCTGATAACAATATCCCTCATCCTTGGTGGAGACGTTCGGTATTTGGCTGCGCTGTTGCGCAGCAATATATATATATATATATAGATATATATATATATATATATATATATATATATATATATATATATATATATATATATATATATATACATATATATATATATATACCCATATATATATATATATATATATATATATATATATATATATATATATATATATATATATATATATATATATATATATATATATATATATATATATATATATATATATATATATATATCCGACCATTTTGGTACAATTCACCAACCATCTTGGCCCATACTTACATTTTGGCCGATGATCATGGGGCCAAAATAGTCAGCGTCATCCCATAGGCTTACACAGCTGCGCTTCCCCACAAAATTGTAACTTTATTTGCTTCTACTCCTCCTAAGGTTGGAATCTTATTATTCGGGATAACTATCCACTTTTTCTTGGCGTTAAATGCATTTGCCTGAATTTACATTTTGGCCAAAACGACCATTTTGGCCATGTTGAATAATCGGTCATTATATGGCTTTGTTTGATGTATATTTGCTTCAAACTTATATTCATGATTTGTGTGACATACAAATTTTGATTGAATATATAAATCGGCAGATTAAAGAATGTTGTATGGTGGACTATGACACTAGCCACCCCTAGCCTAGTGTCATAGTACACCATATAAGTTATAACTACTCTGGTGGTAGTGCGTTAGTGGGGTGGGGTGACCTTTAACCTACCTTTTAAAGTACTTTTATTGGACATGGAAATAGCATGATCTGCTAATATTATGTATCATTGTAATACACTAAAACATGAATTCTTTATTACATTCCTATAAGTTTGATTATGTGTTATATGATAGTCACAACTTTTGTTATCAATAAGTCAGGAGAATGATCCTATCTGTATCTCAATAATAGCTATCCAAAACAAACTGTGCTAGTTTTAGCTGCCAGCCAAGTTCAACAGTGGCTTGCCAAATAATTAGAACCTAGGTGGGTTTTTGAAGTCCAGAGCCTCTTTTGTCAGGGTATCTGCCACATCAATATTGGTAGTAAAATTGTTGTCAAATGTTCAATAGTAAATCACATCATTTGAATATGTCATGTATAAGCTATAAATGCCATGGTCATCTGTCAATTAGTCTTAAAAGCTGTGCATCTAATCTAGTGTTGACAGGGGTATTAAGCATATCTGAAATCCCAAATCACACATGACACAGTACAGTTTTGCCCTGTCAATCTGTCAGCTTGTAAACGTTTGGTGTCACATTTTCTAAATAATGCAAGTCACTCATATATTGATTGTGAAATTATTGAAAAAATATTTCTTAGCTATGTTAACCAAATAGGGAATACCTGTCTCAAATTAAACATGATCCACTCTTATATTGATGATCACTTACAAAGTAAATATCAGCGCTGCATTACCTTTTGTTCCTGAGTGATTTACTCAATGGGAAATAATTCTTGATGGCACGTTTTCTTATAATGCAAGCTTGCAACTTCACATTGACCAAATCTTGCAAACTTTAACTCATAGCTTTATGGCTCTTGACCTCTGACTTGCTAAATAAAAGCAAATTAAAATTGCTTGTTCCAGGAAAAATGTAGCTAAGTTTTTATTAGCTCATGGGTGTTAGGGTGAATCATTTCTTAATAACTTAAATAATTAGGCTTAAATGCTAAAACTTTTTGCATACTTGGGGATGGACTATTGTTACTAGACAAGTGGGTTTGGGAGTTATTATTCAGCCCTGGTGTGTCATTGAATACAAAGATATACTATAAAAGCTATGATTAAATGCTGTCAAAAGCAGCAGAGTTCAATAGCCATAGGTCTTCTGTCTTTATTGTTAGGCAGTGAGATTGACTAGGTGTTTGTGATGACATTTTGCTCTGCAGCACTCACAATCTGGTAGTGATTAACTGCATTACCTCCTGTTCTGAGTTTAATATTATGGACCCAGTATCTCAATAGAATCATATTGGAGATTAATATCCTCTGTGTTGGTTAATCTGCCCAATTTAGGAAATTTATTTTTTCAAGATGGGCAACAGTATCAGCTGTCCAAACATCTCAATTATGCTCATCTATCTCTGCAAGACACCTCCTCATATCAAATGGAGCCTGTCTTGCTGTAGGGCCACTAGGCCCTTGCTAAGTGAAGCGAAATATTCTTTAGTCTTTTCATTTCATGACATTTGGTGATTTGATATAAATGAATAGTTAAAGATAAGAATAGTGAGGAGGTCATGTGGCTTCATCTACATTACTGACAGTAATGTAGATGAAGCCACATGGCCTCACCAGTGTTATGGATTCAATGATATTGTGGCTTCATCAATATTGTGACATCAATATTGTGGCTTCACCAATGTTGTGGCTTTAGCTGTGTTGTGGCTTCACCAATACTGTGGCTTCACCAATATTGTGACTTCATCAATATTGTGGCTTCACACATCTGTGGCTTTTCCAATACTGTGGCATCATCAATATCGTGACTTAACCAATATTGTGGCTTCACCAATATTGTGGCTTCATCATTTTCTTGGATTCAACAGTGTTGTGGCTTCACCAGTGTTGTGGCTTCAACATTGTTGCGGCTTCACCAGTGTTGTGGATTCAATGATATTGTGGCTTCATCAATATTGTGACATCAATATTGTGGCTTCATCAATATTGTGGCTTTACCAATTCTGTGGCTTCTCCAATACTGTAGCTTCAATAATATTTTGGCTTCACCAATGTTGTGGCTTCACCAGTGTTGTGGCCATACCAATATTGAGGCTTCAAAATACTGTGTGGCTTCACCAGTGTTGTTTGGCTTCACCAATAGTGTGGCTTCACCAGTGTTGTGTCTCCATAAATATGTTGGCTTCACCAATGTTGTGGCGTCACAAGTGTTGTGGCTTTACCAATATTGTGGCTTTAACAATATTGTGTCTTCACAAATAATGTGGCATCACCAAAGTTGTGGCTCTACCAGTGTTTTGTTTTAACAAATGTTGTGGCTTCAACAATATTTTAGCTTCAACATTGTTGTGGCCTCACCAGTGTTGTGGATTCAATGATATTGTGGCTTCATCAATATTGTGACATCAATATTGTGGCTTCACCAATGTTGTGGCTTCACTAATACTGTGGCTTCATCAATATTGTGGCCTTTACCTATACTGTGACTTCTCCAATACTGTGGCTTCATCAATATTTGGCTTCACAAGTGTTGAGGCGTTACCAATGTTGTGGCTGCATCAATATTTTGACTTCATCAATATTGTGGCTTCACCCATTCTTTGGCTTCATCAATATTTTGACTTCATCAGTATTGTGGCTTCACCAGTATTGTGGTTTCACCAATACTGTGGCTTCATCAATTTTGTGGCTTCACCGGTGTTGTGGCTTCATCAATATTTTGGCTTCACCAATGTTGTAGCTTCATCAATGTTATCCCTTCATCAAAATTTTGGCTTCACCAATGTTGTCGCGTCACCAGTGTTGTGGCTTTACCAATATTTTGGCTTTACCAGTGGCTTCACCAATGTTGTGGCTTTAGCTGTGTTGTGACTTCACCAATATTGTGGCTGGCCTCAGCAATATTGTGGCTAAAACTTCAACAATACTGTGGCTTCACCAATATTGTGGCTTCACCAATACTGTGGCTTCACCAATACTGTGGCTTCACCAATTTCGTGACTTCGTCAATGTTGTGGCTTCATCAATATTTTGGCTTCTCTTGTTTATCATATTCCGTTGAGATATATCAATCACTGGGGCTTAAAAAGACATGTTATGTCTAAATGTAATTTTTGTTAAAACCATCAGAATGACCAAAATGACCGAAACAATGAGTATTATCTGTATTTGTTGTGTGTGAGTATGGCTTCAACAATCTGTTAATGTAGAAGTTTTTTTATCAGAAGTTCTGTTTACCCAGTATGACTGTTAAGCACCTGTGTATAGTGTCTCATTGTTGTACACTTAATCTGCTCTGTATTTATCTGCAATTCATATCACCTCCTCATCGCCAGCCCAGCATGACACAGACCTGGGGTTCTTTTTATTACCAGCCAGTCGTTACACTGACCTGGGGTTCTTGTCACCAGCCCAGTATGTCACCGACCTGGGGTTCTCCTAACATGGCATCTTTTTTGTTTGGAGGGGTAGTATTTCTTGAGGCCAGTTAACATGTAAAATGGCCACCCGTCACCAGGACAGGTCAGGACGGGTGGCCATTTTAGTTAACTTCCAGCCCTGTTACTGATGACTGAACTAATCTCTCTGGGCTGTAGACTTATTCTGAACATCTGGCTTTGTCACATAATCATCTCCAGATGAACATCAGATATGTATGTCCTCATATTCACTATATACTGATTTTCAGATGTGTACAATTGTAAATGTGACCTCGGGTTAAGGGTGAAGAGAGCTGGCTTATGTGGATGAGACACCATTTTATTAAGTGACAGAAGGAAGTGCACCATAGCCAACCCAGGGGAGCAGTCAAGCATTGAATTCTAGTATATTTATCAATGCTAAGCTCCATAGAAACCTTCCTGGTGGTCACTAGTCAATGTCTGTTATCTCGATACCCAGAAAGAGAATGTTAAAGTTGCCATCAGTGGTCAATGAATGAAGGTAACATTAATTATTGATGGGTGGGCGGTTTGTTATTGGTAATATAATTGCAGTTTAAGTGCATATTGATAAGATCAGTTTACAATGTGTTTTACCAATATTCTATTAGTTTATATTCAAATGTAGATTCAGTTTCTGCCACATGAGAGAGATTAGATTTTACTTCCTTCACTTAATAACAATAGATTGATTCATGTGACATGTTGTATTGATGATCAACTTTATCAGGTTGGTAAAAATTAATGTTGTGTAATGTTTTACATTGACTTCCTTTAGTTCTTATGATATAAGACTGATAGGCAGTTTGACAAGTTAACTTTGTGTGTGTTTATTACTGATAGTGCAACACGAGGCGTTATTCCTGCTGATCTTGTTCAAATTTATCTGTAGATATGCTTTGCTTGATAATGATATCCTGATAATTGATTTCCTTATATTGTTAACCCTAATGAGGTCAATACATTCAGTGCATGAAGGTCAATTTATTCAGCCCAATCAACTCTGAATGCCTATATTGTGCATACATTTTTTTGTAGAATGTAAGTGACCCTAGATAGGAAGTGAACAGCAATCAAAGTTTAATAATCAACAAAACAAATTCATCTTCTGCCTAGTCCTGACCTTAACCAATCCTTCAGCACATTGCCTGCAGATGCTGCTGTTTTTTTTTCAATTTTGTAACTACATGTTATTATGTGGCAAACTGAATAAAGGTGATATATTTAAAACTTAAAGATTGTTTAATCCATGTTTTAATCATGGTGTCCTGAGGGGATTTATATCATTCACACTGAAAGATGGGATTCAGTTTAATTCTCAAAATAAATCTAATGTAAGGCAAGACAATGATGCTCTTTCGTGAACAGATAAAACATGTAATAAAGAATGCACAATTAATCAATTGGAGGTCAGTTTGATACTTGATGAAGCAAATTGTGAATAGATACATGAACTTATGCAGTTGGACACATCATTATATGACATGCACATACTTTGATAAGTGCCCTGTTGCATAAACTTCTCGGCTGGTTTGCATGATTGCAGTTAACATTTAACAATACGAAAATAAATTATTGAACCATATAATATAAGAGCGAGGACTGGGTTCATAACGCTATGTGATGCTGCCTCAACTGCTCCGTGTCATTCAGTAAGCTGCTCAGAACTTCACAGAAGCCTGTCAACCCGACCGATTTGGGAGACACCCCAATAGCTTCAGTCGAAAGTTATTTGCTCTCAAATTACCATATCTTATTTGCCTTTTATTTACTATATATAAACACTTCTTCTTTCATTTAATTGGAACTGATTTAAGATAATCACCTTGTTGTTTTTGTTGCTCCAAATTTAAGCGGATTTGGCAACTTTGGCCATGTGCGGCAAGACTGTCGCCATGTCGCACGGAGATAGATAGTGACAGCTGTTTGGACTCTCCCGATTCAAGGGACGAGGGATGTTGTCGAACATCGTTGACAGACAGATTACAGTGTTCAGAGTGGTTAAATAACATTAATCCGCCCAAAGCAATCGATATGTATAATAGTTACAGCAATAACTTCAATGATGGCAGTTTAATTATCCATGAATCAGAATATAAATACGTTAAAATATATGACCTACGTGCAATTTTGACTTGGAATCGTCCGTGCTCCAATATTAGAGAAGACAATCTTCAGAATGTTAAGTATCACTAATTCTTGTTAAAACCCGCAGTACCTAAGTATAAACTTGTATCCAAATTAATAACGGGTACGTTGAAGAACTCCCTTCCTTAAAATAGGTGACTTTAATGCATATTTACTCCGTTCTCCACCTGCCGCTCGGCAAGGTTCGGAATTTTTCGGAGCAAGACATTGCGTCAGCATTTCGTGGAATCGCGCCGATAATTTAACTTCACTTTTTTCTTCATGGCTCGTTGAATATTGTGAATGTACAGTTCGAATTATGTATAAACAATGAGAAATCGACAAAAGTTTCTTTCGGTTCCCGAAAAACCTAAAAACGCGCAATACTTTGTGTAAGCTTGTTTGTAGGAATTTAATTTAAGTCGTTTATTGTTTCATAGACCTTCTAAGCTTTGTAACCCAAGGTTGTATAAACGATGGTCTGTCAGTAGTAGGTTGGTTGGGATAATAATGGTTGGTAATATCGGAAGGCAAAAATGGCTGGTCGGCTCATTTGTTTATTTTAATCGCCAATATGGTTGGATATATAAAATGGCTATAATGGTTGGTTATATAAAATGGCCAAAATGGTTGGTTTTATAGAAAAGATCCAAAATGGTTGGTTTTTTGCATGACAAAACTATCACGACTATTTTGGTACAACCATTTTGGCCTATAATTTTCATAATCTTCTAAAATAAGTTTTGAATGATGATATCAACTGAAAGATGTACAAGGCAAATATATAATGTTTTGCTTCCGCGATATCACATAATTTGAGCTCCAAAAAGCGAAATAATCGAATGACCCGAAATGGTCGGTTTTGTAGATATTGTCCAAAATGGTTGCAATTGTAAGTATATATATATATATATATATATATATATATATATATATATATATATATATATATATATATATATATATATATATATATATATATATATATATATATATATATATATATATATATATATATATATATATATATATATATATATATATTGCTTCATGAACAACTAACCCAAGGGGTATATATATATATATATATATATATATATATATATATATATATATATATATATATATATATATATATATATATATATATATATATATATATATATATATATATATATATATATATATATATATATATATATATATATATCTATATATATATATATATATATATATATATATATATATATGCCTCTTGAACAACTAACCCGTGGGGTCAACTTTCCTTAGCCTTAGCACCAACTGATAAGGTGCAACAATGACAGAATGATAATAATATTGCAAGCTCCCATTAGCTTTAATGCACCACTTTTTGCCTCTTTCCCATCTATTAAACAAATTCCTTTATGACATTATGAAGAATCAGTATCAGAAATGTTTTTTGTTTGGTGCACAGATCGACGACCATGAACACACCCCTCCCTCCCGACCTCCATCAATCCCTTCCCTCATCTCTAACTCCCTCTGCGTCACTTGATTTGTATATAGTTGATTTTATATTAAACACTACTATGAAATACTTTCCTTGTTTTGATCAGATACCCCAAAAGCTACCCAACATACTACTGTGAGGATATGGCCAATGGTAAAATCGCATGTCATTTACACCAGTGTATAACATTGCAAGAAAGGTACAACTGAGTTCTGAATACGTACAAGAGATCGAGTTCTAAATTGTTCCGTTTCCTGGCATATACCTTAACCTGAATTGATAAATAATCTCACTAGCTCGTGTCCGGTTTGCGACTCGATATCAGAGGCGCGCCCATACCTTGCGATTTCCGATTGGCGTGGACGAAACTATGAACTGCCGGCTCATTTGAACACGATTGTAATCAACAATCACTTACAATTCTGACGTTTAATGATTTTCTTTGACAAGTTCTTCTGCACCCTCCCTCAAGTCATCGAACAGTTGGACGTGATGAGCGATGGTCAGTGCGCGAAGCGCTGCATGTATCGACCGGATTGCATCCTGTTTGGTCTGCTTCCTTCCGGTCCGACTCATCAGCCAGTACGTAGTCTTTTGACCGGCGATATCGTCATGCCGGGCTACAACGCGTCATCTGTCTACCCCGAAACCACACGGTGGTTCATAGCTGGCAACATTCTACATACTATCTGCAGATATCAAAGCCACAACAATAATTTGCCAGGATAACTCGCCTTTGTTGTTGGTGCTCGGCGGCAGGGACAAATAGAGCGATAAATAGGTTTTTTTTCAATCATAGGCTTGCCAGGGTACGGCTTTTGCAAATGTGATAATGCCTTTTGCATAATGTTGGTTAAAAAGGCAAAAATGGCATTTACAGTCAAATAAGGAAATCAATAATGTCGACCATCGAGTGCACGCATCTGACATGTTACCAGTTTTGCTACTGAACGAGCCAGCTTGCCCTGTATAACCCAGTGTGTGAAATGGATTCACAAAATGCATCTGGTAAGGAACTATTAATTATATAATTTACTTATTGACAGCAATATATGATTCATATGTATCAGTCTGACAAAGCATCTTGATAATAGTAATGAACATTTACATAGATTCGATTATTTCATTAAATCTTGCACACTAATCATCGACATTAGTGGTAAAGTGTTTATATTTACGTTGTAACGTGCGAGGTTTATGGCTCCGTCACGT